>OZ017786.1:13361818-13746110 GCA_963969325.1 Lycopodina hypogea
TATATCTGTATGCTTCCATTTTCAGTTTGTATAATTGAATTTGACTTTTTTCCTTTCCAGTATTGCTCTTAGTTGGTTTTAAAAAAATTGTACCACAACAGTATTTTGAATGCCCATCTCTCTTTCACAAACATGCAACTTCTTTGCTGTGTACCTTGGCCTTGCCCATAAAACTGGGTATTTGTGATCATTCCTTATCTTCTATCCTATGAGTTCATATCATCAAACCATAAATCATTCTACATTCTATATATACTGAGATTTTAATTGAGAACTTCCCAATTTCAGTGCATTAGGTGTTATTGCTTCAATATTTTAATATTTGGAGACGTGTAATATTTCAATAATAAGAATTACCCTCTCAAAAATTCTAGGTCAACCCTGTACATGAATAGTTAGTCAGGGTGGGGTGGGAGGTACAAATATTTTTTCTTTAAAAAATATACATATATTTTAAAATTCAAATTAGTTACACCAACTCAACAAATAATTCCATTTTACAGTATGTATAGGTACATAAATTTAGTTTCATTCATCACTTCATATAGAAATGTCTAACACAAAGGGTTAAACCAGTCAAAAACACCTCTCACATTTCACCATTAACTTCCTTTGTTCATATGGTTGCTTGCAATGGCAATAAACTGTGTCCACAGTTTAGACCACACCTCCACTTTGCTTATTGCCATGCATAGGGAAAGGATTCTTTATGTCCTATGAAAGTATTTTTGGACTTACTTCTGCATGTAATCATGTTTGTAGTGATATTGCTAAAGTGAGACACCTGCACACAGGTTGGAGAGTTCACTTTGTGTATTTGAAATCTTTCCACCCCCACAGACTGGATGTCCTCATTCAGATGATTGGACAGCTACACACACACAAAAAAGAACTAGCTGTAATGTCAAATCTAAGCGAGAGGACTACCAGCACTGAAAAAGTCAAGCCGGATAAATTTGGACTGCAGCAGTTGGTTAACAACGCATGAGCGTTGAATGAGATGTAAATCTCAGACTGGGCGTAATTTGAGACCATGCGGCCTGAAGGGTTAAAATCTATGACTGAATGACCAGCCTTGCTAATTTGCTAGAACTTTTTAAAATTTTTATGTTACCTCGTTCCTAGCTTTTAACGCTGCAACATGCTATCCTACCTACCTTCTTCTTCTTCTTCTTAAAATTTCTTTCCGTTTAAGCAGTCTCTTAGCTATGATAAAGCCTCTGCTCTGGGCTGCTACTGTTTTGTTGCTAGCTCACATCACAATATATCTATGGCAATGGGAGCCAAGCCAACTCCCTTACCCTTCAGTGGAGGAACAGGCCTATGACTACATTATAGTTGGGGCAGGCTCTGCTGGTTGTGTTTTAGCCAACAGACTCAGTGAGACTCCAGATGTGACTGTTCTTCTCATAGAAGCTGGAGAACCTGATAACAAGATAGAGATTCACATTCCTTTAGGCTTTATCTCTCTTTATAAGTCTGAAGTGGATTGGAGGAGTACTTCCACTTCACAGAAACATTCCTGTCAAGCTCATGATGATCAGAAGTCCTGTTGGCCAAGAGGCAAGGTGCTTGGGGGAAGTAGCTCTATTAATGCGATGATATATACTAGAGGCAACAGGCAAGACTATGATAGATGGGAGCAAGTTTATGGAGCTAAAGGCTGGAGTTGGGAGAATGTTCTTCCTTATTTTAAGAAATCAGAGGACTTTCAAGCTGAAGGAGATGAAGAGTTTCATGGTTATGGTGGACCTCTAACTGTTACAAAGAACTCGTATGTTACACCATCCTCTCGTGCTTTTCTTGAAGCTGGGAAACAATTAGGTTACAAGAATCTTGATTACAATGGAGCCTCCCAGCTTGGTGTGAGTTTCACCCAGCAAACAATAAAGGATGGTGCACGTGTGAGCACAGCAAAAGCATTTCTACATCCAGTTCGAGATAGGCCAAACTTGTTTGTCTGGACAGGCAAGTCAGTAAGACGGTTAGAATTTGACGGAGATAGTGTAAGTGGTGTCAAAGTGGTGGATACAGACAACTTTATGGGAGGAATTGAAATGAAAATGTTTGCAAGGAAGGAGGTTATATTATCTGCTGGGGCTGTTGGATCTCCATACATCCTTTTGCTTTCAGGAATAGGCCCAGCCCAACATCTCAAGGAAGTGAATATTCCAGTCCGAATGGATTTACCTGTAGGAAAGAATCTGCAGGATCATATTATGATTCCAGCTGAATTCACCAGCCGCCATCTTTCACCATCAAGTGGAAAGATATTTACTAGAAGTATGTTGGAGTCTTACTCCACACTTGCAGGGTATCTCATGTTTGGAACTGGACCACTCTCTACCTCCATTCAAGAAGCACATGGATTCTTTCAGTCCGGATTGCAAAACAAACTTGATGACCGACCAGATTTACAAATGGTATATAATGCTGCCATGATTCCTCCTAGAGAATTCAATAATCTCTGCCTGAATGTGAGGAATGCAACAAAAGTAATTGTGGGTGAGGTAAATGTCAACGATGATGACATAGTGGCATCATATTTCCTTCCTGGTTTACTTCATCCTAAAAGTACTGGAGAGATACGTTTAAATATTTCTGGAGGAAATGTTTTCAACCCTCCAGTTATTGAGCCGAATTATCTGAGTCATCCAGATGATGTAGAGGTACTTTTGAGAGGTTTAAAAATTGCGGAAAAGATGTTTGCTACTTCTGCATTTGATTCATTTCGTGAACATAATGAGTCCAAATTAGGTGATTCAGCTGTTTCTCCTCATCCTGTTGGTTCTGATGACTTTTGGCGTTGGGTGATTCGTCAAGTTACTCTAACTATTTATCATCCAACAAGCACCTGTAAAATGGGTGGATTATCAGATGGTAATCGTGTGGTGGATGAAAGGTTGAAGGTCATTGGAATGAAGAACTTGAGAGTAGTGGATGCTTCTGTGATGCCTGAGGTCATTAGTGGCAATACCAATGCCCCAGTGATCATGATTGCTGAGAAGGCGGCAGATATGATCAAAGAAGATAATTCTTGAATGCCAAACCAAAATTTATTTGGCCATATTTCCACAGGCACTTTAGTGGATCTCATTTTCTTTTCTTTTTAAAAAAAATCAATTTCTTTACCTCCCAAGCATACGACATTTTATAAATAATAGTTTGTTTTGAAGATAATTTTAAAGTGAGAATGAAACATTATTGTTACAGGTTGTGTTTCACTCAAGTGGTTAAAAAAAAGTTCATTTAAAAAAATAATTAAAAGTCTTTCCTATTCAGAACCGTGAGCAATGATTAAACTTCCTAATTTGCATTATTTCATGTTTTGGTTTTTTTTGGTTTTTTTAAAAACTCAATGTGATAAATATGTTGTATTATCACATCCAATAATAAATCACTAATGTTTGTCTGTCTGACTGTGCTGTGAACTTTTCCTGGATGATCAGGAAGATTTCAATGAAACTTTGTATGAATGTTCTCTATGGCCCCACTTCACTTGATAAAAAATTTGGTTTCCATTGTGTTGTATTTGCCCTCTTGGCTAATGATACTGCATACTATTACAAACAGGTATAGCTTAGTCACCCATTCAACTTGATTCATTCATTGAATAATTTATAGCCTAAACAACTGAAGTGAACAATATAATAAAAACCATGGTATATACACACAAACGATTGACAATCATTTAACCTCAATACTCTGGTAACATAATATGATACAGGAATAATAACAGCAATCCAAGTTAGCACATCTTCCCTCTTCTTTAGGCCTGTACACACATCACCAAAAATTAGCCTAAATCCTAATGGGTTCCATGGAACTGATAAGGATCTAGATTATATATATATATATATATCATTGTGGTTTCTTATACCCAAACTGAAAGTCTATAAGATGTGGTGCAGGTACTTCTGCTGATGGGCATGCAACACAAGGACAGAGGAGCTACAATTATTGGCTGGCAGAGCAGGTCCAGGATGGTTGTGGAGAATGCTTGTGGCAGGCTAAAGGGACGTAGAAGGTGCCTCCTCAAGTGTATCACAGACATTGTTGCAAGAGTGGGCTGTATCAATTCAGCATATGAGAGAATGGATCTAACAGGTGTGGAGGTGTATCTTGTTGATGCAGAATATGAGGAACTGTGAAGGATCAAGGACAACCCTTCCCTGATGACCTGGGCAATGCAAGAGGCCCAGCGACTTGACAGTGAACTGGTGAAGAGGAAAAAACATTATTAGTTATGTGCTTTTTGTTATATTAGTTTTGTGTTGCTTCTTAATTGGATTCCTCTGACTGAAAAGAAACATTAATGGTGTGTGGTTTTGTGGTCATTGATTTATACTAGTTTTGTGTTGCTATTAATTGGATTCCTCTGACTGGACAGAAAACATTAATGGTGTGTGATTTTGTGTTCATTGATTTGTAACGTGGTGTGCAGTTTTTGTGGGATTCTGAGAGCTGTCAGTTCACTCTTGAAAAGATTCTTTTTTTTGCCTGTGTTGTGACTTGGGAATCACTGGGCAATATCCGTTCTGAGGAACTAGGGTGCAGACAGAACGTGCAGTCTGCTGGGGTGCAGAGTTTCCATTGGCTGGAGAGGCTGAAGTTGTGTGGATGCTGTGGCAGGTTCCGTCACAGGAACTCATCAATGAAATTTTGTTGAAGATGGTGTATGTGTTCTATCATTTGTAGTTGAGTAGTCTAAGAAACAAAAATTAGAATCATTGATTGTCAAATTCATACAAACAGTTTGGTCGGTCATAAGGTGGGAAATCCTGAGAGGGAGGGTTCTGTGTGAATTCAGCATAATATGACAGAGGGCATCTAGTAGTTGTGCTTGAATCCATTGCAGGTGGTGATGAAAATTCGGGGTAGTAGGAAGGAGGGTGTCTCGTGGGTACAGCAGATGCGAAACTCATTATTTGCTGCAGCATTGACACCATCATGCTGTTCACTCTCAATTCATTACTTCGCTCTTCATCCCGCCTCTGCTCCTCCAGCTCATATTTTCTTCTTCTCTCCTCTTCTTCCACTATTTGTTTCTCTCTGTTCTCCTCAAGCCCTGCCTCCAACTCCATTCTTCTCTCCTTTTCAGCAATAATGTTCAAAAATTTTGAATTTATCTCACCCATGATGGCAGCAATTTCAGAAGGGAAGTAATCATCCCTTCTTTTCCTTTTACCTAATGTTGGTAAGTGAATAAAAATTCAAACAATCTCCAGTACAAGATAAAAAATCTTACCACTTCGTGTGTTTTTTCAAATAGTAGTGTCTTCAACACTGCTTCTCAGACCAGCACTTCTGCTCAGACCAACACCACTTAGACCACTGCTGTTCAGCCTAGTACTGCTGCTTGGACCACTGCTGCTTGGACCACTGCTGCTTGGACTATCACTATTTGGCCCAGCACCACCACTGGAAAGACTCATTTCCTTTACTTCAACTAATGACTCCAGTAATAAAACACTGGGCCTAGTACTATATTGGACTGCTGCATAAATTATAGAAAACCAGTTATATGGCATTTGCTCAAAATCGATAGTACTGATCATGTATTTCTGAACTTTCTTCTTCCACTGCACTCGGTTGAGAGCTTTTCAGTAATACTACAGGTACTGTTGAGCACAAACACTGAACACTGCCTCCAGTTGTTCATAGAAAGTACATGTGACTCTGTCCTTCCCACTTGCCCTGTTGGACTCCTTTGTCTACATGCACATACAACTACATCACCTTCCAGTTTAGTAAACAAAAATTTGTTCATTTAATAGTAAATATTCATGTGGCTGTAACTACTTCAGCTATTATAGCATTACCCAAAATATTCAAGGCTTGAAGCCAACACTTGCTAAAATCTAAAAGACCCTTACTAACCTTGCAGTACATGTGCATCAGGTACTTCACCTTGGTCATACATTGCCGCCACGTCCTCACATACCCCAGCTCAGTAAGCTTTCAGCAATATTTTCATACAGTGAGTGAGTGGTTGGGACCACCAAATCCATGGAAGCCTGGGTATTCACCTCCACCCACATACTTACTAGAGCTTCAGTTTCGCACTTGTGACAGTCCAACCAGCTATTCTCCTTGGAAACTCTCTGTCTTGATATAGCCTTACCGTTTACTGACAGCTTCTAGTAAGAGAGTGCACACCTAAACTGAATGCTTTCAGTATTCTCCAAATGACCTTTTCAGGTGGTTCTGCATGAAGGTGTTCCAGAATGTACTTAATTTGAACGTATTTGACAAATAGCAGTGTGGACAGGTGAAACGCGTTTAGAACCTATTTAAAACGCGTTCAAAGTTTTTTTTTTGTTGGTGCAGTGTGTACAGGCCTTTAGTTTAAACGCAGTGTTGAGTGCTTAACTCAGAGTTTTGGTCATAACTCACATATGAGGGTGGAGGACGACAATGTTTAGATCTCCATGTAGGTGTGGTCGGATTAGGAATTTCATTTGGTGTTGGTACTGGTATGTTTGGTACACTCTCTCCATAGGTAGTTACTTCTCTACTATCTGTAGCAGAATTTGAAATAACTGACTCAATCCCACGCTTTGCATAGCTGGCAAGTTGTGCTCACTGCTATCACCTTTCTCCTTGTCAACCCGACCAGTGAGCCTGGATTTCATATTATCAATGTGATGTCAAATAAGTCTTCCATTATTGAGTTGAATATTGTAGGACAGTGGTCCAGTAACTTTCTGCACAATCCCTGGTCTCCATTTTTCATTAGATGCAGAAAAATCTTCAGCATACACAGTCACTTTCCTTGAATTTCCTAAGTATTTTTTCTTTATCATGAACTTGCTTTTACTTCCATTGTCTTTTTTTCTACATACCAGACAAATCAGGATGCAGCAAATCCATCTTGATTTCAATCCACGACCCATCAATAACTATGATGGTGGAATTCCTGTGGTAGTGTGCAGAATAATTCGATACTTCCACAGAACCCTCGACAATATTTCTTTCACAGAATTATCATTAATCTGTTTCAGACCTTGTTTCACTGTTTGAAGAGCTCTCTCCATCAATCCATTTGTAGATGGATGATAAGGTGCAGATGTTGTGTCTAATTCCATTAGCTTGCATAAACTTCTTAAACTCATCACTTGTGAAGGATGGTCTATTATCAGACACAATAGTTTGTGGTAGTCCATGCTTAACAAAAGAAATCTCAATTTCTCAAATGTCTTTGAAGTAGATATGGATTGCATGATCTGTATATCTAACCATTTTGAATGTGAATCAACAATAATGAGATACATGTGACCCATGAATGGTCCAGCAAAGTATATGTGTAGCCAACTCCAAGGTTAAGATGGCCATTCCCAAGAGTGAAGTTGTGCTACAGGAGGTGATGGACTTGTTACTTGACAACTTGAACAGTTTCTGATCACTTCCTTTATCTTGGCATCCATTCCTGGCCACTAAACATAACTTCTTGCCAATGCTTTCATCTTGTTCAAACCAGTGTGTATTTTCATGGAGCTCCTCTAGCACTAATTTACGGCCTTGAGGTAGTACAACTACTCTAGCTCCCCACAAAATACATCCTTCTAGCCAGCCAGCTATGCTCTTTTATTCTGAAATTATATGGCCTTAACTCCTTTTTCAGATTCTTCTGTGGCCAACCACTTTTCAGGTATTTCTTAACCTGGGATAAGATAGGATTTCTATCTGTCCACAACCTGATCTTGTCAGAACTGGCTGCTGTGATTGAGAGATGGTTCACCAGGTGCACTAGATTACCAGGTAAGCAATTTGACTCATATCTAATAGAATAATAGAAAGCACTTAATGCCAGAGCCCATTTCTGAAGCCTTGATAAAGCCAAGGGTGGATTCCCTTCTTTTCTCCAAAAAGATGTGTTGGTAGTTGGTAGTCAGACTTAATAAGAAAATGTCTACCACGCAAGTAATTATGGAATTTCTTTACTCCATACATAACAGCAAGACCTTCCTTTTCCAACTGTGAGTGATTCTTTCAGCAGTGGATAAGTTTCTGGATGCCTGGAATAATGTGAGATAGCACTGCCCCTAAACTAAAAGGAGATGCATCACATGCAAGCGCTAATGGTTTAGAATCTTTATAGTGAACCAACAGAGAGGTTGCATGCAATGCTGCTTTAGCAGTTTCAAATGATTTTGCCTATGTACTAATCCATTTCCACTTGGATTTCTGAAAAAGCTCATGCAATGGAGACAATTGTGATGATAGGTTAGAGAAAAACTTTCCATAGTAGTTAATGATCCCGAGGAATGCTCTGAGCTCACTAACATTTTTGGGTGTAGGAGATTCCTTTATAGCTTTAACATTTTCTTCTCAAGGGGTTAATCCATGCTCATCAATTATATGGCCAAGGTATTCTACCTTGGGCAACATAAATACACATGTAGCCCGATTTAGCCTAACCCTAGCTGATGCTAATTTTTCAAGAAGTTGATCTAGATTTCCTAGATATTCAGAAGCATTGGACCCAGTAATCCGAATATCATTCAAATATTCTGATACACCCTTACAACCTCATAACAAGTTTTCCATGCAATGTTTAAAAAATGACAGGGGCTGATGAAAACCCAAAAGACAATCTGTTAGAAACAACCCTTTGTGAGTGTTAATGGTCACATATTGTTTTGACTCATCCTCCAATGCCACTTGAAGATATACCTGGGACATATCTAATATAGTAAAATACTTTTTACCTGATAAAGATGCAAATAATTCTTCTACTCTCGGTAATGTGTAGGAATCAACTTGTAGTGTTCGATTCACAGTGACCTTGTAGTCATCACACATTCTCAAAGTATCATTCTTTTTCATTATAGGTATAATTGATGCTGCCAAGTGTGAGAATTGGACAGGTGAAATAATACCTTCACTCTCAAGTTTACTGAGTTCAGACTCAACCAATGGCTACAAAACAAATAAAACTGTTCTGGCTTTACAGAACCAAGGTATAGCGGTTGAGTCAACATTGAGTTTGGCCATATAACCTTTAAGTGCACCCAGTTCATTAGCAAAAAAAATTAATATGCTTGGTTAATATTTCATCAACACCTTTCTCAATAGTATCCACAAGATTATACACACCATTGAGCCTCACTTGTAAGGTCTCCAACCAGTCACGCCCAAGAAGATTAGGTCCCTCTCCATTACCAATTTGTAACCTCAACACCTTCGTTTTCCCTTGATAGTAGACTTAGACTTCAGCAGACCCACAGAAGTTTATGCATTCACCAGTGTACATCCTCAGCATCACTGGGATTTCTGGAGAGGTAACTGACCTTATTGAGCAATCTTGTGGTAAGTTACTGTGTTGATCAAGGACAATGCTGCACCAGTATCTAATTCCACAGTCCTTACAATTGAAAAAAAAAAACACACTGATGAATGCAGCGAATGGTCATGAATGGAAGAGTTGACTGAATCCTGCTATCAAGATGTTGACATGCTAGTATTAGCAAAATATCTCCAACTTTACAAAATGTAATCAAACAGTGTAACTTTGAATTAAAGAAAATGAGTTTAATAAAAACAAAATCTGTCTATCAATGAAAAAAATCATCAAACAAAAATGCTACCCACCATACACCAGCTATTTCATTTATATTTAACAATCCTAGTTACTTCTGCAGCATCAAAAATAGGTCCTTTTCTGGGAAAGTATTTTAACTTCTATGCACTCAACAATGATAGAGATGAAACTTAATTATTGGATGCTTCTATATATTCACAACGATTTTGCAGATACTTATCAACTTTAGATTTAGTTTCGATGGCAAAAACTTTATCATTGATGAGAGGGAAAAGTTGTTTTGTTTTGTTTTTTTAACAATTATGGCTCAAATTCTCCTTTTCATTAAATTTTTCTATATTCCAACTTATAGTGATTCTTCACCTTTTTATACTTTGATAAATATAGATATTCAAAAATAAAATGAACTTCACCCCCCCCCCCCCCACTTTTAATGTGCTATTTCTTCCCTTATATATATATATATACACACACACATACATATAAATATACATATACATATATCTATCTAGATCTAGATCTAGATCTAAATCTATATCAATATCTATATATATATATATATATATATATATATATATATATATATATATATATATATATTGTGTGTGTGTGTGTGTGTGTATATAGCACTTAAGGAGCAGTGGCTGTTGGAGGCAGCCATTCTTCAAGTTAGAATAAAAATGGAAGTTATGAATCAGCTTGTCGGTTATGAACATCACTTTTCTGTATATGCAAATGCACCAGTAAATATTAATAACCTCAAGCATTTAACACTATATTATGTGTATCATGGTAATCTCAGACTCAGTGAAAAATATGCCTGATTACAGGTTTAAGGTGGAACCAAAAAAATAATTTGAATACTAAAGCATATCCAATTGCCAGAGTAACATACAATACACGAAAAAATGAATAAGGAAAGACACAAAAAATTCACATATATGGAAATAATTAAATACGCAACTCAAACACATAAGCACCTGTTGTACCATGCCACATTCGGTCAAGTGCCCATCTGTCAGTAGGGAGCAAGAAATTAAGACACACTACTATGTCATAGTGAACTGGAGTCTTCATATTCATATTTATGCACAGGCATGCCTCTACAACTGTGAAATAATTTCTGATATCCTCCACACATGACACTCAACCCATCTTTTATTCAACAGTCCCCTTAGCCCTCTCTACCAAACACTAGTGCCTCTTCAAGTCATTATGCTAGACTAAACCTCCTCCCATACTCTGAACATAATGCTAAAGAACAGTACCTTTTTTTTTTCTGAGCTAGGAGGAAAGAAAAGCAGATCGCTGAGACTAAATCCTCCCACATGGGAGTACTACCAGAAAGTGTAGATACCCCCACTTCATCTGTGCAAGATGACCTTCGCTGGGGAGAGAACAAATACCCTCCTAAAAAGAGAACCACCTCCTGAAAACCCATCTAAGAGAAGATCCTGTGCATAAATTTACAGTTTAACAATTCTAGTTGTCTCTGGCAAAAACTAAGGGTAAAAGGAATAATGCCTCCTACTATATGCCCAATTGTAATTGAAATAAGTGTATGTGCGTGTGTGGTGTCTGTCCCTGTGTCATACAGAGAGATAGAGAGGGACAGACACCATACACACACCATCCATCAATCCATCCATTTTTTGCTGAGCTCCGATAAAACCTCTAGGGTACGGAAATGCAGGCCAATCGGGTTGAGTCTACATTGAAGGTGGGGGTCTGGCTGAGCAGAAATGTTGGTGATTGTGAAGACCCTGCTGGTTTAACATGTGGTGGCAGTACTGACACTGAATCCTTGGAATTGCGGAATGACATTGGCACTGATGGTTGGTCAGATCTGCATTGGTCAGGGCATGGAGGAGCAGCCAGGGTGTTGCAATGCAGAGCAGTCTCAGAGTCGATGAATCATTGCTCACAACAACGCTTCTTCTCATCTTTACAACTCTTCTCATTGGTTTCAGCTTCTATATTGAGACGCTATAAACTGTGTGGGATGGAGGTGCACCAAGAATCATGCTCTTGGGCTTGCTCTCTCCAGGTTCCAGACAGGTTGCACTGTTTAAGGTCACTGGCCATAATGTCATTCCACCATCACTTCTGTCCTCAAGCAGCATGCTTGCCACTAGCAGGGGTACATACAAGAAGCTGCCTAGGTAGCAGGTCTTCAGGTATCCTTGAAAGGTGCCTGAGAAAATGAAGACGATGCTGCGAGAGGATGGATGATATCTTCTGCGGCTTTACCCTCTTGCACATTGTGGTATGGTACTTCTTCCTGACTGAGACACCCAGGTTAATCCAAAGGCATCAGATCACAAAGGACTCAAGGGGGCAAACATGGGGTCTAGGAGGATAGTGCTCTCCAGACCATACAGCAAGGTTGGAAGGATGACCCTGTTTAGGATGCAAACGGTGGTGATGGTCAGGATCTTCCACTGGCAGTGTCTGGAATGCAGATGAGGCCTTGTAAATCTGGGAACTGACCTCAGCATCCATCCCATAGTCATTTTGGACACTGCTTCTGGACAGTGTTTCCCAGATACTGAAAGTGGGACACCACTTCAATAGGCTCACCACCTGGAAACAACTGAATGGGTGCTGGACTCTAGACCCAACTCCTCACAAGTGGTAGTAAAGCTGTCCAGCATGGTGGTGAGGCTTGCCCAGTTGTCTGCCAGGAGGGCCATGCCATCAGCATACTCTAGGTCAGTCACCATGGTCTCGAGTTTCAGGATCCGTCTGTTCCCCATGAGATCTGTCTGTTCCCCATGAGATCAGCATCGAGAAGTTAGGCCATCTTGATGCATCTCTCCTGTCTGTGGACATCCATGGCCATGTGAATGGCTGTGTCAAAATAAAAGTTGACAAGTGTGGGTGCCAACACACAGTCTTGACGAACACCACAGGTAACAGAAAATATGTCGGATGTTTTCCCATAGTCTCTGACTGCTGCAGTGCAGTCCTCCTGTAGGACACAGATGATGATAAGCAACTTCTCTGACAGATGTTAGGTATACTTTAGGATATGACAAAGAGATTCATGCTGTACCGAATCATATGCCTTGTTCAAATCAATGAAGCAGGCATAGAGAAGCTGGTGGAACTCAAGTGCTTTCTACATCAGTATTCGCAGAGAGATGAGTTAGTCAGCACAGCCCTGGCCATTACAGAAACCACACTGGTTTTCGCAAAGGAGCTGTTCTGCTCTGGGCTTGAGCCAGTTCAGGATGGCTTCAGTAAACACCTTGACTGGTACGCTGAGAAGAGCAATACCACAGTAGTTGTCGCAGGTGATTCAGCTTCCCTCATTGTGCAATGGCATGAGAGGTTGACTTTGCTTGTCCCTGGGGACTGATTGGGTTTCCCAGATTATGTCGAAGATTGATTTCAACCAGTAATTTGTCTCACCCCACCAAGACTGAGCATCTCAAAGGAGATTCCATCCAGGCCAGGGGCCTTTCTGGACCTCAACTCATAGATGGCTGTTTCAATCTCCTCTTGTGAGAGGGGAGCAGACATATCTTCATCAGACAACGAAGTATCTGATGAAACTAATGATGGAAAGGCTACAGGGAGATCATCCCATGGAACAATATCAATATCAACTTAGCGGTTCATCACTTCCTTAAAATACTCTGCCCAGCAGTTCAGTTTATCCCCATCGCTCTGTGGGATTATACCGTCCTTAGCAACCAGTGGAGAAGAGGCAGGCTTGGAGAACTTCTTCTTTAAGAGTTGTAAGTCTCTTATCATAGAGCCTCCTCTGACTTGCTGCTCAGTAATGAAAGCCCGGCATTCTCCTTCGGTTGCATGATCAATCCACCAAGAAATACGAGCTTTCTCAGCTGCAACCTTGGTGAGTTTCTTAAGGTGGTTGTACTCAGTCTTGAGATGAGAGATATCATTTGATGGTGCATTCTTCAAATGAACGCAAGCATCTTGTTTCTTCCTGGAGAGATTGTGGACTTCATCAGTGATCCAGTCATGATCACTGATTTTGGGTGAAGTAGGGATTCACAGGCTTTCTGGATGGAGGATTTGAAAGTGTCCTATATAGAGTTTATGCTGGAGGTCTGATCAGACTTGTCAAATGTTTCAGTTAAGACAGATTGATAGCTAGCTTTGTAAGAGGAAAGGAGATTGGTGGTTTGGTAACACAGGGACCTTGTCTATCTACGCTTGACCTTGATCTTGAAATGCAAATTAAGCACAAGTTTGTGGTCAGACTCATGAAGAGTCGATCAGTACACACGAATGTCCAGGATATTAGTGCGAAAGTGTTTGTTGACGAATAGATACTCAATCATATGACAACGTCAGGATCGGTCAGAATTTCTGAACCAGGTAGCTTGATGAAGTAGCTTATGTTGAAACTATGTGTTAGATACAAGCATATAATTGCTAGCACAAAAGTCCAGCAATTGCTCACTATTCTCATTGCATTCTCCAATGCCGTGAGGAACGATGACTTAGTTGCAGGAGGAGCTGTGAGAACTCACTTGAGTATTGAAGTCAAGTCACCCATTATGACCAGCAGATCAGAAGAAGGGATAGAAATAGTGTCGATTGTAGTTGGTCATAGAAAGCATCAGAAGTACCAGCAGATTCGGAAGTGAAATTGGGAGGATTAGTGGGAGCATAAATAGACAGGACAGACATGCAGGATAAATGGCATTTAAGATGGATTCGGAGGATACATTCAGACACAGGCTGAAAGACACTCTCAGCAGTGTCCCAAGAAACCTTAGCCCAAGGACGGAGAAGGATTGCCACACCATGGATTGGGTGGAGGGGGTCCAGAGTGCAGGATAGCAGTGCCAAGGATGGTTGTTGCTCCACTACCAGGCCAACGGGACTCAGACAAATCAAGAAGATGGATGTTCCCGGACTTTATAATTTCAATAAAGGAACACAGTTGAGCACTCTGATCACTCAAGGATCCTAGTGAACAAACATTCCAAAAACCAATTCTGGTTCCGGACTTGGCTTGGAAAAATCCACGGGAGTCAGAAGATAGGGTTGAAGGCTTCTTGTGAAGTGCATACTTAACCTTGTCAGTTTTAGTACAAGATGGGATGCTACTCCAACTGTATCCCATTGTACTTTTAGCATGGCCATAGCCAAGTATCCAGGGATCACCTGGAGGAAGTTGTATGACAAGAATTCCCCCTCCCCCCTACACACACAGACACACAAACAAACAGTAAATTTGCAGTTTACACACACATGCACGCACACATGCACACACCTGCCCAATCTCCCGCCCGCCCACGCATGAGATATTCATCATGGGTTTGTTATTAGGGTTAAAACTCCTGTGCACTCATGCATGCACATAGCCCATGAGATATATGTTAGGGGTATTTTACGAATTTCAATATTTTGATGTGTATTTGACGAAGTGTCACAAGAACAAGAACAAGAAGAAAAAGAAATAATTTACTCAATACAGAGTACTATATATGATAAAGGGGGGAGAAAAATGACAGCAAAAAAAAAAAACAATAAATGAATATAAGGCTATAGAATTTCAAAAAATCCTTTGTAAATGGAAAATTATGATCCTTTTCTAGGCTCAGCCTTGCCAAGTACTAGGTTCTCCCTCCCACATAATTTTAGGGTGAATTCTTTCTTTTGATATTTTATTAGTATTAGCTATTACTATTATCTAGCTAGCTTATGTATTTGCCTTACTATTAATTTTTTTTTCTTATATTAAATTTAATTTGATTTTTTAAAGTTTAGTTTATTTTATATATATATATATATATATATTTTTTTTTTAATTTATTTATTTATTTATTTTTTTTTTTAATCCTCTACAGTTCCTTTTGCCGCCGTTTTCTTTTTGGCTTTAGACCTTTTCCCCACTTCCGAGACATAATTAGGAATTGTGGGGATAGTTTTGGGTGGGTGTGTCTGCCCCTACTTCTGCATTTTGAAAGCTTGCAGCTATGTAAATCTGCTAGAACTTTTTCTTTATCTTACGGCATTCCTAGATTTTTGTGCAGCCAAAGGCTATCCTACGCTCTCTTCCTCTTTCTTGTTAACATTTGTTCTTTTTAACATTTCGTTCTGTTTAAGCGGAGGTTTAAGCTATGATAAAGCCACTGCTCTGGGCTGCTACTGTTTTGTTGCTAGCTCACATCGCAATATATCTATGGCAATGGGAACCTAGCCAACTCCCCTACCCTTCAGTGCAAGAACAATCCTATGACTACATTATAGTTGGGGCAGGCTCTGCTGGTTGTGTTTTAGCCAACAGACTCAGTGAGACTCCAGATGTGACTGTTCTCCTCATAGAAGCTGGAGAACCTGATAACAAGAGAGAGATTCACATTCCTTTAGGCTATCTTTTTCTTCAGAAGTCTGAAGTGGATTGGAGGAGTACTTCCACTTCACAGAAACATTCCTGTCAGGCTCATGATGATCAGAAGTCCTGTTGGCCAAGAGGCAAGGTGCTTGGGGGAAGTAGCTCTATTAATGCGATGGTGTACACTAGAGGCAACAGGCAAGACTATGGTAGATGGGAACAGGTTTATGGAGCTAAAGGATGGAGTTGGGAAGATGTTCTTCCTTATTTTAAGAAATCAGAGGACTTTCAAGCTGAAGGAGATGAAGAGTTTCATGGTTATGGTGGACCTCTAACTGTTACAAAGAGCTCATATACCACACCATCCTCTCATGCTTTTCTTGAAGCTGGGAAACAGTTAGGTTACAAAATTCTTGATTACAATGGAGCCTCCCAGCTTGGTGTGAGTTTCACCCAGCAAACAATAAAGGATGGTGCACGTGTGAGCACAGCAAAAGCATTTCTACATCCAGTTCGAGATAGGCCAAACTTGTTTGTCTGGACAGGCAAGTCAGTAAGACAGTTAGAATTTGACGGAGATCGTGTAAGTGGTGTTAAAGTGGTAGATACACACAACTTCATGGGAGAAACTGAAATGAAAATGTTTGCAAGGAAGGAGGTTATATTATCTGCTGGGGCTATTGAATCTCCACATATCCTTTTGCTTTCAGGAATAGGCCCAGCCCAACATCTCAAGGAAGTGAATATTCCAGTCCGAATGGATTTACCTGTAGGAAAGAATCTGCAGGATCATATTATGATTCCAGCTGTCTTCACCAGCCGCCATCTTTCACCATCAAGTGGAAAGGCATTTACTAGAAGTATGTTGGAATCTTACTCCACTCTTGCAGAATATCTCATGTTTGGAACTGGACCACTCTCTACCTCCATTCAAGAGGCCCATGGATTCTTTCAGTCAGGGTTGCAAAACAAACTTGATGACCGACCAGATTTACAAATGGTGTATTATGCTTTCAAAACTCCTCCAAGTGAATTTGATAAGCTCTGTATGAGTGTGAACCCTGTAACAAAAGTAACTCTTGGTGAGGTAAATGTCAACGATGATGACATAGTAGCATCTTATTTCCTTCCTGGTTTACTTCATCCTAAAAGTACTGGAGAGATACGTTTAAATATTTCTGGAGGAAATGTTTTCAACCCTCCAGTTATTGAGCCGAATTATCTGAGTCATCCAGATGATGTAGAGGTACTTTTGAGAGGTTTAAAAATTGCGGAAAAGATGTTTGCTACTTCTGCATTTGATTCATTTCGTGAACATAATGAGTCCAAATTAGGTGATTCAGCTGTTTCTCCTCATCCTGTTGGTTCTGATGATTTTTGGCGTTGGGTGATTCGTCAAGTTACTCTAACTATTTATCATCCAACAAGCACCTGTAAAATGGGTGGATTATCAGATGGTAATCGTGTGGTGGATGAAAGGTTGAAGGTCGTTGGAATGAAGAACTTGAGAGTAGTGGATGCTTCTGTGATGCCTGAGGTCATTAGTGGCAATACCAATGCCCCAGTGATCATGATTGCTGAGAAAGCGGCAGATATGATCAAAGAAGATAATTCTTGAATGCCAAACCAAAATTTATTTGGCCATATTTCCACAGGCACTTTAGTGGATCTCATTCTCTCTCCTTTTTTTTTTTAATTATTTTTTTATCTCCCAGGGATACAGCATATTAATATTTGTTCCTCTTTGAGAAGTTACACACACATTTTAAAAATAATAATTTGTTTTGAAGATAATTTTAAAGTGAGAATGAAACATTACTATTACAGGTTTGTGTTTCACTCAATGTTTAAAAAAAAAAGTTAATTTTTTTTTTTCATTTAAAGACTCCCATTCTGAACAGCGAACAGTGATTAAACTTCCTTATTTGCATTATTTCATATGCTGTGGTTATTGGGTTTTTTTTTTATTTTTTTTTTTTTTTAACTCTGTGGTAAATATGTTGTCTGTCTGACTGTGTGTCTGTGAACTCCTGGATGACCAGGCAGATGTCAATGAAGCTTTGTATGAATGTTCTCTGTGGCTCCACATGGATTGATCAAAATTCTGGTTTCCATTGCCTACATATTGAGGCTCCAATAGGCTTTTTTTCTGCATTCCTTTTGAGATTCTGGTAAAGGGTCATTGGTTCCCCCCCCCCCCCCCCCCACCTTTCTAAAATTACAACAAAAAAAAAAAGCGAACAACAAAACAAATAATAAAAATTAACAACAAAAAATAGGTGACTAAAAATGGGACATTTTAAAAGTTCAGCCTACCTTATAATTTCCTTACTTTTCTAATGCCCACAACCTATAATTGTAGTTGCTGCAGCTGTTCTCTCCTTTGGGAATGGGGTTATTTTGCTTCTAGAAGGAGAGGGGGTGGAGAGAACACTGCAGCAGTTTCAATCCTGGATCAGGGCAACCTGAAATGTAATATATATATATATATATATATTGTACTACACTTCAGGGGCTAGGGCTGGCAGCCATTCGTCTAGTTAGAATAAAAATTAAAGTTTTAAATCAGCTTGTCAGTCATGAATATCACCTTTCTGTATATGCAAATACACCAATAAAAAAATTTTAAAAAATTACCCCCAAGCAGGTATCACTATATAATGTGTGCATAATAGTAATACTAGACTGAGTATAAAAAAAGCCCAATAACAGGTTTAAGGTGGAGCCAAAAAAATAATTTGAATACCAAAGCATATGCAATTGTCAGTGCATGTAAAAATTTTTTAACAAGGACAGACAAAAAGAATTTACATACATCATACACACACAAACACCTGTTGTACCACTGCCATATTTGGCTGTCAGTCAGTAGAGAGCAAGAAATAAAGACATACCACTATGTCATAGTGCACTAGAATCTTAAGTTTATATTTATGCACAGGCACGACCACTATTGTAGAATCACTTCTGACATCCTCCACATGGCACTCAATCCTGCTGTTGTGTAACAGGCCCCTTAGCCCTCTCTATCAAACACTAGTGCCTCTTCAAGTCATTATGCCAGACTAAACCTCCTCCCATACTCTGCACATAATGCCAAAGAACAGTACTCCTTTTTTTTGTTGAACTGGGAGGAGAGAAAAGAAGATGGATAAGACTAAAGCCGACTTTCCAACCTTCAAAATATTTCATGAGGGTAATTTTTGGCTTCTATACTGTTTCAACTGAACATTTTACTGTCCATTCTACTTTTCCAGGTCTGGAATCAAAAGAAGAAGCAAATTCCAAAGAATTGTTATTAATGATTTGAATAAAACTCGGTACATTTGAATAATGTAGTAACAACTTTTTCTGTAATAATTTTTTCTCTCTTTTTTTCATTAAAAGAAATTATTCTTTTTTTCCAGGAATTTTAAAATCATTATTTATTATTATTTAGGCTTGTTTCCAGGAAGTGGGAGGGATCAAATAAAGGAAAATTAAATGTGTGAACAACAGAGGAAGTTTAAAATAATATGTTAATAGAAACTGCAAGATTAACCTGGTAAAAGTGAATGAAATTAAAGGATGTTAGGCCTCCCATGGTACTTAATGAGAACTTAGTGGCTGCCCATTTTTGCAGTTGTATAGCTAAGAACAACAGAAATGAAATCATTAATCTAAGGGTGCTGGAAATGAAGAATTATAAGTTGAGGGGCATATTACTTCATTATAATGGGAAATAGCATTCTTGGCATTTTTCAGTTAGTCTCTCAGTGGATCAAATTCAAAAGAAGAAATTGATTTTGATTCAGGTAGGTTATCTAGACAGATAGTAAAAATAATAAGAGCTCCTTCCAAGTGTGGTTTTCCCAAGTCATCTCTACAAATCCTACAAATTACGGAAAACACTTTTCAAATCTGTATTGTAATAACTTGTAACTAAGTTATTCAAATAAATCAAGATCAATGAAGTCTTGCTACAAATATCATAAAGTCATTTCATAATCTAAAGATAGAACCAACCAAGACAACCAATTGACAACCAACTGACAACCAACTGACAACCAACTGACAACCAACTGACAACCAACTGACAACCAACATTATGAGGTGTGCATAGATGATATAAAAAGAATATAACAGAATGTAACATTAACCACAATACAATAAAGAAATGAAGCAATAGCACAATAACTTATATCATCAGTACCACAGTAATAAAAAATAAAAATGAAAGTTCAGTTCATGTTATGATATTATCTCAACCAGTTTACCAGAATATAATAGCAATGGAGTTTAGAAATACTGCTATGATGGCTTATCACAATGCAGCTCTCTTTTTTTGTGACCACAGAGGTCAAATGCAAAGAAAAAACTTCCCAGACTCTAAAGTTTTATCATTGTTCAAGGAGTAAAATTGCATAAGGAGTAAAATTGCATGCATTTTAAACTGTGTCCTTGCGAATAAACTTATTGATGCCATAAAGAAAGAGCCCTACTTTCCTAGCGTCGATGCTTCTAACAATTCCAAAAATAATATTTCAAAGAAGTTTTTTTTTTTCTTTTTTCTTTTCTTTCATTAATATAAGCTTAACTTCTGGTGTTGATGCTGCAAAGTCAAGTGATATTTCCAGAAAATTTATCAAATTTTACGACAATGTCATGTGTCCTGGGATAATTATACACCATTTGGTATCGACAATACCAACTTAAATATTAGTGCTCTGATGAAATTTGTCAAATCATTAGTAACGCAGCTGTACAGAGAATCTAACATTCGATATGCAGATACTCAAAATCAGGTTGAAAATTGTAAGTTATACATTGGCCTTGTTACATCAGTAATTTGAATGTAGTGCACTGCAGACCCTTTCGACTTTCTAGACAGTTTTTGTCTCTAGGAATCTAAGAAAGAAAGAAAGAAAGAAAGAAAGAAAGAAAGAAAGAAAGAAAGAAAGAAAGAAAGAAAGAAAGAAAGAAAGAAAGAAAGAAAGAAAGAAAGAAAGAAAGAAAGAAAGAAAGAAAGAAAGAAAGAAAGAAAGAAAGAAAGAAAGAAAGAAAGAAAGAAAGAAAGAAAGAAAGAAAGAAAGAAAGAAAGAAAGAAAGAAAGAAAGAAAGAAAGAAAGAAAGAAAGAAAGAAAGAAAGAAAGAAAGAAAGAAAGAAAGAAAGAAAGAAAGAAAGAAAGAAAGAAAGAAAGAAAGAAAGAAAGAATTACATAATTAGCTGTTATTATATTACTAATGTTAATTATTAAATTTGTTGACCACAAGTTTGCATCATTGACTAAGTAAAAAAGTATATGTCACCTGCATCCACATGAATCCATACCAACACAATTAAAAACATTGAACACAAATCTCTAAGTTTTTTTATAAGAGCAGTACATTGATATGTACAAAGGGTGAGGCTAATTCCATTGAGACCCAATCAATAGCTAATGTTTATAGATAGCTATAGCAATTTTTCACTGTAAAACACATTCATTGTTATGTGCTAATAACTGATCCTGACTGGGTTCATCTGAACTATCTGAATAACTCACCTTCATCATCATCTGTCATAAAATCAGTGAACCACTGCCTTCTCCAGAGCATAGTTAGTTTTACACAGGTCCACAGCAAAAGTAAGCATGATAGCACAATCTGCATGGCTAATAATTTTCGCTATTGCTTGGAGCCATGATACGCATGCTTTCTTTTGCAAGATTCATGCTGCGCCTTAAATTAATGGACCAAAATAAGATACTCTCAAGGATCTTGCACTTTAACTGAGAAGCAGAAACCTCCACATGAACTTCAAACTGGTGAGAAAACGAGTGGGACTGCATATATTATGTGGGTGAGCAGGTGACAATGTCAAAATGGAGTGACTAATTGCTTCGTAGTTACCACTTAAAAATAAAATTATAATAATAATAAGCTCACGTCACAGTTCAATTGTTTCAACAGACCCCTGAAACTAAAAATTAGCCCTCCACTTTCATAGTAAGCGCGAGACTCTTCCACTTGTGGTCTGTGTTAGGTATGATAAGACCGTTGCTCTGGGCTGGTACTGTTTCAATGCTGGTTCACCTTACTATTTATCTATGGCAATGGGAGCCTAGCCAACTCCCATACCCTTCAGTGCAAGAACAATCCTATGACTACATTATAGTTGGGGCAGGCTCTGCTGGTTGTGTTCTAGCCAACAGACTCAGTGAGACTCCAGATGTGTCTGTTCTCCTCATAGAAGCAGGAGGACCTGATAACAAGAGAGAGATTCATATTCCTGCTGGATATCTTTTCCTTCAAAAGTCAGTAGTGGATTGGAACTTGACAACTTCTCCACAGAAACATTCCTGTCAGGCTCATGATAATCAGAAGTCCTGTTGGCCAAGAGGCAAAGTGCTTGGGGGAAGTAGCTCTATTAATGGGATGATATACACTAGAGGCAACAGGCAAGATTATGATAGATGGGAGCAAGTTTATGGAGCTAAAGGCTGGAGTTGGGAGAATGTTCTTCCTTACTTTAAGAAATCAGAGGACTTTCAAGCTGAAGGAGATGATGAGTTTCATGGTTATGGTGGACCTCTAACTGTTACAAAGAACTCGTATGTTACACCATCCTCTCGTGCTTTTCTTGAAGCTGGGAAACAGTTAGGTTACAAAATTCTTGATTACAATGGAGCCTCCCAGCTTGGTGTGAGTTTCACCCAGCAAACAATAAAGGATGGTGCACGTTGGAGCACAGCAAAAGCATTTCTACATCCAGTTCGAGATAGGCCAAACTTGTTTGTCTGGACAGGCAAGTCAGTAAGAGAGTTAGAATTTGACGGTGATCGTGTAAGTGGTGTTAAGGTGACTGATACGGACAACTTCATGGGAGGAACTGAAATGAAAATGTTTGCAAGAAAGGAGGTTATATTATCTGCTGGGGCAATTGGATCTCCACATATCCTTTTGCTTTCAGGAATAGGCCCAGCCCAACACCTCAAGGAAGTGAATATTCCAGTCCGATTGGATTTACCAGTAGGAAAAAATCTGCAGGATCATATTATGATTCCAGCCGACTTCACAAGCCGCCATCTCTCACCGAGAAGTGGAATGGCATTTACAAAGGCAATGATGACATCTTACTCATCAATTGCCCAATATATGATGTATGGGACTGGACCATTAGCTACTTCCATTCTGGAGGTCCATGGATTTTTCAAGTCTGGATTACAGAACAAAGATGATGAAAGACCTGATTTACAAATGGTGTATTATGCTGCCAAGATTCCTCCAGATTTATATCATGTTGGCTGTTTAAATTTTGATGGAGTAAAACTACTTTTCGGAGAGGAAAATGCCAATTATGAAGACATAGTAATGGGATTGTTTTTTCCTGCTTTACTGCACCCAAAGAGTACTGGTGAAATCCGTTTAAGTATTTCGGGAGAAGATATTTTCAGCTCTCCAGTTATTGAACCTAATTATTTGAATCATCCTGATGATGTAGAAGTTCTTTTGAAAGGAATACGAATAGCAGAGAAAATGTTTGCTACATCTGCATTTCATGCATTTCGTGAACATAATAATTCGAAATTGGCGGAACATACCAATTGTCCTCACCCTGTTGGTTCTGATGATTTTTGGCGTTGGGTGATTCGTCAAGTTACTCTAACTATTTATCATCCAACAAGCACCTGTAAAATGGGTGGATTATCAGATGGTAATCGTGTGGTGGATGAAAGGTTGAAGGTTGTAGGGATGAAGAACTTGAGAGTAGTGGATGCTTCTGTGATGCCTGAGGTCACTAGTGGCAATACCAATGCCCCAGTGATCATGATTGCTGAGAAGGCGGCAGATATGATCAAAGAAGATAATTCTTGAATTCTAAAGTGATTCTTTGTATTCTAGAGCATAAAGCACCTCTTTTATTCCTTAAACTTAACTATGGAATGCATTAATTTAGGGACATGGAATAAACATGTGCTCTAGCATTAATTAAGTCAGACACACATTCTTAAATATTGAGTGATTTATTTTTAAAATAACTTTGGAAATGCGTTTAAAAAAAAATCATTATTTGGATGTTCCAGGTTATCCCATGCATAAATGTATTATTTTTATCTGTTTGAAATGAGAGAATTGGAAAGAAAAAAAAAAGGGGGGGGGGGGGGAGAAGAAAGGGGGAAAGAAGAAATAAAGGAAGGAAAAAGGGAAAATTACAGCAAAGGAGGAAAAGGAAAGAGAGAATGCTCAGTTGGATTCAAACTTGGAATTCCACTTGGTAAACCTGTGTCTTAATCATTTGGCCATGGTGTTTTTTTTTTGGTTTTTTTTTGTTTTTTTTTTTGTTTTTTTTTTTGGATAAAAATTTTTACATCCTTTTATTTGCCACAGTGTCACCATTTCCAGATTAAAAAATAATAATTATAATAATTTCACCATATTTAATTTTGGTCAAAACCTGTGCTCATGCCAAGTTTCAGAAAAATGCATGCATAGGTTCGGACAGATAGACAGACAGGGAGGGACAGACAGACAGATAGAGAGACAGACAGATAGATCGATAGATAAATTGTGAATTGCAAAGGTACCCAGCTTGCCTGAATAAAAAGGTATTGAATATTCATTTAGAGCCAAGAGGTGTGAAGCATTTCCCAACTGTGAAGTATTCCCTAATATCTGCAGGAAATTAGGGAATTATGTTTTGAAGGATGATGGTAATGAAATTTAGCCTGCCAGTTCTCTATTCTATAGCCTCACAAAAGCAAGGGTAGCCGCTTTAGGGTCACCAAATTTGGTGAGACTTTGGTCAGAATTTATACATTCTCCTTGGTAAAAAGTGCATTAATATGGAAATAACCCAGAATCAAGTACCCCAGGAAGAAAAAAAAATTGAAACAAATCTCCTGAAAAATATTAAGGCCATTTTTTTGAACATAAATTGGTCGATTTGTCCAGGAGCAGGCCTGAAAAATATATTTGTAAAATAATTTTACAATCATCCCTATTGGTTGACTTCCAATGGCCCCTTGACACTTGGTATGACAGTTCCAGGGTCTTTGCCCTATACTACAAAAACGTATTTGAAGATTGCAGCCAGATATACAAAATGTACAATTTCTTTAGGCCACCACTGATATTCCATATGGTGAACCACCCAGCAACTATATAATTCAGCAAGATGACTATAACTTGCTCTCCAAGGAAATCAACAAGAATGATGGAATTGTGGTTGACATCTTCAAGTAGCTGGTCCAAGCGCTGGTGGAGGATGTGCTCAAGCCAGTACTGGATGTTGAGGAGTTCATCATGTGGTATAAGTTTAGGTACCACTGGGGTGCAATTCATGCACACTGACTCTTCACATGGGTATGAGGCCTGTTGTACCGGCATTTAGAGGAGGCCTTCTAGTGCATGTGGGCTTTTGGACCTCAAGTCCAGGCCTTCATTGACAAGGCAACCAGTTGGGGTATCATCTCTGATCCTCACTTAAATGTACTCATTGCCCAGCAGCAAACTAAGGAGGAGGCCCAGGCTGCATTGGTGAATTCTGCCACATATCACATTGAAATTTCTTCAGTCCTCCTCAACCTGAACATGGTTATGTGGCAGAACACCTCCATATCTCCCAAAATTGTCTAGACAACCAGTTTGAGGATGTGGCTAAGAATTAGTGTTATGGTCAAGGATTATGAGCACCTCATCAACCACATACAGCAGCACACCTGTCAGAAGCATACTGCCTGAAGCCAGCCAGGAAAGAATGCCAATCAAGAAGCAGGAAAGGGTCGGCAGCCAAGGGTGGAGAGCCACTTGAACTCCCTCCCCGCCCCGCCCCGCCCCCCTCCAAGGACTATATGGGCTTCAATCCCGAGATTGAGGGGGCAGAGGAGGAGAAAGAGGTGCTGTTAAAAGTGGTTTGTGAGATAGACCAGCCTGGCAACACCAGCTAGCCTGGCAACATCGCTGCTCTAGCTGGTGTTGCCATCTTCTCCAAGGATGGAAACAAGAGCCAAATTTCTTGTACACATGCAACCATCTGACCCAGGTTGATCATTTCAAAGATCTTCTGTCCATCTGGCAAGCCAGCATCAACTCCAAAGTCATCACAGGATACAACCAGGTGTTATACAACATAAGCAAGTACACCATGATGCCAGATGATCGGTCGGAGCTTTTCCATAACATTTCCAAGTCTATCTTGGACCACAGTAATAGTGATGTTCCTGCTCACAAAGTATTGCAGTACATGCTCATGAAGAGCATTACATGCAATGTCTTCAAGTGCCAGTCATTTCTCTTGCTCAGCAAGAAAAATTATGTCAACAAGAGCCTCAACATGCACTCTGCCAGCCTCCTCAGTGAGTCATAGAGTGTGAAGGAGTCCATGGCTTAAATAAGACAGTGATCAGCACCGCCGACAGCTGCACAAGGCCTACTCAAGCCGGTACAACTTCAGGGCAGAATGTAACGATTTTGAGAAGAACGGTACGGTATGGGTGGACAAGTGCCACTACAACTGGCAAAACAAGTGCTACCCCTGTGACATCTCCCTCCACAACTTTATTGCCTTTTTCAATAAGAAGTGGAAGCCTTTCAGTCCAGATGGTCAAGAGTTCATCCCGATGTTCTTGCCCTTTTTCATGTATCTTGTGAAGGCATGCACTAAGCTCTACTGCAAGCAAAAGCTTCTGCAACACAAGCAGGGCACCACACCAGACACCATGGGAAAAGTCTTGGTCTTGTGCCACAACAAACTGGAAGACTTTCTCATCTCAGAAAACTTCCCACTCTTGCTTTAGGAGCAGTTTACTAAGAGCAAGCAGAGCAAGAAAGAACCTGAGGATGCTGCCAGAGATGAGGACGAGCTTTTTCCAGACATGCCCGAAGTTCCACCAATGATGCTCCCTACAATGATCATCTCACATCCACAACTAATTTGAACTCGACATTCCCAATACAAGCGAAGCAGTAGCTGCAAACCATCTAGAACACACTGGCCAAGAGTACCAGACGCAGAGTTTATACAGGAAGTGGAACATCACAATTGGCAGGGAGACACTGAGGCTCTTGGAATTACAGTTGCAGCAATCAAGGAAGTTTTTATCAAAAAAAAGCAGCAAGACTTTCTTATTGAAGAGGAAGCCACTGCGAGGTGGACCTAGCCCTCCTTAATGAAAAGCAGTGCAAGACCTATGTCCTGGTCACTACATTGATTAACGAGAAGATGTGTAATCTCTCTAGTAATTTAATCCTTGATAACAAGTTGCCACATTCACTCTTTCAATAATTTTTTCCTGTTTTTTAATATGCTTTTCTTGATGCTGTGGTGTTACTGTAATCTATCTCATTGTTCCAGGTGAGTGACCCTGCAAGCAAGGACCAGCTGCTGTTACATATCTCTGGATGTGCTGGCTGTGGAAAGTCATTCTTCCTGAAGTGTGTCCACCGGCATGCCAAGGTGGTGTGTGGCCCCAACTCCAGAAAAATGCTACCCCACTGGCATGGCAGCTTTCCTTGTGGGAGGCACCACCATACACAGACTGGTGAAGCTGCCAGAGAGCCTGCTCATCTCCAAGACAATGGAGCTGCTCAGACTTGCAAGATGAACTCTCAATACAAATGCTGTGCATTGATAACAATTGCATGATTTCACTAACCATGCTGCAACGCATTGACCAAAGGTTGTTTGAGGCCAAGCCAGATTTGGCCACACATCCATTCGATGGAATGTCAATCATCCTCATGGAATAATTTGCCCAACTGCTCCCAATCAATGGCCTGCCCCTGTTTAGCCTAACCAAGCTAAAGCATGCTGGCTGGGTGAACAGAAAGCTCCTGTATGAGTCATTTGACAAGTGAATCGTTTTCAGTGAGGTGATGCGGTAGCATGGCAAGGCACAGGCCATATTCTTCAGGATCTTTGGCAAGCTGTATCGAATGGCTCTTTGACGAGTTCATTTAGTTGACCAAACAGACTTAAGCTGTTACTATGTGTAGGAGGAGAGACACTAACACTTCTGGGTCAATGTTTTCAATTTGGCCAGCAAACGGATGCACTACCACATCACAAAACCATGCGATTCAAGCAGTTCACAACCCCATCGCCCCAATTAATGCCAGAAAGAACCACTATGAGGAAAAATACATGACAAGGCAGGTGTCTTGGAGAACATCTGCCCATTGATAAAGGGTGCCACCATGCTGCTCACTGCTAACTTGTCAAGGTCGGGCTCACCAACATAGCCGAGGGGGATCCACCAAAATTGCCAGACATTATTCTTGTGCATGTGCCACAGTATACTGGGCCAAGCTACCTGCCCACATTGGAGAACACCAAGGTAGTACTCATCACAAAGGTTAATCACACCTGGTTCCATAACAAGGTCCAGTGCACCAACAAGATGCTGACTGGTCCCTGGTTATGGAATTTCCATTCAGTAGGCACAAGGGATGAGCCTGGACCACATCATTCTCGAATTTGGTGACAAAAAGAGTTTGGCCTCAGCAAATGTCAGGAGCTTGAAAATGTGACATTTGACCTGATGCCCTCCATGAATTGGTTCAAACTCATCTTAAAAGCCAGACAATTTAAGGAGCACAGCCTGCAGTGAACAGATTCACCTCTGCAAATATGAACAAAGTGGTTGTGATATTGTTATTGAGCACTACTTTTTAATCAGTAAATTACATACATGTTGTCAATGTGTATTCAAATCTTCAAATATCTGAAAATGTACTGTTGTTATTGATATTGAAAATGGATAGGTTGCTAGCTAGGTGATTTGTGAAACATAGTTAAAATGGAAAGCATTTTTTAATCTAAACCTTTCCCATGGATGCCTATTTCTGCTTGAATTTACCTCCCAGTTCACCAAAAAAAAAAAAAAAAAAAAAAAAAAGGAAGAAGTGATGGTCACATTATATATAAGAGCTTCATGTTGAAAGGTTGAAAATGGCAGCAAGTTATCTCCATTTTAAAACATTATTAATGTGGGATGATTTCTACAGTAGTATCTTAGCTCTAAACCTTAACTACCTTCATACGTTGGTGAGCAAATACTATTGGTAAATACCACCTCAGCTAGTATGAAATAGAATAAATTGTAGTAGAAATTTGACCTGGATAACTAGTCCAAAAAAACTGAACAATAATATGTAATCATGGGTATTCCACTTTGGAAAGATCGGCAGAATGAGGTGATCAGGGAGGGAGGGAGGGAGGAGGGGGGGACAGGGGGGGAAGGAGGAGAATAGAAATATGAAACTTCACATCTGTGCATAATAGATTGCTGTTCACTCACACACCATATTCATCTCAAAATATTTCCTTCCTTGTATGAAGCAGGCAACTTGTAGTAGCAGGACAAGCATTTCATCCTGCATATGAAATATATTGATAGTGGATTGGATTCTGATGCTCTATTGTGTGTTTGAAGTTGTCTGGTTTGATCTTTGTAATATTTATGTCTGAAGTATTTCTTGCTAAGCAAGTGTTTGTCTCAGATTACCAATACATTATGCATGCCAAGTTAATTTAAAGTTTCGGATCAACAAGCATATGGCTATATTAGATTTGATAGGTTGGCTGAAAAATGAATATAGATAGTACTTTCCTCATATCTACAGGTTTGTCAGGGTCACCAGTTTGAGACTAAACACTAATTTCCAAATATCACAGACTATAGTCAGACAAATGGTATGCTTTTAGATATAAAAAGCTGTTGTTTTTTAAACAGCCTTTATTATTTATTAGACTAGATTAGAATAGCTTGAGTGGGAATGAAAACATATATAGTCTGATTATGAATATCATGTCAATTAGAACTAACAGTAACAATAAGTATGCCCTTATTAAAATAAAAATTAGGCCTTTAGCAAAGTATTTATGGCATGTTACATCGAAATAACTCAAAAAATGAAATATTATGACTAAAAGGGACTAACTTTGCATGCTCACTCAGACAAAACCCACTCCATCACTGTCTCAAGAGAGTGGCAGCCAAGGATGATGACCCAAACATAGCTGGGCTAACATAATCCTACTAATTTAAATGGATCAAAATGCATACCCTTGGCTCTGACCATACCTATTTCCATCTCAAGTGAGAGTAAACCACAGTTATAAACAACAAAACATCTCTTTAGAGACCACATGCTCTATATTACGTATAAAGTTATAAAATATCTTGGTGGAGGGGATGGGGGGGGGGGGGGGGGGGAAGAGAGGAACTTTTCATCTTGTAAAAGTGTGTGGGAAAATGGTAAACATCCCTGCACATTATAGAGGTGTGTGTGTGTGTGTGTGTGTGTGTGTGTGTGTGTGTGTGTGTGTGTGTGTGTGTGTGTGTGTGTGTGTGTGTGTGTGTGTGTGTGTGTGTGTGTGTGTGTGTGTGTGTGTGTGTGTGTGTGTGTGTGTGTGTGTGTGTGTGTGTGTGTGTGTGTGTGTGTGTGTGTGTGTGTGTGTGTGTGTGTGTGTGTGTGTGTGTGTGTGTGTGTGTGTGTGGATGGAGAAGTCAAAAGCAGTGTTAACACTAAAATGTTACTTGAACTTCAGCTTAAACTTTAAGAAATTTTGAATAATCTAATGTACTGACCCACTACCAACCTCCACAAGTTAATGAAGTAAATACTATTTTATATTCATTTTTCAGTGCCCAATTACTCAAACAATATTATATTCATTGGGATGAGCCAGGCTAGGATTGGAGTTTGAAAGTTCCTACTTCTTCTGAAAGATAGCACATCAGATCCTGATACTTCTTTGTATTAAGTAGTTGTAGTTTGATCCTTTCCTCTCCAACATCATAATGAAGTAGATGTACTATCATAGCTTGATGGATTTCACTTCATGTCACTGCATTAGAAAATGTTTTACTCAGTTGTGTAATGAATTTTTTAGCTTTAGAATCCATGCATCCTAGAAGGAATTTAAATATTAATAGAAAATGACACAGAGGTGGGGAAAATACAATAGATAACTGAATCAAACTCTATTTCAGAAGTTTCCATGATATAATAGCATAAGAAAGTACGAAATTTCTGCTCAAAAGTTGATTTCTAAGAACCCAGGGTTCTGCTCAAGACCTTCCAGCTAGAGCTGTGTGGAACCAAGATTGGGAATCATAATTGAATATATGGCGATATATGAACTTTCCCAAACCACCTAAAGTTACAATACAGTATACCACGTCAGTGTCAAACAGATCAACTTGTTTAAAAAGCAAGTTATTTTTACATGGATCAGTTTGATAAAACATTTGAAAATAGTTCCCTTCTTTTAAAATACCACTCTATAAACCCCTCCCCTCCCTCCACCCCCCTTCAGTGGCAGCTCAGTTTTGACCACGCGTGATCATGTTTCCTCCCTCCTTCCTGTGGCAGACCACGTCACAAGTGCTTCCAGCCTGCGTGGGACACTCCTATTGTCCGTGGAAAGTTAAAAGGACCTCTCCAAACACCACATCTCTAATCTGAGCCAGTTTTCAATGAAATTGATTTCAACAGCTGATGAAAAAATGTACCAAAAGCTATTTTAATTGGACAAATTCAAGCTGGAAGGTGAGTCTAGCGGTTTGTGGAAATTTTCTCTCTTTGTTAGTGGGGAAAGACAGTTGCATTTTGTAAGATCTGAATCCACCAGGGCTATTTGTCCAGGTAGACAAGCTATACAGAATAACTTCCTAACTAATTAAGTTTGTGATTTTGAAGGCTAGCCCTAGACTGGACTAGAAATGAATGAATATACCAGAGGTTCTCATCCTTTATTGTGCTGGACTAACTATAATTATTTATCTACTTCCCAGCAGAGACCAGAGCTGCTACAGATAGTGCAACAAATTTTAGCTACTTATTTCAGGATTGGAGTAAGGATATGTCAGTTATTACTAGCTCTGGTTATTTTAATCAATATGTTTGTCCTCTGGATTCAATCTGCACAAAATAGATTATGATTTGTGGTGATGGGCTCAACCAACAATTGGTTGAGTGGGTGGATAAATATTTACTTGGCTTTTTGCTCTCTCAAAACTAAGCCACCTATCAACTCTGTAATGAGCATAGAATTTAGCTAATTTTTAGATGCCCTTTATTTTCTCATCTAATAGTTTCTGTAACCTGCAAGACCCAAGTTGCTGTACAGTCATATCACATTTTAAAGTCTGAAAAATTATGCCAAGGCTGATCTATTTGTATTTAGAATATTCCATCAATAATTTTGAATATATTGCTGCAGTGAACAAGATATAAATATTATTGTGTGTAATTATCTCAAAACTTTCAGATTGTGGTTATAATTGGAGGATGCTAGGTTAAGTTGAACATTCATATTTTCACACTGGGGATGTTGGCACTTCTGGTTGCCACCAAGAGGAAGTATGCTTCCAGTCACTTCATTTCCTCACCCCCCCCCCCCCCCCCCTTTCCTTTCCTTCAAATCACACATCTGGTGCATTAAGTTACCTTACCATCCCCCTTGCTCCTCTTGATAGTAGGCTGATTTCTGGAGAACTTGGTGATATAATGGTAACTGGTTTGTTACAGCTATAGTTACACCAACACATGGAAATAGAGCTTGCTTTCTAACTGAATATATTCAGCCAACTTCTCCAGGCTGCTAAGGGTTTAGCAAAGAAGAAAAGCTTTTGTATTAGTTGCAGCTGCATTCTCCTGTTGGTATAGAATTCTACATGAAAAACAACAAATATGAGTTTTACCTTCAGTAATGAGGAGCTTCTATGGCTCAAGCCTTTTAATTTATCTATATTTTATGAACTAATAAAGAGAAACGGCTACAAGGGACACCACAAGATTAATAATAACTGTAATCCTTCCTATCACCTCATCAGTTATTTCTTTTGTGAGTAATTGTAATTAATGTCAACAAATGCAGCATTTTTATTCCAGGTGGTATTTATATTTCATTACTGCTCTTTAACTCCTTGCAGTACTTTTAGAACCAGTTACTATTTATGTACATTAATTGAAGTGTTAGTGTATTGCACAGGGTAGAATTAGACTTGTGGTCGATATGTAGAAATAAGGGTATCATGACAAAGTAGTTCATAAGCTTATGGGTACAGTACCTTTTGTTATTGCTACTAATACCTTACCAACTCCATTGTGAAACTTCTATTCAACATAAACATTTATTGTGTGTTGTGGGTCAATATTGTAGTGCTTTCCTTGAGAAAGTTTTGTGCAATGAGAGAAAACTTGTTTACTATGCTCTTGGTGATACAGGTGGACCTTGGTAACCCTGTTTGAAGATTGCTGTACTTTTGGCATCAGTGGTGTTGTTTAGGTATATACATGTAGAACATGACAGAGAGAGTTAATTACTTGCTTTGACAACTTAGTATGTTTTGAAGTACAAGCTGCAGCTGTTTTGTGTGCACCAGGTTTCCTTGACAATAGCTGATTTTATGTTGTGTGTAATGCTCTTGCTGAATGATCCAATTAATATGTATTAGAGTATCCTTTATGGGAGGGTGTGGAGTGTGTAGCAGTACCTGGATAAAAACATGAGTGCACAAACAAATTATTATATTTTTATTCCTCAAACCACTATTATTCCATTATTGCCTAGTCCCTGAATGTAAAGATACGTAGTGTTAGTATCAGATATAAGTGAACCAAGTCCGTAGAACTTGTTTAGGGTTGTTGAGGACCACAATTCTCAGACTAGTCTCTTCATGGATAGGTTAGGCCCGACCATACACTCCAGCAGGACTGTGTGCCTATGAAGTTTACAGCAATATCAAACAGTTATATAGCTGGAAATTTATGTTATGTGATTTATTTTCTTTATATCTGCTCAAACCATCAATAAAAGACATTTTATTTACATTTGCACAACTCAATTATGCAGGAGGGGGGAGGGGGTTACATGCACAGATGATACACCTTATTCACACTATTGATTAGCTGAGAAGTGTGGATTATGACTTGATCGTTCCTTGTTCTTGCATACCCTAGTAATTTTCTGTCTTCCTTTGTACTTGAATGTGAACAGCTGCTCTCTATATATATACGTACAAGCTTCATATAGCCAGCGTTGCCCGGACAATGTCAACATGAAACATTATAGAAGCCACTCAAATTTTGGCGTGTTTGGTCCTTTAATTAGCTTTTAGAAGCCAAAACAACTTCCTGTGGGTGTGGCTATGGAAAAAATACACCCATTACTATGCCCACATGTGTTTAATAATGTTCACCCGGCTTCTTGGAGAGCACAGGCCAAATTCGGCCTTTTTTGTGCAAGTGTTTGGCTGTGATACCTAGACACACATGCATACATACTTACGAACCAAAATATATATTAAAATGGGTTCATGGATCTATCTCCTAATAGGCATTATTCAAAATTAATTTTTTGTGGCAATTTTTCACTTTACACACCAATGGAAAGAGGTGCAGCCAGAGGGATCCCGCCCATGTTACTCTCAAAGTCAAGTTGTGTATACATACCATGTTTTAAGTCTCTCGCTCCGTAGGTTTGTCTGACCAAAGTACCACTTTAGGCCTTTTTTGGGCCTGACATGAACACAGAAATGGGTGTGGTCATTTACATATACTTAAAACATTCCCCAGATTATGTTGATTCCAAATATATTTGGGTTCACGTGTCTAACTCTGTAGATTCAAATGTTTCTGTTGAAATACCATTTTTTGGTATTATTTGCCTTACACAGGGAGAGAAAGAGGTGTGGCCAGGTGGGACCCAGCCCATGTTACTCCCAGAGTGAAATCGTACATGCATACCAAGTTTTAGATCTTTAGCTCCAAGGGTTTTTCTGGCCAAAATACCTTTTTTTTTTTCTTGTTACCATGATCAATCTTTCACCTTTCTGGTAGCAATCATCATGAAACTGTAGCCTTTTTTCCTCCTTCCATGCTGCAGCTGTTGCCTAAGTAATTAGGGAAGTAGATGAAGGTTTTGTGTTAACAGCTGCTAATAACACACTATTTGACCTTCAGATATGTTATCTATTTGGGTTTAATAAAGGGTCGATATAAAACTAAGAAATATGCTTACAACTGCTTTCACAGCATAAACATGTACTTGTTATCATTCATGCAACAAGAAACCCAATCTCTGTGTGCCTGCATGCTCTCCCTCCCTCTCTCTCTCTTGTTTGTGGTCAGTGTTGGACCTGGCATCCTCAGAGCTTTTCTATGGCGCCATTCATGCCATGGAGGTCAAATGAGAAAGAATGACAGCATCCAGATAAAGAAGTGTCAACTAATTTGTGGCACTCACCCAAAAGTGCATGGTGTAGCCCTGCATGGTGTGGTGGACACATGGTGTAGCCCTGCATGGTGTGGTGGACACATGGTGTAGCCCTGCATGGTGTGGTGGATACATGGTGTAGCCCTGCATGGTGTGGTGGACACATGGTGTAGCCCTGCATGGTGTGGTGGACACATGGTGTAGCCCTGCATGGTGTGGTGGATACATGGTGTAGCCCTGCATGGTGTGGTGGACACATGGTGTAGCCCTGCATGGTGTGGTGGATACATGGGGTAGCCCTGCATGGTGTGGTGGATACATGGTGTAGTCCTGCATGGTGTGGTGGATACATGGTGTAGCCCTGCATGGTGTGGTGGACACATGGTGTAGCCCTGCATGGTGTGGTGGACACATGGTGTAGCCCTGCATGGTGTGGTGGATACATGGGGTAGCCCTGCATGGTGTGGTGGACACATGGTGTAGCCCTGCATGGTGTGGTGGACACATGGTGTAGCCCTGCATGGTGTGGTGGACACATGGTGTAGCCCTGCATGGTGTGGTGGACACATGGTGTGTCAACTCCCCAATACCCCTAAAGGCGTGTGTCTACATGAATGTGTTGTGTTCAGGAGTAGACGCATGCCAAGATGTCTTTCCATGCATTTGTTTACAAGTTCCCTTTGAAAAGGTCAAAGTGTCACATAATTGACTGAGATCAGATCTGTTGTGATAGCACTAACACTTTGGTGTATGCTCTTGGATCAACAAGACTTAATTGATTCAGACAATTCAATTAAAGAAATCTTTAGGACCTAGGAACAGAAACCTTTGGCATTTTCTAGCTTGGTAGCATACACAGATTCTACTTGTGTATATTAAGTAATTATCATGCAGCATGTGGTTGCTTTGTAGTTGAAAGTCTGGAACCCACTTCTTTATGTGGTAATTGTAGCTACTGCCTGTTTGACAACATGTATTATATTTTATAATGAGTATGGACCACACAGAATAACGTCATGGAACCTCTACATGTAAATGTACAGTTCCTTAATTCACTCATACATCTTCATTTCACATCCAATAAACACATCTTTCTCAGTTTTTTGCTCTTAATATGGCAGTAGGTTAGCAGTGTATCGATGACTATATTTGCCACTGCCTGACTTAAATTTGGTCCCGTCCACTCCTCATTATTCTTAGAGGTGTCAGGTGTCAGTAATTATTCTTAGTAGTACATGATGAATTAAATAGGTAACAGTATGTGGAATGTTTCTTGTTTTGACTAGCAATGGACTCTTGTTCAATCTATACCATTGATTTAGAGTTGACACAAGCAGTAATTGAATATAGAGTTGGGAAATATCATATTGTGAATGTTTTGGAGGTGCAACACCACCATTCCAGCTTTCATATTCCCCCAATCTGTCTTCTTGATGTTGACTTTTCTCTGTGTATCTCACTAAGAAGCTTCATGACTTCCCCTCTGAAAACTGTAGCGCCACTATTAAAGATTCTTTGGAAGCATTTATTCCCATTAGAGACTGTTTCTGCATTGGAGGGGAATAGGCATAGCGGAACCTAACTAATTAACTGTGCCAAACTGATCTAAATAACTTCCTTGGATTCACTTACTCCAGAATTCAATATTTTTATATAGAGTTGCAAGTGCCCATCTTCCCCGTCACTCCTCAATATTTGCATAAAATTTGTAATAAGAGTGTCAGATATGGAAGGAATTGTCCTTGGCCAATTATGTGAAGAGCTGTTTCCAAAGTCAGTGATCTCACTAGTTCAAGAGCAGTGTGCACATGCTCTGTCACCCACAGGGAGTTAGATAATAACAAAACCAATAAAACCATTTGGAACCTCTCAGAAGAGTTCCAAGCTAAGCTGCATATAAATCTGCAGGTTCTATTAATGGTATAGCTAGTGAGACTGGGAGAAAGCAGGAAGGAACCAGGGAGAGAGAAAGAGGGGGGGGGGGGGGGGGGGGGGGGGGAGTGAGGGAGGTGAGATAACAGTACATTCAGAGGAGTATTGAAATAGAGCTCCAATTTAATCTTCTCGAGGTTACAATTTTTGGTGATGGTTATCTCATGGGTATTTAGAACAACAATAACACAGCCTTTTTATTTACACAACATGTCATCATCAGCTGTTAGTGGGTAATGGATCATATGACACATAAATGTGTACAGTGTATGTACAGTGTGTGTGCTGTGCGTGATCTGGTTAGGCCAGTGGCTGTAGCAATATTTATGCTAGTATATACCATAAATTCACTTTTAATATTCCCAAAATATATGTCCTCAATACAAATAAAAAAATAATGTCAGTTGTTTCTTCCAAAAGTTGTCTGGAGGTGGGGGGAGGTGGGGGGAGGTGGGGGCTTAGTCAGTTGGTTACAGTTAATAGGAAGAGTATAGTGAGGGGTTCGGTCTCCAGTGTAACATGCCTTCTATGTTTTCCTCCAGTGAATAAAAGCACATAAAACTTAGATCTTAAGTATTTAGTTACCTCAAACTATGAAATTACGATTTTTTTCATTTCTTTAATGCTAACCTACAGCATGTCTAGTGCATGACATTATTATGGTGTGCTTTTACTTCCTTGGTCCAGACTGTTCTAAAACCATAAAACTACCTGACTAGCTGACATGTGGCTTCAATGGCTATGATCTGCCCACGTGCCTGTCAAAATAGCATTAAAACATTGTAAATTTCCCCTTAGCAGATTCCCTTGATGGTAGGTGAATTTTTTGGTCTTCTGTTTTCATCTTCAGACCCACTGTGTACCTTGAACTCCTCAGTCATGTACACTGCAGGGGGGATTAATGTGGAGCTTTTGAAAATGGTCTTGTTCAAAATCAGGAAGCTGCTGCACAATTAATGTCTGCAGCCTTCTCACCATGGTTGCCAGCCGGTTTGTTCTACATTGTAAATGCCATCCTGGATAGCTTGTAGCCCTATTACTCCCATCACACCCCCCCCCCCCCCAAATTTTAAAAAATACCTGAATACCTTTGGTTTGTCTAGGTTGTGTTATACCAACATGTTAAAATACTTTGCACAGAGCTAACATAAGTGTTTTGACCCCTTTTTTATTTTAGAATGATTATTTGTTTCATTTATTTTCCAAGAATTATTTAAAGAGCAAGAAGAGGGCATGAGTTTAGAAATTTGTGATGAAATTACAACTAAGCTTTTTGTTTCCGATGTGCACTTAGATACTACCAGATTCAACTTGACCAAATTAAGTTTCAAGAGACAACACACTTGCTGATTGTGACCTAAACCACTTACCAACCACTTAACTGCAGTGGCCGATGAGGAATGCTCGAGTACTGCAAGAAACTTTCTTCAGTACACATAATTTCAAGGAGGAACACGGCTAGTGTGGAGTCCAAAATCATTTGTAGTTCTCAACTCTCCAAGCAGTTTCTTCACTAAGTACTTAGTAAATAGTTACAGACTGGAACAATAGTTATGGAAAAAGAAAAGGTCCCACTTACACACATCAGTCCAGAGGGTTGAGTAATACCTCTCCTCTATCTTTCCTCCCTGAGCTAATCCTTTGTCAATGCACTTTTTCAAGAAATAATGGATTGAATGAGATTCAGATTTTCCCCCTTCAATAAAACATTGTTACCATGGTTACCACTGCATTTTTATTTATTTATTATTATTATTATTATTATTATTTTTTTTTTTTTTTTTAAATGCCTATAATTGGTTCTAGATCTATTTGATGATGTGATACTGGGACATTTGTCCTCCATATCCAATGCCTAAAACATGAAGCATTTATAAGGGCGCAATGGTGAAACTCCTCCCTCCCCTTCCTCCTCGCCTCTTCCTATCTCTGTCCATCCTCCCTACCTCCACCTCTTCCCCCTACCTCCGCCTCTTTCTGTGTCTCCCATCTAATAGCCCTTGGGTATCTCAACACAGCAAAAACTAGATCGTTTAGTATGCCACTGGGCGTGGTTTAGGTCATGGTTGAATAAGTCATGAGAACGCACCACTAAGAATCTTGATACATGAGCTTGCCCACTGACTGCCTAGACTACTCCGCAAGTCATCTTGAGGTGTGCCTTATAGGATGACTGCACTCTGACCCTGGCCATGGTGGTTGTGTGATGGTCATAGCCCACCACAAATTTGTCGGATGGGAACATCTGAGCTTTGAGGTGCATATTCTAACTGCCCAACACATGTGCTCAACCAGACCTGGTCTAGTGGTGGGCAGTGATGTCCTGTTAGCATCATCAGTGCAGTTGTTTATCATATATGGCTGAAGGTGCATGGCTTGACACACTAACTACTGCCTTGCAGAAGCTTCGTTATGTGAGGTGTGTGTGTACGCTCCTTCATGGTTGATTAGTTCATCTCAACTGCTATAGCAGTAGTTCGGGGCACATACACAACCTGATGGCATAATCTTCAATATTAGGAGCTGGGAGATATTAAACTTTTTAAAGAGAGGTCTTTCAAGATTTTTCAAAGGAAAATAAATAGGAATCTACAGGGCGTAGAGTTAATTGATTCAACATTTTGACACTACCACAACCTCCCTTAACAAACACGCAGAGAGGAGTTCCCTTCATGCAATTTGAAGTGGTGCAGCCTAAACAGGTTGTCCTGCTTCCACATTTTGCATGGAAACCATTGGGTATTCTCTCAACACATGTAGTTCTGATTCTGTGTGGTCCCTTTACTGAACACCATAGAGGTATAACCATGCCAATAATATATAGGTGTAGCCACATGAAAACAACCATAGCAGCAGTGACCTTAACAGGACATGCCTGTGGATGCCTCAATCTGGTCATGCTTCATTATCTCTTAATTTCCAAGGATGCATATACAACAGACAAAGACTTAAGGCAGTAAACATGTCTTAATTGCTGTAGTTTTATGATAGCATTTCCTTGAATTCTTAAAAAAAAATTTATTTTAATGTGATCATTTACATCCTCTGGCACATGCCTATTGGCTTGGGGTCACTGAGACAAGTATCCCCTGACTATGTCCAGGTGACTGCTGTGTGTGAGTGCTCCTCTGACTTAGAGTGAACTTCCTTTTCCTATATTTGCCTTAATATAGTAATAATGGGTGAAGTAATGCATACCCGATTAAGTGAAGCTACAGCACTCTTATCTGTGTATATTTACATGCCACAATTGAACAAACATTATTAGGTAGCTAAGTGTCACTACAAACATACCTTACTAATTACTTGTAGTAGTAAGTAGTGTAATTGCTTAATACAATCACATGCCAAAATTTAACTCTTACTCATAATTTGTGATGTGATGAATTAGAAAGTTGTTTTTTTTAATGATGTCAAATGTACAACTCCTTCACCTGTATACAGTAATTCTAGTCACAACTGTGACGTCCAAATAACATTTTCAGCACCAAGATGTTTTACTCCATTCTGGTTCAGCATGGCTGAAATAAGACTTAATGACTGTCTATTTTTTCACGTCCACAATAAAATATGGCATTTTCTAGACTATCATAATGTAGCAAAAGATTTTTTTTTGTTGCAATAATGACAGACTAAAGATGTTTTTGTGGCACTTTAATATACAGTCTGTACATCATTTGATGTTATGACCTCATCTTGAGAAGATAGTGGATTCCCTAGAAAGTGCTTGAAGTGATTGCAATATGTAATCATTTTTCAATCCCCCAGCCCCTCCTCCCCTGATATACTTCCCTAATCATAGCATCCCAATATATTCAACTTGCATAATCATACCACCTTCATCAAATCAATTAGTGTGAGTGTGATTAAATTGTTTAACATCATCCAAGGAGGAAAATTAAGAAACTTCATCATAGTTGGGATGGAATAACCTCTATTCTTAGCTCCCCCAGAAGGCAAGCATTATCTATATATATATTAGAAGACCTAACTATTCCGTTTCTCAAAATCTCTCTGTTAGATTTTGACCAAACTTTTAGGGATGGAGGAGACCCACCCTGAGATGGTTTTATGCCAGGTGGCATGTCTTGGAAAAAACAGAATTTGTCTATCTGTCGGTCTGTCTATCTGTATGTTTGTACCATCATTCCAGCCAAACCTACCGGCCGGAATGATGGTACAAACATACAAATAAAAATTTCGCAAAATGGTTACCATGGTAATGAGAAAAAGCAAAAATGGTAGGATTTTAGCCTATATTGGCCAGGCAACGCCGGATATATGCTGCTAGTATTGTGATAATGCTTATATACAATTCCAAATGCTTATATACAATTCCATAAAGTATTCACTATCTATGCTCCAGGGAGTAGGGAGGTGGGGAAGCCCCTTATTCGTGTGCTTCAATGCATACCATAGAGGTTCAAATTGGACAGCTTGTATAGCATTCAGTGTTGATGTTCTAGTCTCCTATAGCTGACCACCATCAGTTGCCTTGAGAGAATCATTAACTCAAAAGTTAACAGTTCTATATTGAAAGAATGGTGGTTTACAAAGATTATTATTTTGCTTCTCACATTATGCAGATTAGCCCATTGCCACTCTGATTGTCACCACTGCAGAACAAAATGGTTGACACTGACTGCCCCACGAGGAGCCTGCTAGCCCTAGCCTGCTCCGAAGGCAAGTTTGACCGTGCCAAAGAACTCTTAGCAACAGGTGCAGACCCAGTCAGATCTCGAGCTGGCTACTTCAAGTGGTCTCCCCTTCACTTCACTGCAAGACAAGGACGACTGGATTTTGCCAAAGTTCTCATTTCACAATACAATTGTCAGCCTATGGTGGAGGATAAAGAAGGTCGCACGCCATTACACATAGCATGTCAGCACGGCCATCTTGATTACGTGCGTTACTTGGTCAAGCAAAAGCGTTGTGATGTGCAGTATGGTGACGTTGAGGATATCATCCCCCTCTACCACGCCTGCGGGTGGCTGAGCGAGTGCACAGACAAACAAGCTTTGGCTATCTCCAGGTTTCTTGTGTCCAGTGCGAGGTGCAATCCAAAGGTCATCGACATGAATGGGAAGAATGGGGTTCTCCACGCCAGTGAGAAAGGCTTTCTGTCCGTGCTGAAGTATTTCGTTGAGGAATGCAACTGCAATATTTCTGCTGTGGATTACAGGAGGAACAACACTCTGCACTTGGCTGTGTCGTTCAGCAACAACTTTGACGTAGTGAAATACATTATTGGACTTCAGAAAGTAGATATTTCCAGTGCCAACAACAAGAACAACAACATTCTTCATATGATGGCAATAGCCAACTCCAGCTTAGACGTGTGCAAGCTAATATTAGAGTCAACAGACTCAAGTACACTAGAATCACTCCTTGATGGAAAGAACTTGCTAAACCAAACTCCGCTAGATCTAGCAAGACCTGAACTTGCTCACCTTCTTGTCAGCCGTTATACGGTAAGGAATAGTCAATTTTACAACAAGTACGCCCTTTCCCTGGGAATGAAGTTGCCCAATGTTAGTCAACTTAGAATTTTTGTGGTTGGAGACACAAGTGCGGGTAAGTCCACCTTGATTCAGTCGCTTCAGAAAGAAACTGTATCATTCAGTTCTTCTTTATCCCTTTCGTTTTCATCGCACTCGCAGCGAAGTTCTCCCGTGGTCATTGAGCAAGCTCAACTGATGGTGTCGACAGAATTCAAGAGCAAATTGTATGGAGAAGTATTGTTTTATGACTTAAAAGGAAGCAGTGAGAGCCAGTACCTCCAGGATGTCATGCTACCTCACCTCATCCACCCACACTTGAGCGTCTTCCTGTTGGTGATTGACTTCTCCCGGCCGTTTAAAGAAGTAAAATCTTCATTTCACTACTGGGAGGCCCTCCTGGGCCGAGTTTGTGAGGAGAAAATAGAAAAACCAAAAATTATCCTTGTTGGAAGTCACGCAGATGTTGTTAAATTCTATGGAAAATCTCATGAGACTAAGTCCAGTAGGGAAAAATTGAAACATTTGACAATTGAAGATTTTTCAAAAGATTGTGAAGTTATCACAAAAGTTCTTCTGGACTGCCAACGCAGTGAGAGTTCAGGTATCCATACGATTCGCAAGGAGCTGAGTACCTTGTGGGAACAAACCAGAGATAACAACCATCTTCCTTTCAATGGAGTTTGTCTGCTCATGTACCTAAGGAGCAATTATGGTTCATCCCCAGCAGTTTGCCTGGAGACCTTAATTGCTGATGTGAGGGCCTACGTTGTTGAAGAAGGTGTTGTGTACGATTTACGTTTTTTTATATCTGACGACACACACACCATTGTTCCACTGCTGGACCTGCTGAGCGACTCCGGTCATTTGCTCTTTCTGAAGAATGAGAAATATCCCAGTAGAAGTTTGATTATTCCTGATATAGCCCACCTGTTCTCGGAGTTGACCCAGTGCGTCAACTGTGAGTTGAAGCCAATAGCTCTGAAGGAGTGCCACAACCATTTGTTGACCTCCTCCAACATTGAGAGGTTGTTTCTCGACCGTGACCCACAGGATATGCTGCACATTCTGTCCCATTTGAAGTTGACTGTTGGAAACAAAGGAATCTCCAAGAAACTTACCACCATTACCACAGATGAGGTGGTCTACTATTGTCCAAGTTTGCTGACGAACCATCCTCCCAATGATATATGGGATCCTAGGTCAGAGTACAAGTTTAATTTTGGGTGGAGAATGGAAGCGAATCAATGCAATCAAAACTTCTCACTGCATTTTGTCCACTCCTTATTCCTCCAGTTATTTTCAATTGTAATATCTTCAACGGAAGTGGGCCAGTTCTCCTTGTGGAAGCATGGTCTGTACTTTGAATGTCTGGAAGGCTTTGAATTTTTAGTCGATACATTGGACGGTTCTAAAACGGTTACTCTGGTTATGCGATCGAAGGAGTGTAGTGCTGCTTGCATTAAATATCGTTCCATAATCACAAGAACAATTAGAGATGCCTTCAGGAAACATTACAACCATGATGAGCCAGTTGAGCTCATAATGGATCCATTTTATTCCAGGCAATATCCTCTTCTGCCCCAAGAATGCTTGACATTTTTTGACAGTCGACAGGTTCATGCGAAGATTAGAACTGGAAATACAATAGTCAATTCTGAAGACCATGCCCTCATATCCATCGAAGAATTGCTAATGTTCGAGCCTTACACAAGTATTGGTAGAAACTGTTTCTCAGATTTGTTGGAGGTTGAACACAGGGATATTGTCACTAACAGGTTTTTGAATAATCTGGCCAATGTCATCACAAAGAATAACTCGGACAATATCAATATTGTTGCCACCATGTTCTCTGTGGATGGGGGACAGACTGTGACTGCTGAGTCCCTGAGAGTGGCATTGCACTCTGACCCCACCTACCAAAACGTCATTCACTCCATTAACAACTACTCCAGCCTTGACTCCACTCTTCTGTTCTCCAAGCGCAACCAACTGAATATATTCTGATCATCATCACATGTCATCTTTCATTAATAAAGATTAAATGGTTATTAACATAAAATATTTGAAGCAGATAATTAAAGGTTTCATATAATGATCTTTGACCATACGCAGGATAATTGTACAGAGATTGTAACTACTTTACTTGAAATGAACTCTTAACCAAACAACAAACAAACAAACCATGAATGTTATTGATATATCCATGAGAAATGAGCTTTACAGTTTCAGCAAGCACTATCATGATGACCATTACCATATTACATAATTTTAGCTTTATCATGAGCATGATATAAATCTTGGTATACTATTAAATACACAAGAATGTTTCTTGTTGATGGGAACAACAAACCAAAACACAACAGCATAACTTCACATTATATAATTGCCACAAAAAATTGTTGTTCAGGTTTATTAGTTTTTTCTGTTCAATTTGTTTTTTCTCCCTTAAGTTGAAGTCATCACAGGAAGTTGATGTATTTACATGACATGGAGGAATCTTAGTCTTTCCTGTGTACCTGAACTTACTCTATTTAGATGAAGTAGTTATTTAACTTCAGATGGTTGACTTAAGGATAACAAAGGCACCCACCACACCATGCTGGACCACGCCATAAAGGAAGCTGAATACTGTTAATGTAAACTTTTGTTTAAAGAAGTGAACTTAAAGAAATAAGAACAGGTCACGGTTTTGTGGAGCGTAAGTTGCTATGAAGTTGTCTCTGTGTGGAGGTGACACTGCCTGATGATAACAATTGATGTTAACAACTGATGTCAACAACTGATGTCAACAACTGATGTCAACAACTGATGTCAACAACTGATATCAACAACTGATGTCAACAAATATAGACCAAAGTCTTCGGTACAGCCTAAATTGTAATACACCACCTCATTCTAGAGCAGGACACAGATATCCCAGCACCCTCCCAAACATTGTGAGTCTTTAGTAAACAGCTCACATGTTAATCCAAGCTTCTGTCATGATGACAATCTTGGGAAAAAGAATCAAAAAAAAAAAGAAAAAAAAGAACAGAAGCAGAAACAGCTGTATGCATTCTGTTGGTAGGAAGGAGGAAAGAAAAAGAGGAAAGAAAAAGAGGAAAGAAAAAGAGGAAAAATTTGAGAATACTATACATGACTTGCTTCAGCAGTTCAAGTCTTTATTTGGCACACAAAGCATACCAAAACAACAGAATTTGATGGGTGATCTCAGTGGATGGATAAGATAAAAATTCTATCTGAAGTCATCATAGGAGTGATCTTACAAAGGCTGGTTGGCCAGATATTATTGCATTCCCTCATATTTGCGTGGATAAGGGTTGGGTGAGTGAGTGAGTGAGGGAGGGAGTGAGTGGGGGAGTGAGTGAGTGAGTGAGTGAGTGAGTGTGTGTGAGTGCATCCTATCCCTCAATCAGTACAACCATACTATCACATACTGTATTGGAGGGTGTGCAAGGTAATATCCATAAACTACTATCTTCAATCACTCCAACTTTAAACCACATGACAAATCGATATATTCTTTCCTCTGATGATGAGATTGGGTAAAGTGTAGAACTAGCTCAAAACAGTAGGAAAGAAATAAGAGGAAAGGAGCAATTGTGACCAATTAGCTAATAGTTAGTAGGGGGAAGAGTGAAGATTAAGTCCTGCACTCCACCTCAGACTAAGCTATGGATGCAAACTTCTCAAAGGAACAACCATTTATTTTCTAAAAATAAAATGAGCTACCACATGCCAAGTGTTGACTGGCATGATGAAAGACTTCTGATAATGAGTGAACTAACCTTACCAACCACAAGGCTAACTCACTGCACAGAAATGGGCATCAAAATAATGACCAACTCAATAACGACTTTCCATGATTGATCTGAAAAGGTTTTCTCTAGCTAAAGCAATATGGAGCCCCGAGAGTACCCAGACTTCTTCCCTCTTCTTCCCTCCTCTTCCCTGGAATATCTGAGTGGAACCCTTACTGGACAGTGGCTGGGCAATGTAGAATGGCTTAACATAAAGTTTAATACACACACAATATATGTCCCACTCTAATTAGTGTAATCATAGTTTCACAGAATTTCGTATAAAATAATATATTTTTTAAAATGCACGGAAATTTAACAATTAAAAATCACATATAACACACAAAAACGAATCATTTTCAACAGTTAGCATACAATAAAATGCACTAAAAATTAAAATATTTCAGTGGTCAACATACAAAAAAAAAAAAAAAAAAAAAAAAAAAAAAAAAAAAAAAAAAAAAAAAAAAAAAAAGGAAGAATTTCTGCATACACTTCTGGTGTTCATGTTAAGGCAGTCAAAATGTACAGGAGACCGGCGTTGTCTATGGTGACAAAAGTTTGGAAGTCAGGAGAAAATCGAATGTACTTGCCAAAAGTTCCCTTCAAGAGAACCCTCTTCAAATGCTGTCCATCAATACTCCACCACTGCAAAGGGAGAAAATAGCAACAATAACTAACCAAACATTAAAATAATAACAAATATGGAAGTCATTATTTCAAAACATAGCCACCAGCAAAATTGTGTGTGTGGTGTACGTTGGATTGGTCAAGGATATTACACTGAGTCATCATCAGAGCTAGACTCTAACCACATCACCACTTCCACCAGATACTCCCGCTATTCAACAGCAGGTAATTCCTAGGTTCAGCTGGACTCTCCCAATAGCATAGAAGTCAACATAGCTGTACCAAATGGCGCCCCCAGGCTAGGGAAGGAGGTGTTTCATTCTGTCTGGAGTTGGAGGAAGTCATTAAGAAAGCTTCACTAATTAATGGAGGGAGAGTTCCAGCTAGAGCCTGGTGAGATATTCTTCATGATAGCATTCTCCCTGGGTAATAACAAGCCAACTTTGTAACAGTTAGTAAATAGCAAGTAATTAACGGCATCATAATCCCTTAGTCAACAAAGGTGTAAATTACATGATATGTACTTTCCGTCACTTGAAAATCCAAATTTGGGTTTAGATTTCACTTTAATCAGAACATAATCAATAATGTAAACCAGTTAACAGTCTCAATGGGTGCTGTTAAACATATTCGTTGCTACTTGTCAATTATACATACGTTTACTTGTAGCTTGGACTCACATCATGCATATTACATATCATCCTCAGTAATCTCTCCCCCAATGTCAGTAATCTAAAACTAGAACCTGTAGTGACTGTTGCCCCACAAGCAACGCACCTGTATACTGTCACACAGAGTGACGACCTTGCTGCCATCCGGAGAGAAGGCCACATCAATCATCCAGTACTGAGAGCCGGTGAACTGCTGCGTCACTTGCTGTCTGGTGTTGACATTCCAAATCTGCACGCCAGATCACATGACGTTAATCATCTTAATACTACAAATACTAAAGGTGATAGAATAAACATGGCTGCTGGTTATTTTTTATGAAAAGATCAATTTAATGATTTTCTGATGAAAAAAAACAAGAAGCTGCTCCATTCCCCACAAAAGGAGATTAGCTTTCCCCTTTACACAAGGAGCAATCACTGAGCACATCAACTAGCAACAAGATATGTGTTGCACTATGAATTATCTCTCGGGTGAACAGCCAGCCCACATTGTATCATTTTTCTGCTTATAAAGAGTAAATTTTATACTAATTAACAGTTCAGCCATAACTGAGCAACCAAAAATGGTACTTTTGCCAGAAATAAGAATGGAGCTAGACCCACAAATCCATATATATATATATATATATATATATAGAATAATTTTCACTAAAGGAACATCATAAGCACATCTATATGGCCACACCCCTTTTTATATTCATGATACGTCATATTAAGATACAGTGTCAGAATTGAATTCCAATTGTCCGAATTTAAAATTTTTTTAAAAATTTATTATCTTTTTTATTAATTTTTAAAATTTTTATTACGGATACAAGATATAGAATATGGGAACTAGAATTATCATATCTACCGGATACATCACTCACTATGTTGCTACGAGATCATTGTTTAAGTGAACTTGGGTGAAGCATCTCTTGGAAAATTCACATTTAAATTCAAATTCAAATTTATCTCTTACTTTATAAAACAATTAATACATACAATAAAGGATGAATGAATGCAGCTGCTCTGGCTAAGTGTAATCAACACAAATTAGTGAGTTGATTACTAGTGATGTAATAGCAGATATATTATGAACAGGTAGACTGTATTTTTTTCTTGTACCTTCAAAGAGCCATCATCAAAACCTGCCACAGCCAGAGAGCCGTCAGGGGACAGGGCGCAGGAGCGAGCACATGCTAGGAGAGGCATCAGTGTCGACTGCATCTGCAACTCCCCACCAATGTCCCACACCTGAAGCACAACACACAAGTATCCATAGCAACATGACATCAGTAACATGCATATTTCATACCCACACACATGTGCATGTAAACTGATGTACGTGTTCATTTAAATAGGTGTTGCCCTAATTAAGTGGTATCAACAGTTCTGGCAGGTGCAACAGAACTTGAATTCTGTTATAGGCGGGTCTATATACAACATAAGACACTTAAATCACTACTGGGTATGTAGTTGGACAATGACATCATTAAGAGTGATTTCATATACACAGAATATGAAAATGGATGGGTGACGTAAACAATAATTACTGACATGCTCATTGCACTCTCTTGTACACTACTGACCGTCACTAGACCATTTGTTGCAGAAGCAATCACTCTCTTGTTATCCTTGGAGAGGTTCACACACAAAATGGAGTCGTATCCAGCCCCATAGGTGAAGCTTTTAATGCTCTTACCTGTACTGCTGTTCCACAACTAGAGAGATGGAAGACAGGCAGGTTAATAGAACATCTGCACAGTTAAAATTAGACACTAGATATGTTCTAAATAGCTGCATGAACTACACACAAACACTTATGCACATAATACACACACAAAAGCATGCACACTTGTGCTGAGCTGTTCATGCGTGTCTACACTGCACAGCTGACAGAAGGGGACACACCCACATACTCAGTTGATTACATAATTATTCTTCCACAATATTACACGTTGTCAAGGACACCTTAAAATACTACCTCACCTCACAGAGTGAACTAACAATGAAATAAACATTGATACCTATTCCAGCACATTCGGAAAGGATCATGAAGGCCACAGAGTCAAGTATTGTAATATAAACCTGCCCTGAGGCCACAGTTCTAATAATAGAACATGTAAACACGCAGCATCTGCAAAAGTTTCCCTTATTAAGGCACACCACTGTTAAAATGGGAACCTAAGAATAACAGGCTATAATATTCTAATTAAAGCCCATCCTGTGGTCGCCATGTATTACAACAATAACATGTAAACTTATATGTTATAATATTCAATGCATGTACAAATAGATTCAGCTAATAAATTTGATTTACCTCAGAAATTTAATCACAGAAAGAAATATTTTAAGCACACCAACTTACCACGACACTCTTCTCCTGGATTGAAATGATCCTGATGCTGTCGTCCAGGTATATGCAAGGTTTCACAGCCATCCCTCGACCTGCAATTCTTGCAATCTGTTCACCGGTCGCTACACTCCATATCTACGACAAGCATAAACATAAAAAAAGAGAGTAATTGATAATGTTGTTTATATTCTCAAGTGTCACTGTTCTTAAGCAACGAGAGTAGTGGTTTATCACAGCTACACACCTCAGACTGTTCATTGGTCAGTCATGATCACTGCATTGTTTTCTGGATTCTTTGGTTGTCTACTTAAGCCGTGTTGTTATAACTAATTTATGATGCAACAACTCTGAAATTTGCTAATACACTGAAGATATTTGATGCTAATGAGAGTAGCATTGTTAATGTACACCTTTAAGTACAAAATCACTTCAAGCATCTCTTGTATATATTTCTTAAAACACCACCAAGTAGGTAGTTCCCTCCAAAAGAAGCACCAAATTTTGGTGATTTAAAGCTCCACTGTATATTATTATTAACGTTAAAAGTTCAACACATTCAAATGTGGCAGGTGGGCGTGTCTTTAATTCAGGAGGTGTGGCCTCACTCTGTGTTCTGTGTTGGAACAAGTTGCTATCTTGGAGTCATCTGGTGAGAAGTAGCACTTGAGGATTTCTTTATCATGTGCAGCCTTCTTGGCCCAAACTTCAGAGGCAAACCATTTCCCCTCCACACTGGCAAGCTTCATCAACTGGAGGGAAAATATTCAGTCATGTGACACATGCAACACAGTTCCTATGGCAATTACATAGTTCCAAGTATTTACCTAAGATTGGACATAACATAGAGACAGGAAATGATGTACTGAAGTGTGCACAACTATGAGGGATGATGAGGGATGTACATATTATGTGTACATGGAGGTACTTACTTGCAGAGTTCCTTGCACGTAGCCCACGGCCACCATGGCTCCCTTGGTGGAGAACATCCAGCATCGCGGGTTCAGAGAAGGGCAGGTGGGCAGGCAGTTATAGATCACTTCGGCCATGCCACCCTTTACCAACTGCATAGAGAGATGTACAGAGTGGCAGGCCATGACATTAAAGTGTGGACACAGTGGTCTAAGATCCATGCACCAACAGAGAGTGAGACAGTGCACTAACGCTATCATTGTACAATACACTCACAAGAGACTAAGAACTTGTCAGCCAACCTGAAGGTGTGCGTGTAATATATGAAGATTTCTTCTCTTCACCACAAACTACCTGACCTTTATTACCTCCTGACCACCCCTTACCCTCCTGATTGCCCCCCCCGCCCCCCCCGTTCTTGCCTTCGATACAATAATTCCCCTTTAAACACAACATTGCCGAGTCTTAACTTAGACATCTCCAACTTCAGCGTGGCAAAAAAGAAACTAGCAACACAGCAATAGCCAGCCATGTATGGAGGTCTCTTCCTCCACATCAGCTCTGCACAACAACTGTCACACCTCAAGTCTATCCTATTCCTCCCCACACCTCCCCCCACACTCCCTCCCACACCTCCCCACACTCCCTCCCACCCCACAACCTCGCTCATGAAGTAAACTCATTCCTACATTTACATGAGCATGTTCACACACACAAGTGAGTGCACAGTACATGAACGTGGTGGCCAATGTTGATATTGGTTTGGCTTTTCACAGCCAAACAAACCAATTGATCTACATTTTTGGTAATAAATTTGGCGTCCACAGAGTTGCATGTGTTGCTATGTCTGTTGTACCACATGTTGCCGTGCCTGTTGAATCACATGTCATTGTGTCTGTCACATGGCATGTTGCTGTACCTGGAGCTTGTTTTCCTTTTTTATGTAGCAGAGAATCAGTGGCTCGTAGCTGTTCTTTTTCTTCATAAAGATGGTGGAGAACCGTCTGTGGTATTGGACAGTCGAGGCCATATGGGCATTCTCCTCCTCGATGTCCTCGTTCCACAAGATCTGCAGATTCAACATGCACTGGCTGAGACAGGTTGCTATAGCGACAAACACTGGACCAACATTACACTGGGTTGAACAGTTTGAAGTAGGTTGACAGTAGCTCTATTTGGTTGACAGTAGCTCTATGGGTACACACACTGGACCAACACCACACTGGGTTGAGGCAGGTTGAAATAGGTTGACAGTAGCTCTATGGGTACACACACTGGACCAACACCACACTGGGTTGAGGCAGGTTGAAGTAGGTTGATAACAGCTCCATGGGGATACACACTGGACCAACACCATACTGGGTTGAGGCAGGTTGAAGTAGGTTGATAACAGCTCCATGGGGACACACACTGGACCAACACCATACTGGGTTGAGGCAGGTTGAAGTAGTTTGATAACAGCTCCATGGGGACACACACACTGGACCCACAATACAATAGGGACATCACGCATGTCTTGATCAGCATCACACAGAGTGAAGTTGTGTAACACACTTGGCAGAGACAAGTATGTCTGATAGCACACATGGAAGACCAACCTTGATGATGCCATTGTCTGCGGCTGAGAGGATATTCTGAGTCTTGGGGGAATAGAGAATGCAATTGACATGATCCCAATGGAGAGGAAGATCCTGGAGTAGGGCTCCATAGGGCAAAGACCACACCTACAAAAATAGAAAAGCAATAGAACTATACCAGCCTCTGCGCTGTTTTCATCTGAGGAACTTGAATACAATATACCTTATCTCAGCTCTCCAAATCATACAAGGATTTCATTTTTTGACTTTCATGTATTGGTGATGAGAGGAAATGCCAGAAACCCTATGGGTGTGGTTAAGGGGTGAGGAATACTAGGATCACACCCATTTTTGAACCCATCCCTAATTTTCACCCCGCAATCACGTCTGTCAAGTTTTGTTCTAATATCTTTCATTGTTGGGATGCAATTCCATTAACAAATTTGTCCACACAGATAGACAGACAAAAAAAACAGACAGATCTGAAAATAATACCAGCTATGCTATCGCAGCTGGTAATCACGTGGGACTATCATGTACTCTTGTGATTGTAATTAAGACTTTAGGTAACAGGTTTTAACAGGCTGAATACCTTAACGCTGCCACTGGTGTCCCCCGTAATCAGTCTGCCGCCATCTTGGGAGAAGTCACAGCACAACACAGCAAACTCGTCCGAGTGGTCTAAGCTGACCACACACTCGCCCGATAATGTCTTCCACACCTTCACAGGACATGTTATATCACATGATATACATAACCCTGCATGTGACTATACATGCACATAGAAATGCAGCTGCACCTGCATGTCAATCAATTAATTCATTCAATAACAATGCACAAACACTTAAGGGAATGGATACGTAAATTTCACTTCAGAACCTTAATTCATGAATAATGCTAAACCTAAGTTAGTCATCAATAAATTAATAATAGAGATGCAGTCAGAGTGGTGATTGGGCTCATAAGGTCTCCAGTTAGTTTGCTGTGCCTGACAAATGTCTTGACTATAACCAAAGGGAGAGGAGGGGGTGAAGGAGAAGTGCAGATTTTTAACACAGTGGTGGTGATATGTACATATTTTTTAATAGCATATGCTACAGTAATATAGTCTAACATCATGTAATGAAAAATCCAAAGAAAAACTGTGATTATAAGAAAATTTAGGAATAAACTTGATATGATGACTTTACCACCTTTTTTTTACCTGTTGCAAGCACAAATGCCCACCAAAAATATTCTGTAGTAGATGATAAAAAGATGCACCTTATATTAGCTCTGTGCCATGACTATACCTTACCTCTCTATGACCATACTCTGGCTATGTGCCATGACTATACCTTACTGTTCTATGATCTTAACTTGGCTGTGTGCTATGACCAGACCATATTGTAGCCATTTATCACATCTTACCTATCATTGCACTAAGGCCATACAACACCATATATATGTGCTACGATTACATCTTCCCATAGCCCATGTGTAATGACCATCCCTTACCTTAGCACATGTGTAATGACCACCCCATACCTTAGCTGTGTGGTCCAGTGAGGCAGAAGCTATCATTGCCCCTGACTTGGAGAAGACGCAGCACCTCACTTGTAAGGAATGGCCTTGGAAGGTTAGAGTCACAGAGAAGGAGGTGAGATCCCACAACTACCAACACATATGACAAACACATAACATCAGATGAGAACTGAAATGCCTGTATTACCATACCACACCTTACCACACATGTCCCCACATCAATATTACATAAGCTACATGTCTATGTGGTACAGTGCATGTCTTGTATGAGCTGCAGCGACACCTATAGATCACTTGTGCAGTGTAAGTTCAACATGTTGCATCAAGTTTATACACATGAATACACTGTATACACACACAGGGTGCATACAGGCAGAATGGTGTATAAAGGTTATGTATACACAATGCAGACAAGGCACATGTTCTAGTATAAGTAATGGGTCATGAACTAGAACAGGACTACACACACTCACAAACACACACACTCAATGCACGCCCCAACTAAGTCAGCTACTACAGTCCACACAGTAGTATAGTGTGTGGTACTCAAACACCCACCCATCCACCCACCCACCCACCCGGATTATTCCATTCTGAGAGGCAGTCACAAAGTGTGTGCCGTCAGGGGAGAAGTTGCAGCACAGTATACCCTCACCAGTGTCTGAGGCACTCTCCTGCGATGATGTCCTGAAAATTAAGAATACTTATAAATAGAGAACATTTGTAGAATGAATATAAAAAATATATAGTTTACAAAGCAATAGATTCTTGAAATAGAAAGATGAACCCTGAACCTTACAGTACCTACGGACAAGAGACCATCACCTGTACAGCAATGCCACCAGTTCATGTGTTGCGTCATCAGGAGAGAATTACTTTGAAAAAGTGCAATAAACTGAATGACTTTTCACACTGAGCACATTGGGAATTTGCATAGGAGACATGCCTTGCCATGTACACCTGAAGTACACCTTCCTGTATAAGTGCATTATACACACCCACCACACCTCCAGCTATTAATAGGACACACCTGGTAAAGTATGACCAAAAATACTTGCCATTCAAACTCTAAATGGGCTCATGGGGTACATATGAAGAAATGATCATCACAATCACTGGTCCCTCCTAGTGCCTAATTGGTGTACTGTTGTGAGCACCTGAGAGGAGCCAAAAAGTCTAGAGGCTGTTGAGCACGCTCAGGAGTGGGTGTGAGGGCCGGACTGACCATACCCATACGCCAGGTCTTGTACACTGTGCCCAACAGAGCATCCCAGAGCTGGATGGGAAAAGACAGAAAATAGATCATCTTCCTTACCACCTTTACTCAACTCCCCTAGACAAGATGTACACACTCACTATACACTGTATCAATTACACGGCAATTATTTCTCAGACGGATGGAAATAGATCAAGAGACAAAAACAGAAGAAAAGGAGAAGATGAAGGAATTTTAAAGATCATAAAAATAAACCTGGTAAAGGATCGTTGAGTTTGTAAGTGAGGCGCGTTATCATGGCATGTGACCAACAATAGGATAATAGGGACACTAGAGGATATACTGTCACAAACACACACCCATGTGAGTATGTCTGAGCGTGAGCATCTCTCACTCACACACATAATACATGGTGTCCACGTGCCAGTGCACTCGTGGACATACAGACTGGGGAAGGATCGTCATGTTCTCTAGCTACTGTACCAGGACCAATGGAGAGGACTGGTCTCAATGTCAGAGAGAAAGAGGCAGCATGGGTACACAGTACAACACCTGAGAGAGAGAGAGGCAGCATGGGTACACAGTACAACACCTGAGAGAGAGAGAGGCAGCATGGGTACACAGTACAACACCTGAGAGAGAAAGAGGCAGCATGGGTACACAGTACAACACCTGAGAGAGAAAGAGGCAGCATGGGTACACAGTACAACACCTGAGAGAGAGAGAGAGAGAGTGAGAGAGTGAGAGAGTGAGAGAGAGAGAGAGTGAGAGAGAGAGAGAGATGCTGTGCTGGTGAGGCACAGATTGAACACAGAAACTTTCTAGATGTATTTTAGGAAACCATGGAGCTCACGAACAGCAGACACTTGTATGTCACCATACCTTGCACACACTGCAGTGGCCACACCACAACATGCTCACATTCCTCTATACTTGTGTGAGAAGGAAGTATAAAAAATGGAAAATTTGAGGGGGCAGAGTAGTTGCTTTAAAGTGTGCTATATTGTATAATAAAATAAGAGTGGTCCTGCACTAAGACCTGTGGCAAATAATTACTAAAGTATTTATCAAAACATTATATTTTTAGAACAGAAATAATAATTGTTTAGAACACTTAAGATAAGGTTAAAAGTTCGTTAATATTTACAACTTTTGGGTTTCTATAAAGTAAAACACACTTGGTTGTAACTACAGGGTTTCCACATAGTAAAAGCATTTAGTTGTAACCAATTAGTTGTAATAAACTTTGGTGCTTCCAAACCGTAAAAAATTATTAACAAATCTTTTCTTGAGCAAAACGTGTGGATGCATCCACCATACCCCCCCACCCCACCCCATGATTCCAAGTGTCCTTAGCCCTGTGTGCCACAGGTAATAATATATTCAATGTATGTATGAGAAGACAGAGTTATACATGCACAATACACCATCCCATACATGCAGTCTTGCATCTAGAACTAGAGACATTACAACTGAGTCACAGCTCATCAGATGAACTCACAAAGATGACAGAGTCAATATCGGCAGAGATGACCAACTTGGTATCTGGGGAAAGGGCACAACATTGCACGCCATATTTGTGTTTGAGGAAGTCACACACCAAACGCCTCGCACGAGTCTCCCACACCTACACACACACATGTGCATTTAATACTAAACATACACACATTGTATGCACAAGCTAGTACATATACAAAAACAACGCTTTTATTTATCTTTTTAATAAACATAAGATTTATTTAGTTCTACAATAACTTTATCAATAACATACACCAGCTACTAACAGAAAGGATCATTGATCCAGAATGACCTGCACCATGTTAGCTAAGGTACACCTGTATCAGTGTTAGTAATGTTATGTCAACCACACAGTGATATTGCAGAACTGATACCTTACCATTCCTGCATTAAAAAAAGTCTAGTTGGGAATTGAATTGCCTACCTTCAGTTTACAAAAAATAAATAATAAATAAATAAAAATTTTAAAAAAAATAAAAAAGTTGGGAATTGAATTGTCAACCCTCAGCCTGAAATAAAGAAAAAAGAAAGAAAAAAAGAAAGAAAGAAAAAAAGAAAGAAAGAAGAAAAAATACAATTAAGTTACATATCCAATCGACTTGATGAAATGTTGAAGATAGTGTAATAATTCCATACCTACACATTACATGCACATGCACATGTATGCCTATTCCTCCTCCTACCTTGACAGTGTTGTCCTCAGAGCTGGACACAGCCAGCTTACCGTTGGCAGATATGGCACAGCAGGTGACAGTGTTCTTGTGACCTCTGAAGCTGCCAAGCACCATACCGGTGGAGGAATCCCACAACTGCACACAGACAATGTCACCAAACAACAGGGAAATGTTCTTTTACACCTGGACCAACACCACACTTGGTTGAGGCAGGCTGACTCCATGGGAGTACACTGAATCAACATCATACTAGGTTGAGGTAGTTTGCCAATAATCCAATGGGGACACACACTGGATTAGCATCACACTAGGTTGAAGCAAAGGCCTACCTTCACTTCCATGCCTGAACATGAAATCACTTTTTCTCCATCTTCCGTGTACTGACATCTATTCACACCTTCATCATGTAGTTTTAGCTTGAGGGCATACTTCTCTGGGTCAGACTCCTTATTGCTGTCAACATAGACACAGGAATAGCTCAAATAACAAGTAAGTACAGCGACTAAACCTACAATAACTCTCACCCATCAACCCACACACACACACACACACTCACCTCCATCCATACCATGCCTGTTCACTCTTCTGTTCGATGATGCGAGAAGCCTGCTTGCATATCTCACTCTCCTTGGGCTGCAGCAAGGCCAACTGCAGAATATCATCTCTCTTCGGACTGTTTGCAAGAACGTACATATGACCGCTCAAAAAAAGTTCAAACTTCTGCACATTTGTTTGGAACTGAAACAAGAATATATTGCTAAGGATTAGATTATATGGCACATTAGACTGTCACTGTGTACACTGTAAACATTAGGCATTCCTGTCACTAAACATGTACATCTGCACTTTAATCGGCTCATGAGTATGTAATTGCTTTGTACTGACCAAACCATATGCGATATATTGATTCTCTTAGGACAATTATAAACATTTCTTTTTGAAATTCTCACATTTTGTGGTACTTTACGCTTGTTGTCTTTATAGTGAGCCAGCAGACCGTTGGCATCTCCATAAACCACGTTACTTAGCAACCAGCTTAACTGAGTCAGCAGATTGCCTAGCAGCTCAAAATTTTCTGCAGAAATATAGCACATTTTGATAATATACTAAAAAAAGAAAATAGATTGATAGTAATATCCCATCACATTTTGAACCAGCATGCATACCCATGACAAAAATTAAGAAGAGCATATTATAGTATTCACACTGTTACCGAGTGAGAAGGAAAAAATTACAAAAATACATATTTATAAGTATCTCCTAAAAACTGTTTTAATTATAGAACAAAAGATGAAAAATGATGAAAAAAGAGTAGAAAAGAAGAAAAAGAATATAAACTCTTTACATTAAAAGACCACAAGTGCCTATATGTGCAATACAAGGGTTGTGATGTGGTCACATGACATGCACACCTGCTACGATGATGTGGCCAATAAGCTTCTGGAAGACATAAGAATCGTCCTCCAGGGCAGCAAACTTCCCACCACACTTGTTGTCATAGTGTTTCACCACCAGCTGATGATATTCACGCTAGCAACAACAACAATTAGCACCAACAACGATACATTAATACTGCATGGGACATCTCATTCTATCCATAGTAAATATTCTATCTCCGAAATGTTATACACACAAATAGAATTATTACATATCACTACATATGGCAGTATGCAGTATGCAGTATGCAGAATGCAGTATGCAGTATGCAGTATGCAGTATGCAGAATGCACTATGCAGTATGCAGTATGCAGTATGCAGTATGCAGAATGCACTATGCAGTATGCAGTATGCAGTATGCAGTATGCACTATGCAGTATGCAGTATGCAGAATGCACTATGCAGTATGCAGTATGCAGTATGCAGAATGCACTATGCAGTATGCAGTATGCAGTATGCAGAATGCACTATGCAGTATGCAGTATGCAGTATGCAGAATGCACTATGCAGTATGCAGTATGCAGTATGCAGAATGCACTATGCAGTATGCAGTATGCAGAATGCACTATGCAGTATGCAGTATGCAGTATGCAGAATGCACTATGCAGTATGCAGTATGCAGAATGCACTATGCAGTATGCAGTATGCAGAATGCACTATGCAGTATGCAGTATGCAGTATGCACTATGCAGTATGCAGTATGCAGTATGCAGTATGCAGAATGCACTATGCAGTATGCAGTATGCAGTATGCAGAATGCACTATGCAGTATGCAGAATGCACTATGCAGTATGCAGTATGCAGTATGCAGAATGCACTATGCACTATGCAGTATGCAGTATGCAGAATGCACTATGCAGTATGCAGTATGCAGTATGCAGAATGCACTATGCAGTATGCAGTATGCAGTATGCAGAATGCACTATGCAGTATGCAGTATGCAGTATGCAGTATGCAGAATGCACTATGCAGTATGCAGTATGCAGTATGCAGAATGCACTATGCAGTATGCAGTATGCAGTATGCAGAATGCACTATGCAGTATGCAGTATGCAGTATGCAGAATGCACTATGCAGTATGCAGTATGCAGTATGCAGAATGCACTATGCAGTATGCAGTATGCAGTATGCAAATGTTCTCATGAAAAAACTAAATATATAAAATAAGAAAAACTTGAATAATATAATTGTAATTTAAGATTACATTTGCAGATACATACAAGCTGACCAACATGTTGCACCACTAGACACTAAACTAGTGCACACACACATGCGTACACACGCACACACGCACACACAATAACATGCACATACAATCACACACACACAGGCACACACACAATGCACACACACACACAATGCACACACACACACACAATGCACACACGCGCGCACACACACACACGCACACACACGCACGCACACACACACACACACACACACACACACACACACACACACACACACACACACACACACACACACACACACACACACACACACACACACAGGCACGCACACACAATACACACACACACTCGCACACACTCACTCACACACAGAGACTGGGAGAAGCATACAAACCTGTTTGCTGTCAGGGATGGACCCCTTGAGGTAGTCCAGTATGATGTCATGGATAGAGTAGTAGGGACCATCCCTCTCGACATCAACTTGAGCCAAGGAATAATCTGTGATCACTACAGAAGGAAGGAAGATGAGTTTGAAGGTGCATGACTCCACGACCATACCCCACCCCATGATGATGGCAGATCACACCCCATGACCACACCCCATAATGATGGCAGCGATGCACAGAGCAGCCTAGTGTGTGATGCAGAGAGTGGGCACATGGTAAGGGGTAGAATGACCAGAAGGGCTTCTGTTTTCATCCACAAATTAACCTTAAACCCAATTAATATACAAATATAATTAAGTTGTGTGTGACAAGTCTTAACACAAACTCAATGTGATGTTTGTCCAAATACAAACTACTTTGCGAATACTTTTCTAAAAGTTCCTCTCTATCTCCCCCTCCCCTCCCAATTCTTTTACACACACAAAAATAAATATACAACTATCAATAGTTTCTTAGTTTCCATACGTACAAACTGAAGAACTGAAGATAATCCACTGCAAATATAGATCAATTAATTTATTTCTTATTGTTGGCTCGACCACAACAGCCACAGAGAGAGAATAAGAGAGGTGAGAGAGAGAAAGTGTGTGTGTGTGTGTGTGTGTGTGTGTGTGTGTGTGTCATGAGTGAGTGTGTGAACACAAACCATTCATATACTCCTCTGCATCCAGTTCCTCCACGTTCCAAATAGTGCACAGTGCCTTGAGAGAGACGGGGAAGTCATAATCAAACACAGTCAGCATCTCAAAAGATTCCTTCAGTTCCTCCGGTAAACTTTCAACACTGTTGACACAGAGTATGAAAATATTATGCTGCTTCAACAAATAAATTAATGCCAAAATATGTTGCTTCAATAAATAAATAAATTTCAGCAATATAATGTTTCAACAAACAAATAAATTTCAAAAATGTGATGCGTCAACAAATATCAATGAAGTACTTCAACATTAAAAAAAAAACAACAACAGTGCAACAAACAAACTCGTGGATTCACACATCAGAAACAAATTTGTGCAACTGGTACTAGCCCTAGACAGAGTATGTATGCTATAAAGACACACTCCCATGGATCCCCAGCCAATGTGATATGGTGCATTATATAGAGAAGGATTGGAGAATTTGTATCAATAAATTACATCAACTGTATATTATGCATGAAAAAAAGTAAAAACAATAACATAACCAACCAGTTTCTTTTTAGCTAATAAGTTTGTGTGTAGTGTCCTCCTCAATGTAATGGACTAATACTACAAGTGGCATAAAGGCTGCTATTTGCAAGCCTCACTTCAAAAATAATGGCAAAAAAAATCCATTAAATTAGAAATATTTACAAGGCTGGCTAGTTTACTGCACCATTTAGAGATTTTTAAGTTTCAATGTCAGTGCTTCTGGAGCAAGAGTCAGTCAAAAGAAAACTAGTAGCTACAAAAAGTCACCAAGGACACTCCACATACTGTGTCCATCTCTTTGAACTACCATGCAATGTGTACATGATGGTGGTGGCCTCTCTACACAGTAGTTCACAACGATTATTGCCTAGAAACAGTAACATTGCAATACATGTAATGTACACTAATTCTAACTGTGTTACATGCTTTAGGTTGACATCAAAAAGGTCAAAATTTAAATATACCAGAAAACCAGGACTTGAAAATTACAGTTTGTTAGATTACCAAAGAAGATTACTATCATAACAACTCAATAGCAATACTTCAAAGGCTAGTAAAGTAGAGGAGAGATTACTGACAGTATGTGTTGGTGCCATGGCATACCTGAGTTCAATGGAGGCATTAAGAGTTGGGTGCTCATAGCTCCAGTGGCTAATCTTTGTGCTGAGGTAGAGGTGTTTGTGCTCCATCTTCTCAGCTATAGCCTTCCATTTCCTCTCTGTGCAGCTTCTCCTGAGCATGCCTCCAATGAGTGCTATGGCCATGGGGGAACCCCTGCAATTAGCAGTGCCAGCACCCAAATTATAGCACAACAGGAATGTATCATCAAAACAACAATCACACAAATGAATTAAAACATTATTCCACAAGAAAAAATACGGCAACAACTTTGACACAAAAACAGACAAAGTTGCAACCATCACAAAGCATCAAAACAACTAGCAACATCAACAACTTAACACCGATAACAACAACAAGGCAGTAACCACATAACAATTTCCACACAATTAACAAGCAATCATAGAAAAAGTGGTGACAAAAGTATGAAGCAACTGGATTCTCTTCATTCTGAAAGGAATGAAGATGTGATCTTGTTGAAGGGAAGACTATTTTTGACTATATTCCTACCACTGGGGCAATCATACATGTCTGCCTCTCACTGTTTCCTGGATGACCACAGAGGACTGCCACAACACCAGCCAGCCATTTAGTCAGGACAAATAACATCAACCATTAACTGTGCTAGAGAAAGGTCATCAGAACTGAGATGAATGGGGACCGTAACAATGAGAAGAGGTGGTTGTCGTTCTTTTTTTTTGTTCTGTTTTTGTCTTTTTTTTTTAAATTTTTTTCAGGGGAGGAGGGGGGTGGGGGGGAGGAGGATCATTTCTTAATTCTCCAAACAAGGCATTGCATCCCACACTTCCCCCTCCCCCCACCCCCAAAGTTATCAGATTTTGGACATTTGGAATATTTGGATATCGTTAACACACTAATTACTAATCACATGACAGAAAACACAGAGTAGGTAAAGTACCTGCAGTACTCCAAAATTTGGCCAGAGTAGTGACAGAGGTCTTCAGGGCGTCGGCCCACCCACTGAGCCAATAGAAGCTTCCCTTCCTCCAATGTGAACCCTTCAATACAGGGACACTTCCATAATACAAATATTAGGTGTGTGTGTGTGTGTGTGTGTGTGTGTGTGTGTGTGTGTGTGTGTGTGTGTGTGTGTGTGTGTGTGTGTGTGTGTGTGTGTGTGTGCCTGCCAGTGCAGTCCAAGCAAAGGACAGCAATGGACTGTTACAAAACCAAACCTGTCAGTTAGCCTGCTATCTATCTGTCTACTTCGTTGTAGTCATCTGTCTATTGTCTGTCCATCTGTCTGTCTGCAGTCTGTCAGTTTGTTGCCTGTTTGTATGCACAAGATAATCTCCAGCTCCAAATGTTACATGAGCAGGCAATAGGCAAGCATGGTGGCTTAAGGTGTAGGGGGTGGGGTGGGGTGGGGGTGGGGGGATTTCAACTGAGTGATGCTCAAAGAAACTGGTTACAATGGCCAAAATATTATTAGCACAGACACACATAATATATACGATTTTAATCAAAACAATGAAATAGATGGGAGCAAACCAGCAAAGAAGAAAGGGAAAGCTAAAGTCATTCACTACCAGGACAGGCAGGCAGGCAGGCAGGCAGGCAGGCAGGCGCATCATTACAAAACGACCTACCATAATATACTTCACAATGAGTGTAATGCTTAAGGTTGGTTACCTTAGAAACAACAAACGTACATATGTAATGAACCCATATTGTGTTACTATATTTAGTACAACTATTCAACATAATTGGTGTTACTATAGTTAGAAACAACTATAGTAAACAGAAATTGTATATTAATACACTCCACCAAGCACACACTGCCAGAGGGCAGCAACTCAAGCACAAAGTCACCTGACACCATACAATCACATGCGCACATTGTGTTTATTGTATATCCACTGGTGCCTACCCCTTACCATCTGAGACAGAAACAGAATGGACGTTCTTGACGAGCACAGGTGAGACCAACCCCGCCACACGAGAAGTGACCAGGATGCGACAGCGTACATCAAAGGTATTGATGACTTCGTGAGACCATATGTCGTCCAGAATCAATAGAGACCTCGGGTACTGCTCCGCTATGATCTATGAGGGGCATTATATGGAATATTGGAGGGGGGAGGGAATGAGTATGTGTGTGATTGAGTGAGTGAGTGAGTGAGTGAGTGAGTGAGTGAGTGAGTGAGTGAGTGAGTGAGTGAGTGAGTGAGTGAGTGAGTGAGTGAGTGAGTGAGTGAGTGAGTGAGTGAGTGAGTGAGTTGGTAGGTGAGCGAGTGGTGCATCAGCATTTTGAGTCGTTGCAACAGCATATAGTGAACCACTATGCATGCAGGCAAGAGGAACTGCACAATAACTTGTTTGGCATACAGGCGTTCAGTACACTCAGCAGACACCATCACATCAGGAATACCAAGCCAGGAAGGCTGTCACACAAGGATACAGAATGTAATCTGTAACACCTCACAGCCATTGTTTACATCTCCGTGCTTAGGGACACATACAAACATAGACATAACACCATCTGTTCACTCATAGGAGCCTTGGGCTACTTCCTTTCTGTACCTCCTGGAGATAGTTCCTTGTTGCCTCCACTGAAGGCAGCTGGCGATTACTGTTGCTTCTGTCTAGACGAAGGACAAGGGCCTGCAGTTTGCTGAGCAACTTGGCTCTGTCAATGTCGCCATGGCGATCAGTCAGCTTGCCCACTGTCAGCCAATAGACACCACCTGTCAACAACAAATAAATTATGCAATAGCTTATGAAATGACAAAAAATTTTGCACACACACACACACACACTCGCACACACAATGTAGTAGTATAACCTAGAGGACCATAGATGCTCACACAAGAGAGTGGTGAGAGAGTCTCCCACAACTCCTCCATCTTGTGTACCACACAACGGACTTTAAATGGCTGGGAAATAAAATCTTGAGTTTGATATGGTGTATACACAAAAAAAAGAACCTCCCACAAAGCAAGCACCCATCAAGGGCTGGTGGGCACTGGTAGGTGTGTGTGTGTGTGTGCACGCGTGTACGAGTGTGTGTGAGTGTGTGGGTGTGTGAGTGAGTGCGTGGGTGTGTGTGTATGTGTATGAATATATTAAAACAAGTGCCTTGTAGACGATCACACAAGGACAAGCAATGAAGAGGTAAGGTGGGAAGACCATGCTGTTCATGAAAACCTGGAGGACTGATAAGTAATCCCAGACTATAAAGTTGTAGTGTACTGGATTATGAATACGCTGTGAGTAATGTAAGAAATACTGAACAACCAACTACTAGATATTCTGTCCTTAAGCTATGGCTCTCAACCTGCACAACCACTGCAACTACACTGAGTCACACTAGGACCATGCTGGTGTTCTAACAACCCTGCAACTCTGTATCACATGTGCATTATTTAGAATCATCAGCAATAGATCAGCGAAACAAGCCCTGAAATACACACCCAGTGAGTTTGAGGAAATTTGGTGAAGCAAACACGAATGTGCCACTATGGCGAGAGAAAATATATAAACCAGGCTATGAGGAGCACATAAACAACAACAACAACAGTAATGCATCTTTGATGAACTGACCAGGAAACACTTCTTTGAGTATTGTCGCGTCCCTCACTGCCTCAGCTGCCAGCACAGTCTTGCCAAACCCGGCCAATCCATGGACTATCACCCACCTGCACGCATGCACATAGAGCATATATATACATGCACACACTACTGATCAATGGAGGGATATAGTCTCGTGTGTGTGTGTGTGTGTGTGGTGTGTGTGTGTCACATACTGCAACAGGACCATGGGGGTGGGGGGGGGGGGGGGGGGTGGTGAGAAATCAGATTATTGACAAAAGGGAGAGGGGGAACCACAGCATGCTGCTGCTAGCACACTTCATATAGGATAATCTGGGGTCCACTCCCAGGGAATGTTTGGTTTATAGAACCTTCCAACTCAAACTCAATGGTTCATGTTGAAGTGTCTAAATGTATGATGTTCCGTCAATCATTCTTTACCTAATCTTGCTGAACGCATCAAAACACTAAAAGCAGTAAAGTTGGGCTTCAGAGTCATATCTTCTCTTGCTGGTTCATCATTTCATCCACTTGATATACTTTTATCAGCAGCTGACTGACTGGGTATTTGAGCTAGAGAATGTCAAACAATGTCTGGATGAAGTTGCTGATTTAAAAAATATATATACATAACCTTGGATGTATTCAATTATTACAAATGACTCTTGGAAAATCTTCACCACTAACTTTGAAAAAAAAGGAAGAGAAAACACTTCCAATTGGTTCACTTTTCAGGATGTTGTTGCTGCATACCAAAGACCACCTCCTGAGCCATGTGGTACCTGAATCCATCCCATGCTATGTGGAACAGTCAATTAATGACCTCAGCAGTCACTATGGAGTGGACAAGCCCAGCTCACACACTGGAGGGTGAGGAGTGTTCTAATCCATCACTCCATCAGCTGACATTCACAGAGAATGGAAGACTTCCGCACAACCTCACAACAACCAAAAGAAGAGATGGGATCACAACTGCATGAACCAGTGATAAATTACATGCCCAGGACAGTTTCCATGCTTGAATGCTTTGGCCAGCATTTACCCTTCAGTTCATGTTAGAACTGCTCCCAGCTAAAGAAGTTTTTCACACATTAAAAAAATTGGAGCAGCAAGTCTACCTCACCTGCTGAAAATTGTAATGAAATCACCGGAAAGACTTGGTAACCAGGATGTGGAAGACAGAGGTATATGGAAAGAAACGAGCAGAAGATTGGTTGTGCAGGCATGCAGACCGCATAATTCCCCCCTCACTATACTGCTTACATATGAGTGGTACCATTATAATAGTTCACATCCATGTTCAGTCACCACTTCACCATAATTAATTCATTTGCCTTTTCTTTTCAAGAATTTCTATAAAAAAAAGGGGGGGGGGGGGGGGGGGACATATCCAAGGGGATGAATATGCCCCCTCCCCCTGCCTGCCAGAATCCAGAGGAACAAAAACCCGTGCTAACAAGTCAACAAATATTGTAATATATGTATTGTACTACATGTTGCTTTCTTTTTTTACCCCTCGCAATCCTTCAGATGGTAAAGGGCATCCCTGATGATGGTTATCACTCTCTTTCTCTCCACGTAGATCCCCTGTCTGGGGGGCACATGACCTCTCTTCAATATCTCCTCCACTGGGTACTCATCAAACACCACTGAAGTACATAATGCAGAGAAAACGCATGATCATTATGGAGTCTTATAAGATGTATGTGCGTGTGTGTGCGCGTGTGTGTAAGGAGGGAGTGAAAGTGAGATGGAGATGCCAGGTATCTCATTATATGGCATTCTGGAGACACAGAACTGTCTGCACACAGTGCCACCCTTATGGGGCAAGTATAGTTACCAAGCAGCTACCAACACAAAATATGAACATGTAAATGTAGAGTGCCTTGGGCTCTCCCTCGTCCTCTCTAAAGACCACATCAGGTTGCCCACTAAACTCTTAAAAATTATGCCAGAGTCTTCCCGTATGGTAATGCACTCCAAATGAACATGTGTTCGAAATAGAGCAGTTAAACATGGACAAACAGCACTCGAAAAAGTTTCCATAATCTCTCCTGTAGCAGAACATCAAACTCCAGCTTTCACATACCAGACACTGCAGAACTGTAATTAGTATCACATATAAACACTCCCACCCTCCCCTCGTCCAGTTATGGCTGTAGCTCTACTGACACTGTATCACAACAATCACTCCTATGGTGATTAAGCCAACAACGTCCGAGTATACACTTTATTGGTTATATTTGTAAAATTTTGTAGCATGCATGTATTGTGTCCAAAAGTTTTATCAACATACAGTCAGGCATGATTTACCTAAGGACCTATTCATTACTGTCTGTCTGTCTTGCATAAAACAAGACTGATGATACTTCAGATAGACTCAAGCATGTCACCTGGCTGGCTACCTATGGCAGATCTAATGAAAGGTTCTTAAGATTCATGAAGAACTGGAATATCTTACTATAATTCCCTATTTGTTTGTCTGTTTGCGTGTCTGTCTCTGTCTGTCTGTCTGTCTGTCTGTCTGTCTGTCTGTCTGTCTGTCTGTCTGTCTGTCTGTCTGTCTGTCTGTCTGTCTGTCTGTCTGTCTGTCTGTCTGTCTGTCTGTCTGTCTGTCTGTCTGTCTGTCTGTCTGTCTGTCTGTCTAGCCCTAACTCTAGCCCTAACTCTTTCCAAACTGCTGCAGGGATCTTCATGAAACTTTCAGGGATTGATTAGGGCACCTCACTGCACACCCTCGTGAAGTTTTGTTCAGATCAGGTGGGTGAGATTTTGCCAATGGGTGTGGCTTGGTAATAATGCACACAACCTATCTCAGAAACTTGGAATGTATATTAATTGTATCATGTTTGTTTGATTAATGAGATTAGAATCCCTACATGTTACATTAAGCAAACTAAACATGTTTGTTACAGCAGATGGCTGACTTAAAAACCACAAGTTTCTATAAATTCTCGGCATCATATGTGTCTTGTCTAGGAGACTGTGACTGCCATGGAGTATTCCCTAATCAATACCTAATATGTTTAGAAATATGGAAACTGATTGCAATCACACTCCCATCCATCCATTAATGCTGTTCTCTCCTGGTTACTAGTGTCATGCTACAATTAGTAGAATTGATGGTAATTCACACACCACCTATTAACACCAGCTGTAGTAGTTTACTGATTGTTTGTTGTAAGTGCCATTGATAGTAAGTAGTGGTTTGTACTAGAAAAGACTTGGCCACCCATTCATTAGTGAGTGATTGCTGTCCTGGATACTATACCTTCCAGAGAATATATAGAGGTTGTTTCGCCGCAGTGGGAACTGCATTGGTACAAAACTAGTTGTTCTGCATATGCTTATAAGTTCCATGTGTTCACAGTTTGTGCATGTTAATACTTTATCAGAAGTTTTCATGCCAAAATATTGACTCCACAGAAACAAATTAAGTACACCAATATGAACCCAATATAAAAATAGAACTTGGGGTCTATTATTGTGTTTCGAAACCCACAAGTTCGGTGCATACCAACAAGGTTGTGTGTTCACAGGACACACCACCACCACGTGCATTATGTCATGTCTTGCTTATTTATGAGGTGCACTCACAGTGAACCCACCCAGTTGTTGATTATCACAAGTAATTCTTTGGATAATTAGAATGGAAATCAGTGAGGAAAAAAACTTCATCACAGAATCCGAATCCCTGAACAATGTTGTGTGCTGGCATAACTTGTGTCACATTGTAACCTCAACTAACCTTAGCAACATGTTTAATCAGATAATTTTTTAGACAGCTAGCACAATGAGAAGGTATATCTGAACAAGTTGAAGAAGAAATAAGAACTGAATGTCAAACATCAATCACAGTTACAAGAGCAACAGATCAGAAATCGAAGGAACTAATGAATGAGTAGTGAATGAGTATTGTGGGGATAAACAGTTACTCCTCACCATCAGCTGGTATTCCACTGTTGTCGTCGTCATGGTGAGATTGCAGCTGCTGCCCCAAATGTTCATACTTGTCTGAGTCCACAATAACTCTCACCAACGCCTGGAAGGCCTCCGATCCTCTGTCCAAGATGATCGAGTACAGAGCTAGGGCCTTGGAGTCCAGAGTAGCAGCTGACCTAATGGATCACAAAGAAACCCACAGTATTGGGGGAATGCGTGGGTGATGAACCGAGATATGCACATGAATATGCTCTCATTTCTTTAACCGCCTCTATTATGCTTTTGGCTGTTCTGAAATGCAGGCCAGTCCATAAATATAATTATGTGGAATTTGATACACCACAATGGCATAACAGCCAACACAACGAGAAGGAAAGCAACAAAGGATTATCATTAGCTGGCTAAATCATCAGTCATTTTAATGTAAGTGGTGACATGCATGTGCATTAGCATAGGGCTAACAAAAACACAAAAAAGGAGACAATGTCCATAAACTAAGGGCTAGCACACATTCTTTGAGCACATGTTACACCATCAACAAAGGCTGTGATTAGGAATGAAGAATTAGGAACTTTTAACTGAGTGTTTGTGTCCTGTTTCAAGACTCAAACTTGCACGCCCTCTTTGTTGTTTTTTTGGAGAAACAATAAAAATTACTGTTGTTTTTGCACAGAGAGATCAACAAGGGATTCTGCTGCAAAACTTTGAACAGAGTTGCTGGTTTTTGCCTGGAAACAATATACCTAGCTGTAGGGACTAAAATTCTACATTGAGATGCAAAAGGAACTGGTGAAGAATCTTCCAAAGTCATTCACCTCACTTAGCAACAGTCACAAGCCTTGTTTTGCGGTGTATCTTTATCCTTGACTTTTGTTCATCAAATTTTACCAAAAGGCTGGGGTGTGGTTTCACAAAAATCTGGGTGTGTGGCTTTTGTCTCTTCTGAGACGTCCATTTTCAATGGATCTATTGGAAGCTGCCCCAGCTTTTGACCGTTGTTTGGAGTTAGGAGGGTTCACTTTCAGAGGTACTGATCTATTAGCTCTTGTAGAGAATCAATCATTGCCTTACAGTTCGTCCATTGTAGAGAGGCTGTCCCTATTTGTGAGAGTCCATTTAGGGAGGTTCACTGTGTATTGGAGACTTAAAAGGCCACACAATGCAAATCTAGAGCAATAGCAATGTTGCCACATAAATGACGCCATTGTGCCCCATTGGAGCCAAATATATATTACAAAAAAATGCCTTTACCCATTTATCATGTCTGGGGTTAGGTAGTGCATTGTACGTGTGTGTGAACATGCAACAAAATTAATTTTAAGTGTTTCATGCAAGAAAGAAAATGTCACAACTCACTGGATCTCCACCTTTTCGGTAGAGCTTATAGCTCCAGTACTGACTAGCTGAGGTAGGACATCATCAACAGAGACAGAGTTCACAATGGATGACTTTAACCTAATCATCACAGCTCTATCTCTCTCCTCCAGCAGTCTCCTCTCATACTGGAACTTCTTCTTCACATCTTCAGATGTTGAATCAGATTTGATCTTTTCCAACACTGGTTCCAAATTTTGCCCAGAAGTTATGAAGTCATCAGAGAGAAGCTCAAAGAATGTTTGGTAGACTTTTGTATCAGCTTTACCTTGTCTGTGAATGATATCCAAAAGTTTGTCTGTTTTTAAGCCTTCTGCTAATTGGTTAGAGATGACTTCTTTCTCGGTGGAAGAGATTATTCCAGCAGCGTAAATATCAGAGAGGATACTGGTTGTGGAGAGACGAGAGACAAGAAGACCATGGTTGTGGAGAAATCCATATTTTAAACTTCCTCCATCCATCTCCGTAGGAAGAATTGGGGAATTCTGCAGCTACCTAATTTCAACACTAAGAAAAGACCTAGGCTGTGGTAGTAGTCCTAGACTCCCAGTGCCCCAGGGAGTTATATATTTAACTTAAATTATTGCACAATTAGCAAAATCTGCAAATTTCATTAATACTAAATCTAAACTACGCAACTTTTTAACAGACAGCGATGAATGGGGGTGTGGGGGGAAGTTGGTGAACCCAGATTCAATTAAAGAATTGAGACGCTTGATGAAATTAATGATCAAAGGAACAACTAGTATTAGCTAAAGTCTGTTCCTGTTAACTTGAGCCCCAGGAAGTCAGGGGTTAACTACATAAGTACCATGGTGCATGCTTCAATTAAAACTAGAGAGTGCACAGACAGAAGAAAAATGTACACACACACGCCAACCCAGAACACAAGATGAAAACAAAGCAAGCTTTGCTATGCTGTTTGTAAAACAACAAACAAATAACAGTCAGAAAACATTAGAAAGAAAAAAAAGGGAAAAGAATTACACGTGTACATAATTTGTTTCTTTAGCTATTGACACCCTCACATACCAGACTGCTCAGATAAGGGAGGTTTCACTGTAATGGGAATGGATGACAGAAATGTAGAACTACAGAACATACCAGCACAGGCTTTTGCTTTGGTAGGATCAGGGTTGCCCAAAAAAATTGGTAGTGTGGGAGTAACTGATTAAGTTCTGAGTGAGCATTGAAAGGATGCTGGCTGGCCAATCCTTGAGGGGGATCTGTCCCTTTCCTTTCATTTGGCATGGGGGTTGGCAAATATTAAAAGAAGTGGATAAAAGACAGGGTTTTCTTTTCATTAGAAAAAAGTTCTTACATAAAAGTTGTTCAATTTGTTTTCATACTTCTTCTGTGCTGTGGTGGGAGCTTAAGATCAAGGGGAGTCCCAGAGTAGTTATTGTTGGATAGTGGGGACAATGGAGTGTACAGCTGGCCTTGTATTAGAATCATGGAGGAAATGTGACACTGACTTATACCATTGCATCATAGAGTTTGGCCTGTGAGGAAAGACATAGTTGGAGTTGGGGAGTAACCCTGCACCCACCACCTGTAAAAATTGCCCTGAGGAGCGATATACTGTTAGCTCATATATGACAAACTTTCTGCCCACTTCAACCTCTGTCCAATACAGGAGCCTCACTCAACCATTCCAATTCCAGGGTATTATTGCCTCTTTATTTCATTCTCGTAAGAGCTGGCAAGGTGTGGAAATATAGATCAAACAGGTCCACCATGATAGCTTTATAGCTCTCTACAAGAACTTGTTTATTGCAATGCAGAGTAAATGTATTAAATATTTTGATTGCTGTTACAGCAAACAGGAATAGAACAACAAATGCATTCTCCAGTTCAATAAATTTGAAAAAAAGGTTCTAAATGTAATTAATTCATGTCAGAATTTGACATAAGATCAGTTTGTCGCCGCCCATCTTGCGGCTAAACACGGCTCCAGCAAGGAAGCCAAACAATCAATCCTCCGTCTGAAGTGGGCTCGGTCTCGAGCAAACTGTTCCCACGGTCCTTTTCGTGATTGTCGGTAAGCAAAATTCCAAACCACTATCCTATGAACACAAGTCAGTTCAGAATCCTTAGGAAAGTGAACACGCTTCTTGGTCAGACATGGTGATGGGTGATGGTCACTGGACACTGACGTAAGTGGGTGACGTTCACACTTCTGTGGAGTGCTGGTGTTGGCACCGTCTTGGTGAGGACACTCGGCAACAGAGTGATGCAGGTTTGGTGTGCACATGTCACTTGGAAGGGCCGTTTGGTGGACGCAAAATGTTGAAGTGGCTGTTGTCTTCATGGTCGCTGCAATCGTTGAAAGACTGCAGACAGAAATATTCATATGGCCCTTATCTAACGGAGTACATTGAGTGGATGCAGAGACACTGGAGAGTTGAATGGGTGGGACCGCAGGCTTCAGAGTTCTCCTCGAAGTGAAGAGTTGGGGAGAGAGGGCACAATTTTCAAATGACGACCATATTTCGTCTGCTTCACTGACAGCATCAATCTCATCACCTGCACCAACAAATAAAATGTGAACACGGAGCAATAAAGTACGTACACAAAGTTTCACAGAGAGAGAAAAGGGGAGAGGTTCCACAACCCTTCCAATATTTGAATTGCCCCACATGTGACATGTATTGTTTGACCATGTATTCCTAATTCCTTTTGCCATGCTTAATATATTTGGTAATGTTAAGATCAATGTACTGACAGGAAAGAAAAGAAAAGAAAGAAAAGAAAAAAAAGGAAGAAAAAAATCGAAAACGAGAACGAATGTGAACCATTTATTATTATTATTTTTATATATTGAACTAACCTGTAAACATTAAGGAAACAAGATTGCACACATGTAGACCACACATTATATGATCATAAAAAATTTAAATTAAATAAAATACTATTGTGCTGCATTTGGCTCTGCAAATATTTTAAAAGTTTCCGATAAAATTGGTAAAGGATCATCAAACATGTAGTTTCCACCGGTACAATCCTGGTTCGATTATTCTTTCATAAGCCAATCCAACAGTCTTTTTTTTTTTTATTATTATTAAAATAAATTTAGTTCATGCATAATTAAAAAATAGAAGTGCAGCTCTTTCACTTGCTAAAAAGACACTAGCCCTCCTTGAAGCTGTATACCAAGCTTGCCCTAGCCCTAGCACGTCAGTATTCCCCCTTCTCTCTCCCCTTACCCCCATTAGTTGGCCACAGGATTATCACCAGAAGAATATACAAAAACAAATTATTTTAGCCACACCCAATTATCAATTAATAAGTCAGTGTGTTATTGAAAGTAGAACCATCTCATTACATTGAATTTTTGTTGCGGTTTTATATCAGAAATATCAGTTCAAATTTAATCTTTTGAAACTTTTTTCTAACACCATTCTGTCTGAGAAAAAACCTAGCTTTGCTAAGATCATAGCTTTCCCACAGATGCTGCAATTTGGTGCTGATCTCCTCAAGCAGCCCCTAGAACCCCCCCAACCCAGGAAGGAAACTAGAAAAAACAATTAAAGGAAAATACATACAACACTGACCTAGCCCAAGCCTAGTAGTTAATTTGGTATTTCCCTCATTTTCTTAACATGGAGGGGTGTTCATAGAATATATTAGTTCATTCTTACGGTGTTCCATTTCATGTACTGACCTCACTAGCAGTACAATTATACAAAAATATTCAAAATTTGATAAATTGTAAGTAAATATTCTAATATTTAAGTATCAATAGTTGATGATGATGATAATAGATAGATACCTCATAGCAAAAAAAAAAGAAGATAAACATGAAATACATTTCTTCTGTACCACCTTTAAAACCGGCAACTGACCTGCACAATATCAGATTAGACCAACACCAGACCATTCTATCCTCAAAGCAACATATAACCTATTTTGTCTAGTATATTTAGCTTTAGCCAATGGATCCATCAACTAGTCATGGATATATATTGGAAAATTTAGGATCTTTTGGTAAAAAATATTGTGAGTAGACCAACAATGTGTAAGTTACTCAGAGGAAGGGAAAGAATAAAGATATAAATAGATCTTGAAATAAAATTTCTATTTTCTTTTTCACACCCATGCAATTCTTCACATTCATTTCTTCCACTTTCCTTCCCTCCATCCCCCAATATACACCCCCACCCATGGATGCAGTTAAATAGCATGAGCACAGGTGTGACTTTTAACTTAAGGTATCATTTATGAATTTTTGGCTTTTCTGTGTGCCATTTTGAAAGTATGTTCCAACAACATAACAGTTCACCCCCAAATCCCCCCCCCCCCCCCCGAAGTATAAAGTGCTGGTGGGCACACAACTATGGAGTATTATCATAGGAAACGATGCTCCCTCCCGGCTGTGTGAGCTACTGTAAAACCATCAACACCATGCTGAGAATCACCAAATGGGCAGGTTGGTGAACTCCCTTCTTGTCCACCTTGACCGGCCTGAACCTTGTTAGTTAGCCATGTTAGGATGCTATGCTTAGTTACACCTAAATTGTTGAGTTAAGTACTCCACCTTAAAATTCAATTATATTCAGGGTCAATCTGTCAGGTACTTAATTTAAATCCACAGTCACGCAAGAAAACATGAGCAATTATAAAACAGAAAACATGACATACACTTGTCCCAGAACATATACAAAGAGGGTCCAGGGGGATTCCTAAGGGATCTCCCTGGAGCTCCTTGACATATTTGGGCAAGGGAACTTGGGTCAGTGGCATCTAGGATAGTTCAAAAGAACAAAACTACCAACAACAAAAAAACATGTCAAAACCCAAGGATACCAAGTGATCCATCCACCCCGTGTTATTGTGGGAAAGGTTGTGGCAATGTCACACACACTTCCAAACATAGACCATTATAACCAGTCTACTGCATGGAGAAGATGATGCAAGGACCTTCACAACTAATACTTTTAGTGACAGATGTCCTGTCTTGTGTGTTTACTGAAGACTCTTCACCACATATGAACGCTTGTGTTAATCGACATGGTCAAAAAGTTGAACTCCAGAACATACACTTGAAAAGTCACACACACGACAATAAAAGTTGTCATGCAAGATTTTACTGGTAAGTAAGTAATAAACCACAATAAATATACTGTTGATTTCCAAAAGCTATCTGTTTGATCACCAAGGAAAATATGTATGACAAATAGTGTGGTCAAAATGAATAGACAACAGAATTAGATGGCAATGTCAGGTGAGTGGATTACCAGCAGCACACCACACAGGAACACAACACATGTCAACAGTGTTGAAACATCACATGGTATCAACAGTGTTGAAACATCCTGAACTAGTGTACACATTGTCGTGTGTGTGTGTGTGTGTGTGTGTGTGTGTGTGTGTGTGTGTGTGTGTGTGTGCACGTGCGCGCATCATGGTTAGATGCAGCCAATTGCTGAGGCAGCACTCGTCACCAAGACAATCCAAAAAAGCTCTGCATGAATCAACATATTGGTTGCAACTATGCTGGAACAACAAAAACATTAGGACATCCAATACCAAATAATGGCCACACACAATTTAGAGGGCATGTGAATTTGCAACCGATGACATCACTAGTGATGAATGTCCATTTCCAAGAAACCGATCCAGTATAACCAAATATTTGCAATGATATCATGCAATTCAAAGAAAAGCATCACCCAGACATAACATCCGTCCAAATAAAACCACGAACCCCAAACACCACTACATTACCACACAGTGATACTGCTGTCATGTATCTGTTGTCATGATCAGTCTGCCAATACTTCCATGGAAAGATAAGACTACAATGCCATCATGCAAGTGTGAGTAAAGACACACACATCCAGACATAACAATACTCTGAACCATCCCAGACAGATTTACTCCATATCAGTGTCAGACTTCTGAAAATTTACCTGATGTTACAACTACATGTGTAAAAGTAGTTCTTGAAGAAATGTTTTACAGCCAAGTAGCACTGTAGAGAAACGTCGCTAATCAGATATTCTCATAATTAGTCTACTCTGTGCTACACCTCCTCAAATACCAGATGGGTGAGCACATGTATTGGCTGAGTGGTGGCTTGCTTAATGATGAACCAAAGACTCCATGAGAAATTTGAGCTCAAACTTGAGGGGGGGGGGGGGGGGGGAGAGAGAGAGAGGGAAGTCCTGTTGATCACATGGACATTTTTGGTTGGATTCCACTTGGACACACCTCTTGTTGTGGTCGTCTCAGGAAGAAAGGGAAAAAATGTAGATTCAGAGCTGGGGGTGTGGGTTCAAGCACCACTAGGGAAAATTCCCTCCCCCCCTCCTTCACCATTTTTTCTTTGCTCCTTAGTTGGCTTGCAGTAGTTACTTCTTACCTGAGGTTGCAGCTTGCATTTTTTAAATTTGTTTGCAAACGCCTTTACTTTATGTATGTAGTGTGACTCCAGCCTTTGGTGAGCCTAGCAAGCATTTAAGGCTGGATGCCTCAATTGGCTGCTAGAATACTACAAACAAAAGGTAAAGCTTTCTCCTCACACTTCAGTATGAGGGTGAGGGTACAGTATGGTTAAAATGGCATGAGATATTGCAGAGGTCACCATTTGACTCCAGGCACATTGCTCTTCTGCATAGTTACTTCAATGAAGTGAGGAGTGTAGTTGAACAGAGGTGATAATCACGTTCTTCTTGATTAGCACTGACCTTCATGTTAGAACCAATAAGCAAATTTAGAAAGTATAGGTTCATTTGCTGAGCGACTAAAAAAAGAAAAGAAAAAAGTAGAGAGATAAAAAGACCTATATTGGTTCCCTGTCACTCAATCTAACCAACTCCCCCCCCCCCCCCCCCCAAAAGTCCAAATTAAGTTCTGCGGAGAGACACTGTCAACATTTCACAATGAAGTACTGAAAAATAGTTATGAAACCTATAAACAACACTCATTCAATTTAATATATAAACTATCCCTAAGAAATGACAGGCCTGCTCCTGCTGCCATTAGTAGCCCCCATGTTTGGATCCACTGTCCTTGACCACAGATGGCACAGCATTTCCCCAGATACACACAATGGAGGGCCATGCAACATCTCTTTACAGATCTTCTCTACCTTGATGCAAACAGAGGAACCAGAGCACAACTTGTGTGGGCAAACAGGCTTAGCATCGGAGGGAGAGCATATGACCCACACAATGAGGAATGGGGATGAGAAGGTTCCTACTTGGTGATAATTCATTGAACAAGGAGGATTCCAGCCTATTCATTGCTGCACCAGTTTTGCCCCCAACATTCCCTTCTAGTTTAGATGTTAACCCTCTCAAGCCCATTGCTGCATCTGTTTCATCTCCTACTTTTCCTCTCCTCCCCCTCTCCTCAACAGTTAACTTGATTACCAATTGCTTTCCTGTGCACATTATGAGAAAAGTGAAATTGCTGACTATATGTAATGCATTGTGAATGATAAATCAATCCTGTTTCAAATGCCAATGAATCAGATAAATTATAAACAAGAAAACATATGAAATCCCATGGTTTTCTTTACAAGATGAACTCTACACTCGAGAACACCAGTGGACGCACTTTCACTCTTATTGCAGGTCAGAGAGGCACACCAACACCACAGAAATGTAGTGTGATCTTTCGATCCTTCACTACAATTGAAACATGCTTGCACTTCTTTGCTAGCACAACATATCAAGCTGTACAATAAGCTCCCTCTGTGCAGCCACAGCCGCTGCTAAAAACCTTCCTGCTACGAAATATCACACACCCAAGTTTGCTGAACCCTAAGTATGATACATCAAAGGAAAATCTAAGCAAGACAGGCCAACAACATCAAAGGAAATTTAGTCAAAATATGAGCTGTGAATATACAAACTTATCCCAGAATACCAAACAAAACAAAAACAGCAACAAAAAGACCCTTAAAAAACATATACATATGAGGAAGTTGCTTAAAAAAAAGAAAGAAAGATGTTAATCCTATTTTGAGAAACCAAAACAATAATAAATAAATGCATTTCAAGACTGATTACAACTTTGGCCATCTAATGTGTCTTGTGGTAACAATCAACTTGCAACCACTTCCAGGAGAGAGAGAGAGGAGCCAACCTTAACAACAAACACTGTCTGTCTAATGATCCGATCACCTACACATTTTCAACCTGGAGATCACAAATCTGTGCAACAAAAAAAACCCTCAAAAAAAAAAAAAAAAAAAAATATATATATATATATATATATATATATATATATATATATATCAGGAAAATGCTTTTCAATGAAAGAGATATCAATCCTATTTGAGGGAAACCAAACATAAATAAATAATTTTAAGATAGATTACAACTTTGGGCACCTAATGTATCTTGTGGTAACATGCAACTCATTTCTGCATTCGAATGCTTGAATGCTTGAATTCAGAACCAAATATCTACGGCGTTGAATTTTGTTTTGGCTGCTTTTTCTCCACTACCTTATCTATTGATACTCTGAGCAGTACTGATTAATAAACACTTGATCTTTACTAAAATTGTGACCACGCCTTGACCTGTTGAAATCCAACTAATACACAGCATGCACCCACAGAGCAGATTAGCACACCTGCTATCAATCCTTGCCACACGTTTATGGTTAAGGTGATCTCGATTTTTTTGTTTGAGCAAGGATGCTCAAAACAGCCCACAGTGTTGATTACATAGCTAGTTGGCTACATCATGTGTAAATGAATTCGGTGGAATCAAGAAAAAATAATCACAGAAAGATATTACATTGGCTTTTCATAATGAAGGGAATTTTATGAACACAACCAATAAATTTAAAAGTATAAACCAATATAGAATACGTAAAATTCAATTAGTTTAGGGGGAAAATACTCAGGATTTGAGGAGCTTTGCAATGAGAGAAAGTTGTTCATGTATCAACTCCCATCAACTCCCTGTAGTTACCTTAAGTGAAGGGGTTTGAGGGGTGGTCTTGATACCAAACTGCAAGCTCAATCTGACATTTTATACCATTATTAAAAAAATCAAAATAACTCATCAACTTCATATTTTGACAACACTCTTAATTACTCTTGTCCTTTCACAAAGCAAAAAAGCAGGTCGTGTGATGTTGAACATCATGCAAACATTTTATGGAGGTCATGTGGTAACCACAACCATTTTTCAGCCACACAATCTAATGTTAATTAAACTAACATACCTGAATCATCGCTATCACTGCTCCACTCGAGAATCTCCCCCAGTTCTTCTTCCTCTTCATCCTCCTCCAGCTCTTCATCCTCTTCATCCTCCTCCAGCTCTTCATCCTCCTCTTCCACAGGCCCGATCTTCTCAATTTCCTCATCACCCAATACATCAAGAGAGACCATTTTGACAGGATTGACATCTGTATCAGCAATTGTCAAATTGCACTTCTCATTGTCAGAATCACTCTGTTCATCAAAGCTACTATTACTGCCATACTTATTGTCATTGCAGTCAAAGTTGACACCAGAAACATCTTTTGATGTTCCATCAAATACAGATTTTCCAGCTGAATTACACGTAGCATCTGTCTTGCAAGGCTTTGGTATGCAATCTCTTTCCACCAGAGAGGGGAAGCCTCTCAATGAACTGAGAGAGTGTAACAAAGAGAGAGTGTGCACTGTTGAAGTGACACAAGATTTCAAGAGCAGTTGGTTATTGATATTTGGATTGCTGCATTTTGAAATGAGAGGTTTGGAAATAGACCATGGAAGTGAAGTGTATGCCAGTTTTTTACTTTCTCTGATGCAATCATATACTAGTGTAGACAGGGTCTGTGAGTCAACAATGATCTTGTGGTGGAGAGGTAGAGATACCTGTTCACAAGGAAGAGGTGACTCATCTTTGAAAGAATCCCAAAAACTTTCTCCTATTTGCTGATTAAATGATTGTCTATCCACAGTGGAGGTGGTGGATAAACAATTGGACCACTTCAAAAGGGCCTCATTGGGGCCTATCAGGGGTGCTCTCAGGCTTGGGATGTGGACAGGAAAGGCTGCACACTTTATCACAGCTCTGTCAGGGGATGATGTTGGTACTCGCAGGGCTCCCATTTTAAACTCCATCTCTCCCAAAAAAGCCAACAAGGAGGCTTGGTAAAGGGTACTAATGAGTCCGTACGTATAATCAAATCACTATTTACTTCTTGGTACACAGTAGGGTTGATAGCAGAACAAATATCAAATTCTTTTTCTTCAATACACTTCACCTTCAACTGCTGACCAGTGGCCATTTGCACGTAATAACTGATTCTTGGAGCTAACTACCAGTGAGAAAGGTATATTTATGAATAACTAGCTGGCGAGTAAGAATTTAGCTTAGCTAGCGAATTTGCCAGTTCTAGTTAGGTTAGTATGCCACTGGAAGTTTACCGCCCAAGATACGAAGAGCTTTGCACATCTCAATAAACCGCAGCAACCAAGGTTACAAGATCATGGGCGGGGTGTGACACTGCACGTGTACATAATGTGCTCGCAGTCCCCAGTAAGTGGGTAGGGCTCCAAGTTTGTTTTTTTTTGGGGTTTTTTTTTTAGCTCCTCCGCCACTACCGGGTCTAAAAATAGAATAGTTCACTCGATCAACTCCTCTGGTTTTGAATGCTGGCTAGGCGCTTGCGCTGGGAGGTATCTATACTACGCCGAGCAAATGTCTGTGTCCATGGTTCACGCTTGAATGGTTCACGCTTGAATGGTTGAAGTTAGGCCCACAAACCCACATATATTTAGAATCAGTGTCACAGGGGAAGATTATGAGCATATCTACATGGCCACACCACTTTTTGTATTTAAAAAAGAGCCAAAAATGGTACTTTGGGCAGGGAAAAAAAAAAAAGAAAACTGGAGCTAAACCCAAAAATCCATTTACATTTTGAATCAGTGTTACCAGGGGAATGTCATGAGCATATCTATATGGCCACACCCTTTTTGTTATAAAAAGGCCAAAAATGGTACTTTTGCCAGAAAAATGGAGCAACAGGCCTAAAACATTGGTATACAGACACGACTTGACTCTGTGAATAACATGGGGTGGGTCCCATTTGGCCACACCTCTTCCTCTTTGTGAATCAGGCTAAAAATGTTTAAAAAATGGTACTTCTAAAAAAATACTCTGGTCTAATCACTTGTTCACTTTTGTATTAAAAGTCTACAACATGTCTTCAAAGCAGACACTTTTATGACTACAGCTTACCAAAGGCCAGCTGAAAAACCACCCAGAGGGCAGGTTTTTTGCTACTATATATGAAGTTGTTGTCTCTGCACTCTATGTCTTCCCGTAGCACCTTCAGTTTTCAAGTTACACCTACAAAACCATATATTTTTGGAATCAGCGTCTAAAGGAGAACGTTTAAGTATCTATATATGGCCAATATCATTTACTGTATTTGTGTCAGGCCAAAAAATGCCAAAAATGGTACTTTGGCCAGATGAATCCTTGGACCTACAGAGCTAAAAATTTGCAGACATGATCCTTGAGTGTCTACTATGTTTTCTCGCTAAGACATTTCCCCCAAGTGTTAATCCTGGTAGGGGAAAAAGGAATTTATATCTTCCATTAAAACACCCTAAAATAGCCATGGTTCAGTGGTTAAGGCACAGGTCTCCCAAGCTGAAACTCAGTGGTTCAAACCTGGACTGGTTGAGCTTTTCTTTTATTCCTTTTTTCTTCATTTAACCACTCCCTTTTTTTTCCTCCTAAACTTCATTCTATAATATTTTTTGTCTTTTTGACATGTTTTTTTTTGGTAAATTCTCCTACTGCTCAAATGTTTAAAAAGAAATCATTTAAAATTGGTAGGTTTAATAGAGAACACAGATACATGCATATATAGAATTTGTTGGATTTGGGACCTCATGATTTGTTATTCATTGAGTAGATTTGCTATTTGTTGAGTTGGTTGGCTACATATAGATTACTGGCCTGAGTAGGAGGAAGTATACTTGCAAACACATACATACATAAATTGTAATTAGGTGACTGTATCATTCAATTATTTATTATTGTGTTATATTGTCATCCCAATTGGTAGGTGCCAACCTATTTAAAGGACCTGATATCTGGAGAATGTGGAGTTGCCCTGAGCAGGGTTGCCACAACTAGTGGATTTTAGAAACAAATTGGAGAGAAAATGTTTGATTGGGATATTACCAAAACTTCCAAAAGACTAATGAATTTTCAGCAGGAGTCAGGGATTCCAAATATGGACCATAGCCAGCTGCCCATGCAGAATAAAATAAGACTGGATACGAATGCCTTCAAGTTTCTGAGTAAGGTATTCATAATGCTGCAGAAAGAATTAAACTCCTTACCACCTGGCTCTATTCCAATTGCTACTGTTTTTGCAAGCTACACCTGGAGAGAGAATATCTGTGTCCACAATCCATTCCATAGGACGTTTCATCAAGGGAAAATTTGAGTCTAACTGTCCCATGATGAAGCAGGGGGCCTGAGACACCAGCAGCACAGAGAATTTCTTGCTGGATGTGCATTCACACAAGGATCAAATGTGAAACTTTCCATTCCAACTGTTCAGCCTGGGTATGATAAAAATGTTCTGTCTTCCGATTTTGAATGCAGACAAGTGGTGTATAAGGCAAATATTGAAGCTGTGATCTGAAGGAAAAGCTATAATATGTTCCAATATAAATGAATAATGTGTTGTTTGAATGTTAAATATAATTTATGTTAGTGTTCTTGTAATGATTTTTTTCGATAATTAAAAAAAGTACTGATAAAAGTAGTGTTTTAAGCTGAAAGTATCTGGTAACACTGGTTTTGAGTCATGAGTATTTTTTATATAATACTTTTGTGAATGAAGAGGCTTTTGAATTACTTTTGATTGGATATTATTTACTCAGTTTAGTTATTCCCATTCAAACCTCTTTCTGTAGTTTTGTGAGGCTGAAAATGCCAAAAGTGGTGCTTGGACAACTCTTGGGCATTGGCTGGGTCACACTTGGCCACACCACCCTCCTACCAATCAATATACCATAAAATTATAACCCACACTTCAGGGTAGGTACATCCTATACAGTGGATGATTTTTAACCACATAAAAAATTGGATCACCTGACCATATCTCTTCCTATGGGCATGCTAGGTCAAGAATGCCAAAATGATGCAATCTACTTATGGTACTTATGGACAGTCAAATTCATGTACCTAGATACCTAGACATATAAAAACAAGTTGAATCTGGTATGGAATGGATTGGGTAACACTAGGCCACAATTTTTGCCTGTGGGCTCATCATTATATCCTGGGGCAAGGCTTGATATGTGTTGCTAGTGTGTATATATAAATGAGTAGACCTGCTTTTGTATTAAATAAGGTTTTTTAATGGCTAAACCTATTTTGATGCAATTTATATATATACTAGCAGCATATACCCTGCATTGCCCGGCCAATTTCAACATGAAACAATATAGAAGTCACTCAAACTTCGGCATGGTTGGCCCTTTAATTAGCTTTAGGCAGCCATAACTATATCCTGTGGGTGTGGCTTATACTAAACCACACATATTGCCACACTTAATCATAGTTAATAATGCTCACCGGGATACTTGGACTCCATATGCCCAATTTCAGCCTGATTAGTCCATAAATGAGTGTGGGTGTGGCTATGACAAAAGTACATCCATTACCATGCCCACATGTGTTTAATAATGCTCACCCAGGTTCTTGAAGAGTACATGCTGAATTTCAGCCTTTTTAGTCCAAGTGTTTAGCCGTGATGCCTACACATACAACTCAGGAACCAAATATATATTGGAGTGTGTTCGTAAATTGAACTCCTTCGGTCCAAGCATTATTCAGAATATCTTTTTTTGGCACATTTTCTCTTTATACACCAATGGAAAGAGGTGTAGCCAGGAGGGATTCTGCCCGTGCCACTCCACAAACGTCAAGTTGTTTATGCATACCATATATTAAGTCTTGTTCCTCCAAGGGTTTGTCTGGTCAAAGTACCATTTTATGGCTTCTTTTTATCCTGACATTAAAACAGTAAAGGGTGTGGTCTTAAAAATGTACTAAAAATGTTCCACAGATTATATTGATTCCAAATATATATAATACCATTTTTGGCATTTTTGCTATACACAGGGAAAGGAAAAGGTGTGGCCAAGTGGGACCCAGCCCAGGTTAATCCCAAATTGAAGTTACATATGCATACCAAGTTTTAGATCTGTAAGTCCTAGAGTTTTTCTGGCAAAAATACCATTTTTGGCTTTCTCTCATTACCATGGTAACTATTTTCCGAAATTTTTAGCCCATGTTTTAAGTTGGGTCAAAGCCTATCATCATGCCAAGTTTCAGAGAAATCCATCCACAGGTTTGGCCAGTATGATGGTACAAACATACAGACAGACAGACAGACAGACAGACCGACCGACCGACCGACCGACCGACCGACCGACCGACCGACCGACCGACCGACCGACCGACCGACCGACCGACCGACCGACCGACCGACCGACCGACCGACCGACCGACCGACCGACCGACCGACCGACCGACCGACCGACATCTCCTTATATATATATATATATATATATATATTATATAGGGTGTGCTTATTTATTGTGGTATTTGTTCCTGAAATAAATTTTGAAAAATGGTACCTTAAAGGGTAACTTGAACTGGAAAAAAAAATTTTTTTTTTTCATCCTTTCTTGTCCTTGATGTATAACCTGGTATAAATATTTTTAAAAATTTTTGGTCCAATATTCATGAAGAAAACTTAGCTTAAAATTTTTACTTCCTGTGGAGGTGTAATTAATCATTGCTGTGACAAGGGCCCCCCCTCCCCCCCCCTGCAGCCAGAACTCTATGGAGGTGATATGCTATTTCAACAAACTTCAACAATTCCTGGAGTATGGAGACCCAATACCACTGGTAAGTTCAGGAGGGACAGCAGTAGTACATTGATACCAAGGGAGATAGCAACTGCAGTAGAGCTGCTGGAGTAGCTAATCTGAAGACCCAGCTCTTCTGAAGGAAGAAGTAAAAATTCCCTTTGGGGAGTGCAATAATTTCTAATAACTTCAGAGCTTAGTGACACTAATTTTCTTTTAGCTTCATCCAGCTCTGATTTAGATAGCTAGCTAAGTATGTAATTGTTTGTTTGTTTGTTTTTTTAACTTGCTTATAACACTTATATCTAGTAACTGCCCTTGGCTATTAGCTATAAATATTATAAGCCAGTATAAAAAGAACAATTATTCAGTTTACTATATAGCTCCACACCAAAAATGGCAAGCTAGCTAGCTAGCAAGTATTACCATAACAAATCAAAAAGTCTTTGATACTCATTTTTCAGTAGCTATATAGCTAGCTATTAAATATTTAGTCCCACACAAGTAGCCATAACTAAAAAGTATTTGCTAATAGCTAAATTTTATCATGACAAATCAGAAAGTCTTTGATCCTCATTTTCTGTACCTGAATCAGAGGTAGATGAACCTGAAAGGTAGATGAACCTGAAAAGCATATGAACAGAATCTGAAAGTATGAATAATTATTGCACTCTCCCAAGGGACAGACCTCTTCACTTATTCCTTCAGATTTCCAACTCCACAACTCTTTTTCAGTTGCATTTCACTAGATGTCAAAGTGCTGCTACCAATCCTTGACTTACTTGTGGAATTGGACCTCCAGACTCCAAGAATTATTGAAGTTTGTTGAAATTGCGTATCACCTCCGTTGAGTTCTGGCTGCAGCTGTCCTTGTGACTTCAATAAATAGCTACACTCCCCACAGGAAGTAAAATGTTTAAGCTAAGTTTTCTTCATGAATATTGGACTAAAAATTTCCAAATTTTTTATACCAGGTTATATATATCAAGAACAACACGATAAGACTGGATAATTTTTTTTTTTTTTTTTTTTTTTTTTTTTTTTTTTTTTTTTCCCCAGTTCAGTTACCCCTGAAGTCCAATATTTCACCATGAATTTTCTTTGGTAACCTAGAATCAAGTTTGAAATTCACACAATTTTTACCCTCCAACTTAACAAATTAGAAGAGTTTAAATGTTACTTTCTTGGGAATCTTGTTCTTATTCTTGTTCTTGATCTTTGTGTTGTTCTTGTTATGAAACTTCCCCTGACCACCAGTGCTGAGGTCCCAGGTTCAACTCTGTCATGGTTGAGCCCCCCCCCCCCCCCCCCCTTTTTAAATTTATTTATTCTTTTGAAATTTCCAGTCCTGCTCTCTCTTTTTTTAAAAATCCCTCCTATTTGAAGCAACTCAGCTGCTTGTTGCTTGTTATTCAAGTGATAATTAGGCCAAGCTGCAGCTGTTGCTGTTCTGCTGGTTAGTTAACCTTGGGGGAAAAATCTTGCTGGCAGGTCTTCTCCACATGCTAGTGATCTTTCTATTGGTCTCCCATGAAATAATTCAGAAAGAATTATTATCTACAGGATTTTACAAGCAACCTGGTTCAGCAAATGGACTTGGGCATTGTGGAGAATGAAGATCAAGTGGTTTGCTTCACTTATATGCTCTAGCAAATTTTCAAAACAAACCTCTGTAATCTGCTAATGCTGATTCAGCTTTCCTTGACAATGGATTTTCCACTGGAAGGGTATACACAGAGAAATTCAGTAACCACATATCAAGTAGATGCCATTAAAAAAAAAGCTGCTAGAAGATGAGTCAGTCACCCTTCCTTTCCCTGACTATTGAAAGCTGGAGAATTATTGTCAAAACAGAATAAACATGAAAAACCTGACAATCCACAGAATTTCTTGAAAAAATTTCTAATATGAAATTTATTTCATGATAGGCAAATTATAGATAATTACTAAAAACAGTCTTAATTAAAATGTTACATAATATAGCATGTCAATACTTCATTAAACATTCTACTTTCAGACCACTTTCTTAAATACTTAAACTTGTTTCATTGTATTTGTCAAGTATGCTACTAGTGGTCAAAGTGAATGAATATTGCATATTGAAGATCACTATATATAGACTGAACAATGTAATAGTGCCTCATGTTATACACAAGTATCAAGCTGACAAATTGAAGTTGTTAATTCTTGGTAAAGTTGTTTAAAATTTTAACGATAGTTGATTGACTACTTCAATTGCTTTATATCAAAGCTTAATAAATGATATTGACCAAACCCATTCGAATTTAAAATAGATGTGGTTTAATTCAGTCTCTGCACTTCAAAAATGCTTCCCTCACCTATGCATTACTATTACAACAATTGTTGATGCTGCTGTTCCTACTACTACTAATACTACTGCTGATAGTACTACTACTATCACTACTATTGATGTTACTACTACAATTACTAGTCTAGCAACAACAAAAAAGAGAAAAAAAAAACAACTAAACTATGAGATATTCCTGGTTATCACTTGTCTAACTGTTATTGTTTAGGAATCAATGTGGACTGTCAATTTATTTTTGTAATTCAAAGTAAGTTGATTTTAGAAAAGCTGTGGGGTTGGGAGTCTGGCCAGGTCAAAACAACAAGGAATTTTCTGAAGACACTGTTTTTTTAAAAGATTTTCCTAGGTTGTACCCTGGTGAGAAAAAAAAATTTTTTTTAAGTTCTCTATATCCAAAAAAAACCCCCCTATAATTCATGGCAATGCACGCACCCATGCATACACGCATGCACACACACACGCACACCTGTCCTGTCATAACATTGCCAAATTCGGTCATATGTCCCTCCATATGAGGGAGCAAAGAAAAGAAACTGTGAGGATAGCAGTGGTGACAGGTCCTCTTTCAATAGCTGGTTGATATGGGTGCTGTTTCTGCCACGCTGGAACTATTTTTGTGAGTATTGTCATCCTGGCTGTCAGTTTTCTGATGCTATCCACCACACCTGTGCACTGCAATGCCTCCTCTGCTTCTGAACCTTCATCCACAGACTACACCTCACTGCTCCCTTCTGTTCACATACTGGCTTGTTTCGCTCTGCAGTACACTTGTGCCACACCTTGTCACATTCCCTCCTGAAACACCTGCCACACACATCACACTTGATATCCCTAGGCATGCTCGTCCTTGCTGCAGCTGAGATTGTTGGTAGTTATTCAGGCCATCACTATATGCTGTGTGCCACTCCAAACCAGCTGCTTTCATGGATCTGTGCAGCCTTCATATCTCTCTTCACAAGATCTCTCCTCCTCCTCCTTGGTCCTCCATGTGGATGTGGTTGGGGAAGCCAGCTAAATAGAGTCTTTTTGGGAATACGATGGTCCGGCATCCTAGCTAGGTGCCCCAGCATCTCAAGGCGATGCTTCATGAGCTTGACGGTGATGGTCTCTTGGTCTCCTCACTGCTCTCTGGTCATTTTTGAGGTGATTCTCTCTTCCCCCTGCCTATGTTGGTGATTCCCAGTACTGTGCGAATGCAGCGGTGGTGGAATGCATTCAGCTGTTTCAGGTGCTTCCTGAGTAGAATCCAACACTCACCTCCATACAGCAGCACTGAGAGTACACAAGCTTGGTGTACCTGTCTCTTAGTGGTAAGAGAAAGGTTAGTACTGGTGAAACTACCTTCTGCAAGGCACCAAATGCCTTGGAAGCATTGGCTAGGTGTGTGTCCATTCCATCTTATGTCAATTTGACCATCTGCTGCTATTATTGACCCCAGGTACTGGAACTCCTTCACACACTAATGCTTCTGCCATCAACTGTCATTGGTAACATTTCCAAGTCCTGCACTTCATGGCCCACAACCAAAATTTTCGTCTTGGAGACGTTCACTGTCAGACCAAACTTCTTTGCTTCACAATAGTATGCCTGGATAACTGATTCTGCTGCTGCACATGTGGTGGCCAGTAGTGCAACATCATCAGCAAATTCACACTGGTACAGAGTATCTTCACAGGCATTCTTGGTGTATCATCTGAAGATTCGCTGGTCAGGCTTATAGAGCAACTATGTCCCCACTCCCTTCACATCACGCATCCTGCACAACAAACTTTCAGCCACCACACATGCATAAAGATTGAACAATGTGGTGGCCATGGTGCAACCCTGTCGAAGACCATTCTCCACTTCTATCTCCTCCAATAGTTCACCTTCCACATGTATCCTTGCCTTCTTGTTCTCATGGAAGGAGCTAATGATGTCAATCAGCCGTTGTGAGATGCCAAGCTTGCTTATTGCCACCCACAGAGCTTCATGTGGAACTGAATCATAGGCTTTCTTCCGATCTACAAAGATGAGATACTGCCTTGCTCTGTGCTCTATAGCCTTCTCAGTGAGCTGTCGGACAGTAAAGACCATGTCAGTGCACCCCCGCGCCCTCTGCTGAACCCACATTGAGACTTTGGTAGCACCCATTCAGCTAACTTCTGGAGCCTCCCCTGAATTACTCTCACCATCACCTTGCCCATCACATCCAACAGTGGTATGCCGCCACCAGTTGTCACAGCAATGCAAATTTCCCTTCTTGGGGATAGGACTACCCACTCTTTAGGCACACGCTTATCCTTCCAGACTGCCTTCACCAAGTTCAAGACCATCTGCCCAAACTGTCCATCTTTCATTACCATCTTCAACATTTCTGGGAGGACATTTGAGCTACCTGGTACCTTTCCATTCTTTAGTTTTCCTAGTGCCCGAGTCACCTCTCTTGCTGTAGGTATGCTGCCAAGGTCTTCATCCACTTCCTTCTGCCTTACCTTCTCCATAACAGTGGCATCACACTGGCTCCAAACATTCAGAACAGTGATGGAATGACTCCTCCAGCGTTAGTGTTGTGAAGCAGAGCTGCTACAAAGCTCACTGTTCTAGCCCTGGATCACCATAGCCTTTGATGGTAACAGTCCTCAACATCCACGCTGCATGTCCCTGATGCATTTCCAAACTTTCTTTCCTCCAAAACGTTCCTTCTCTGCCTTCTCTGCCTCTTCTGCTTTTTCCTGGAACCAACTGTTCTTTGCAGCTCTGATTGCCCCGTGCTATAACCCATGCCTGCTTAAACCTCACCAAATCATCTCCTTTCCTAGAGGCCAACCACTTGGTGTATGCACAGTTCCTACTCTGTAGAAGAGGCTTCAGCGTGCCCATTAACTCCTTGAATCAATCAGGTTGGCGGCCTTTTCCCTTGCCCACCAGCTCATCAGCTGACTCAATAAGGGCTCCACTCACTGCTGTCCACTTCTCATCCACTCCACCTCCTGTAGGTCATGCAGCTCCTTCTCTCTCCGCTACCTGCTTTTGAAACTCCAGTCTCAAAGCTTGGTTGCTCTCATCCTCAGCTCTGCCATCACTCACCAACTTGGACACATCATACCTTCTCCCATTACTGCCCACCATCTCCTCCCTTCTGTGATACCCACCTGAAAGCCTGATCTTCACACACACAAACTGGTGGTCAGTGTTGCACTCTGCTCTTCTCTTCACAGCTATGTCCAGGCACATCCTCCTATCACTCTGGCTCATGATGACATAGTCAATGCAACCCCACTGCTTGGACTTCGGATGCTGCCATGTCTGTTGGTGTATGACTCTCTTCGCAAACCACGTGTTACACACAGTGGCCCAATGGACAGAGAGAAAAAAGAGAAGCTCTTTACCAGCATCGTTGATGACTCCATACCCATGTGGTCTTCTCACTGACCCACACTGATCCCCTACACACTCCCTGGACCCCACATGAACATTGAAGTCACCAAGAATCAAATACTTTTCTCCTGCTGGTATTGGAGCCAAGATGCTCTCAAGGTCTTGAAAGAAATTATCCTTTACCTGACTACTTGTTGCCCTTGTGGGAGCATAACATGCATGCACGCACGCACGCACGCACGCACGCACGCACGCACGCACGCACGCACGCACGCACGCACGCACGCACGCACGCACGCACGCACGCACGCACGCACGCACGCACGCACGCACGCACGCACGCACGCACGCACGCACGCACGCACGCACGCACGCACGCACGCACGCACGCACGCACGCACGCACGCACGCACGCACGCACGCACGCACGCACGCATAGGCAGTATATATTAACAGAGTGCCCAAGTGATGCCTACCAGATGCAAAAAAAAAAAAAAAAAAAAAAAAAGTTGAAGAGCTAATCTTTTGAGACCAATAGCTTTCTAAGAAGGTCCAAATCATCATTTCTCCCCTGTCTGATAGCCTTTCTAATAATATTTTATTATTTGTATATATGCTTGTGGGTGTTTTTATCAGGAAAGTCTAAATTACAGTATGGTTCAATTGATGAGTGTAGTTTTGTTGGTATCTCTGACGTAGTCTCGCTTGCAAACCCTTTACCTACTGTGAATGGTAGTACTTCCGTGTAATACGGTACACTACCTAAGGAGTGTGGTTTATTTAATGAACCATCACGCAATGATTAAATAAAATGAGCTATATGAGCTAGCTTTAAATTAAATGCTGACAGTAGTTTGTGTGGGTTTTAAAATGAGGTAATTCCATTCCGCTGCAACAAGACCGGTGCTGGACTGCAATCAGGTGTCATGGTCTCAGATTAGTCTCGGTAGGTAAAGGGTCAGGTAAGCGAGACTACCTCAGGCACTGCCAACCATAAATTTGGTTCCATAAATTTGGTTCTCCAGGTGATTACGTTCAGTCCACGAAGAGATTTGGTTTTTCTGACTGGAGTTTTATTGCTGAACGCTAGGAGCTGCTGCTATGTCTGGAGTGAAGTGCCGTAAATGGATCATAAAAAATCATTTCTCTGGGATGCCGAAGAGGGAGGACCTGTACATTGTGGAAGAAGAATTACCTCCACTCAAAGATGGAGGTATAAATCATAGCTAGTTATAGGCAACTATTTACTTCACATTAGCGTGCAGTGGTAACCCATAAAGCAATGACAGGATGCAGCAAGCTTGCTATATGGCAACTGTTTCTGTGCTGCATGGTAGCTGAATAATAAATTTCTTTTAAGCTTAGCATAAAAGTATATATATTTTTTCAAATCTTTCACTGCAACTTTTTTGACACCAAGCCATGGCTCTAGCTTAATCTAGCAGATTAGTGCTAGAGTTTATGCAAAATATTTGTAAATTTATAGCTTAGCTAAGCTTATAGAAGTTATTATCATTGCTAGTCTCAAAGATTTCTTCAATATATTTTTGAAGTGGTTAGTTATAGCGGTGAATGTAGCCCTGTACTGCCTGGAATATAGACCTTGGCTATTCTCATTTGTACCTTGGTACAATTAGAGCCCCCCCCCCTTGAAGTGTATATCAGGAAAGATATATATATAAGCCAATAGCAGTAATTTTTGTGGGCAAATGCCAATTGCAAGCCTACTTGTGAGTTGCTGTTATTCTATGAAGTCACATGGTTTAAATATGGTGTTTTGAGTGGCCTCAACCATGTTCCATGTTGATCAGCTATTCACATTATGCTGGTGTTTTTTTTATGAGTTGCACACTGTCACCTCTTAATGCATAGTTGTGGTGTATGGATCCCCTAATCAATATAACAGCTAATGATCAACTTAACACTCCAGAGAGAAATCTTTATTCATTTTCTTAGAACAGCACATGGCACCAGTCTTAAAACAATGACATCATGCATCATTAGTAGTAATCATAGTTCATAGAGGTTAGAGTTCAATTCATGACTAAAGTTCAATTGATCACAATAGTATCTTCTGGACTTTTTAACAATAATTTTTTACCTCCTCATTGAACAAGGCCACATCAGTTTGACTGCCACACTTGTTTATGTAACTAATTATAATAGGCTGTGCTTGACTGAACTTGACTCCCACATGACTCAGGTTTAATTATTACTACACTCATCATGATCAGGTAAGCTCAATTTTATTAAATTGTGCTGGGGTCATTGTGATGGGAAAATATTTCAATAGAAAAAAAAATGAGGAAAGTTGAATCATACACATGCATAAAAAAGGGAGACATGTGCTGCTTTTCTGGCTCATCTGGGAGCCAAGAGTGAGGGTCCACTCACCCTTCTCCCCACTAAAATATACACAAACAAATCCCAGAAAGCACAAAAACAGGCACAAAATCCCACAGCTGCAGCAATTCCTACCACCACTACTAACTAACCAGGCAACCAACTTTACACAATACTCGTTTGTCAGTGGTAGATCCAGGGGGGGGGGGGGGGGTGGAAGGGCGGGGAGGAAATTCTGAAGGTGCTTCCCCCCCCCCACCTTTCAGTCAAAATAAAACATGAGTAACCCTCAGAAAGCATGAAAACAGTCAAGAAATTCCACAGCTGCAGCAATTCCTTTCATCACTGTGGTGTCATATAGAAGTAATGTCACCCTGGGATCCCTCCCCTCACCCAAACTTTCAAGAAAATGTTGACATTGTATGGCCTTATGAATGAGTAATGAGTATAGTTAGCTGAGTTTTCCTGGAAAATGTCTAATATTTGCTGGAAGCCCACTGATTTGAGATCAGGTCCTTCCACTTAGAATCTCATTAGTTAACCAGGTTAACGTCACTAGTCCTGTTTCTCAAGAGAGTCTTGGTAAGCAAGCAAAATGTTGAGAAGCTTGATGGTGCTGAGCGTGGCATGTTTGCAACTTAATGGAAACCACCAAACGACACAAGTATTCTAAAAAATTATTTTTTGTAGTAGCATTGAATCAACATCTAATATATATTTTGGTTTGTAAGCATGTTTGTATGTATGCATGTGTCTAGGCATAACGGCCAAACACTTGGACTAAAAGAAATGAAGATTTCAGGGTTTGCACTTGTCACACCAGGGACGGTTATAAGCCAAAATATCTTTGGTTGCCACCATCCCCCAGTAGGGGGGAAAATGAATTTAATTTTAACCTATATGACTCTAATGATCAGTTTTAAACTAAAATTGTTCATTAGCTGGAGTCTTCCAGGGGAATTGTACCACGAAAAGAAGCCTACAGGAAGCATAGTCCAGCAATGATTAAGGCACAGATCTACTAAGTGTGAACATCCTGGTTCAGATCTAGGGCTAGGATTTTTCTTCCTTTTTTTCTTTTTTTTTTTCCCCCTTTCTTCATTTCATTCCTTCTATATTTTTTCCCTTCTATTTTTTCTTCTTCCCCTCCCCCATTTTCCTTCATTCTTTCTCCCTATGTTTTCCACACAAAAAATAATAGCCCAAGAGAGTTCCAAACATATGAATGTGATTGTTGGCAATCTACCTTTCAGCATTACGCCTTGCCACCAAAAAAATACTGACCTTTTTAAAAATTCAAGGGGAATGCTGGTTGCATGCCTGCTTATGAGCTACTTTTATTTGAATGAAGTATGAGGTCTAGAAATAGCGTTCTGAGTGGATTCTATAATCTTTCATGCTGAGATTAGCATATATGCTGCTAATCTATACTATAAAGTAAGAATAGTCTATCTGTCTGTCCGAGTATCACGCTTGAATGGTTGAAGTTAGACCCACAAACCCACATATATTTAGAATCAGTGTCACCAGGGTAACGTATTAAGTAGATCTATATGGACACACCCCTGTCTATATTAAGAAAGACAAAAATGGTACTTTTTGCCAGAAAAGGAATGGAGCTACAGCCCTAAAACTTGGCATGAACACAGCTTGACTCTGCAAATAACATGGGGTGGGTCCCATCTGACCACACCTTTTCCTCTGTGTGTAAGGCTAAAAATGCAACAAAAAAATGGTACTTCTAAAAAATATTTTGACCTAATCACATGTTCCCTTTTGCTTCAAAAGTCTACAACATTTGTCTTAAATCAAACACTTATTACTACAGCTTACCAAGGGTGGCCCCAGAATACGGGCGGGTTTTTCTCTAGTCATAATAGAGGGTGTGTTGAAATGTGGGTGTGGTCATGACAAAGTATCTCTCTCCCCACCCCCCCCCCCCCCACCCACCAAAATTTTCTGTGTACCACCCTGATCACTACTATTCTGACAGCCAACTTATCTTGTGCAGCTGAAGAGTCAGAAATAACTGATGGGGTGAGGCCATAGAACATAGCATTTTCAAGAAAAGGAAACCTCAGCAATCACTATATATGTATATATTATATAGAATTCTATGCTAAACTTTCGAAAAGTTCACTGTTTAACAGAATGTAGTGGGCGGTGATACTCACGCCAGACTCCTTGAAATTTGTTCAAAGCTACCTCTTCAGCTGCTTTATGGATCCACCGCTGTTATTATTCCACATTAATTATTCCACAGTAATTATTCCACAGTAATTATTCCACAGTAATTATTCCGCAGTAATTATTCCGCAGTAATTATTCCGCAGTAATTATTCCGCAGTAATTATTCCGCAGTAATTATTCCGCAGTAATTATTCCGCAGTAATTATTCCGCAGTAATTATTCCGCAGTAATTATTCCGCAGTAATTATTCCGCAGTAATTATTCCGCAGTAATTATTCCGCAGTAATTATTCCGCAGTAATTATTCCGCAGTAATTATTCCGCAGTAATTATTCCACAGTAATTATTCCACAGTAATTATTCCACAGTAATTATTCCACAGTAATTATTCCACAGTAATTATTCCACAGTAATTATTCCATAGTAAGTATTTAACGGATTGTCTTCATAGTTCTTCCTTCACTCATCCTGGTGGTAAGTCACAAATTTTTTTTTTCCTTTTCTATTTGCCATTCAAAACAAGAAGAAAAAAAAAGAAGAAAAAAGAGAGAGAGGTGTGTGGTTGTCGACCCTTTACCATAAGCACACAGACAGGCAGATGTAAAAATAAAAGTGTATAAATAATGATCAGGTATTTTAAACCTGACTCAAAAAGAATTTTTTTATGGTTATGGTTATAGCCTTACCTGAAAGTGCACTATAATTTTTAGGAATCATCGTGTTTTCGATGCATAAAGCTCTGCTGATAAAATTTTTAAATGTCTAACATCACATACAATACCAAGAGGCTACTGAAGGAAGAAGATATGGAGATGTCAAAAAGTATGATCAAAGCTAAGCTCAAGAGATACCATAGTTCAATGGAGACATGACTAGGCCTTTTCCAATTATGCTAGCATAATTTCGGGTATAATTGGTAGCTGGGAACATAATTGGTAACGCTGGAGCATGATTGGTAGCTGGGAGTAGAGAAAGCTGAATACACATGTACTGGATCACTTTTTAAAATCATGGATTAACATGTTTTCTCCGAGTATGAAGTCAAGATTAGCTTGGCAGGCAAAAACTGGATTGTCACTCTGTTAATTTGGTATTATTTGAAAGCTGTGGGTGTGTCTACTGAGGTTTTAAAATTACAGTGGTGGTAAATACACTGAGGATAAACTACCAAGATGGTCCAGTGCTGTCAAGGAAGTGATTTTAGTACAGCCATTGTCAGCTTCAGCTGTAAGATGCTCAACAATCTTTTCAGTGAAAGTAAAGCTGTTCTTTGGAGAATTACTGATTACTTTTTGCGTTTTTCTTCTTTTTTGTTGGCATGTGTGTGAGTGTGTGTGTGTGTGTGTGTGTGTGTGCTGTGTGTGTGTGAGTGTGTGTGAGTGTGTGTGTGTGAGTGTGTGTGTGTCCATGCATTAAGTATAGTCTGAGAGAAACAGAGTGGGAAGTTCTTTGTGCCTAATTAAGAGGCAGAGAACAGGCTAATATACTGTTTATGCTAACATTGCTAGCTATGTGTTGGAAGGTAAGTGAAATAACTCTAGTTTATGTGTAGCACTTGGCATTGGATAGATTAAAGTATGCACCTTGTTCTCCTAGACTACAATCTTGGCAGTGAGAATAAATAATGAAATATAATTGTGTCTGTTCCACCTCAATCGAATTTGGGGTCAACCAAAAATAACTTCTGAGCTAGAGAAATAGTGACTGTGGAAAGAAAGTAATTTAAAAAGAAGTATAAAAAGAGAAGTAATTTATATATATGTCAGGTGTTTTTATAGAGATAGCTGTCTGTGGGGGGGGGGGGGGGGGGGGGGGGGGGAGCATACATGTGTCAGTGTATATGCATGTAAATGTTAGAAATACCTGAAAAATTTCCACATGACATTGTAGAGAATGTAGTTGATATTTGTAAAACAGAAAATCTAGACATATTGCTGTATAAATGTAACTTATTTGCTTTTACAAAAAATGCTCAGGGGGGGGAGGGGGGCACAAAATCCTCAAATTCCCCCTCCTAAAAAATACCCTGTGTGTATATATATATATATATCGATCTATCTATCTCTATCTATCTATCAAAAATTTTTGTTCAATTTTATTTAGTGGTGAAGATAGATAGATGCTAAAGCAGTGTAGAGAAGAGGGGTTTTTGGTGTTGTTGTTTTTTGTTTTTTTTTGGTTGTTATATTGTTTCAAATGGAGGTACTGAGTGTCGCTGTTGAATCTAATGGCAGCAGTACCATACGGCGTAAGGAAAAATTGATGTCATCAACCATCTACTTAGTAATCTTTGTGTCCAGTTGTGTATTTACTTCGGTTTTTATGTGGCACTTTAGTTTGGAACCAGTGTATAAAACTATTAAGTTTTATACTTCAAAAATACCAGTGCTTTTCATTTGGTTGAATTGCAGCTTCAGGTGATATGTTATGTGGTGTAGAGCTTACCACAGTCATCAATTTTTAGTAGTTCTCAGCACATGGTTACTATAGCTGTGGTGTGTGTATTAGCTTTACTTCCAAATTCCTAACCATCTGTCATGTGTCTTGGTTGAAGCTTGAACTCACTCACCTCAATTAGAATCAGGAAAAGAAAAAGGCTCTATGTCATGTGGTGTACAGCTCACTTCAGGCATCTACTTTTAGGAATTCTCAGCACATGATTACTGTAGCTGTGGTGTGTTTATTAGCTTAACTTACAACTCCTTAACCATCTGTCGGGTGTCTAAGTTGTAGCTTGGAACCATTCACCTCAATTAGAATCAGGAAGAGGATTATTTCCTTTCTAAACATTTATTGGTGAAGGTGTTATTTTGCATATTTTCTTGGTTATCTTAATTACCAACTCATCAGCCAAGCTTCAAGTCTGTGCTAAGAATTGCTATTATCTTTGATAATGCTATACACGGAGAGATGGACAGATAGTCAGATCAGACTAATGGACGCTGCTATTTTATAGCATGGGTTGTACAATTTGTTATGAATTAATGTTTTAAAAAAATAGAACAATTATATACACATCATTACTGAGAGGTTTTGGAATGATATTGAACCATGTTCAACCATACTTGGTTTTCTTCACAGAATTCTTGTGTGAGGCAGTGTGGCTCTCTGTGGATCCTTATATGAGGTTAGTTGCACTTCTATTTGAATATGTGTGGCCTCATCAAGTTGTGTGTGTTTGAGCTAGTCCAGTGCAAGTGCCGTCACCACTTCCTTTTATGGTGTGCTTCTGTTTACACTGTTTCCATAGTACTGTCTCCTGTTGTGTCTATTAATGCATTGTCGCTAATCTTATTCTAAACTCCATTCATTTTTACTTTACCAGTCGAAAAATCGCTATAAAAGTCAATATTTACTCATTTCCAATATTTCCGATACCATCCAACCTCGCCTGAAGTGGTGTTTTTTTTGTTTTTTTTCCATGTTACTCCTGAAGTCTGTGAAGAAGGAATCAGGATTTAGTTGTATAGTTCATAAGGAAAGTACAGGAATACTTTAGACCACACAGAATGTAGCTGGACTACTGTCCCTGGTTTACTGGCTGGAAGCAGAAACTCTGAGAAGAACTGATGTTTAATAATTAGCCTCTTATTAGTCACTGTACAAGCAGGTTGTTCATTCAATAGATAGGGAAACACATAACAAATATTTATCTAGATATTAATATGTGGCAAAGAATAAACACAGAAGTTATTTATATAGATATTAATAGCTTTAGCTGTGACAAAGCATCAGTTTTGTTGGAGCTAGCATAACACACTCCTGATAGCTGACTAAAATTTTGATGTTAAACTTCTAGGATAAGATTGTGTTTATTGCATTGAAGAGAACTACAGAAGATGGAGGAGCATTGTGTTATAAAACTGCTGGATTGAAGATTGCTAGTGATGTGAAACTGCTGGGGTAACATTTATTGCAGTGAAGAGAATTGTGGAACATAGGGAAGGTGGGTGGGGGGGGGGCATTGTGATATAGAACTGTTGAGGACACTTTATTATATTTGAAGATTGCTGAGATAGTTAGAGGGCATTGTCATGGAATTTCTTTGGAAAAGTGTGCAATACATTTAAAATTGCTGAGAGGGTTGGGAGTGTTATGATAAAGAACTGCCAGGTAATATTTTTTACTTCATTGAGGGTGTGTCATCAGGAAATGCTTAGAAATTTATTATGTACACTGCATTGAAGATTGCTGAGCTGGATGGTGGAAGTATTTCGGCATGAGAGATTTGGAATATTTAGAAATTTGGGGTCCATGTTTTTTGTTTATCTGTCAAGTAGTGTTAAGAATTTGTGGTTTATTTATTTCTGTTGTTAGCTCCACTTTGTTGTAATAATTGTAGTGCCATATCAATTAAATGTCTTTTGACATCCTCATGTTCAGTAATTATTTCACCTACCATATCTTCTAGTCTGTCTTTGTCAAAATAGTTACTTTTAGTTTCCATCACATGCCTACAAAATTTCTTCCACATTATTCAATAATGTCATGTTGTTTATATGTATGAATCGGTTACTGCCTTTGTTGTAGGAGAACTCAATAATATGAAGAAGTTCCCACAGACAGAACCAGATTCCATTAAATATTCCATCTGTCTTTACCTTCTCAAAAACAATTGTACCATTCTCCATATTGCTTCATTACTGAAGGAATCTGTATTTATTTTAACCCTTGAAGTGGTGTAAGACATTTATCAATGATGAAAACTTTCCATCATTAGCCAGGAACTCTATATGAATGTTACTGAGACAGTATTGATATCCTCAGACAATCCATCAGGTAATTTTCATCCTTTTGTTTACCTTTTCTTTTTTCTTTTCAACAACAACGAACTCTGATACTCTCCACAATATATATTGTTTCATTCTTCTCCCAAGTATCTTTCCAATTTCATTTTTAGGAATGATTTTCAAATCTTTGGAGCTGCAGTCATTTCGTTGACCCACTGCTAAACTAATGACACAGTTATTGTTTTATTATAATGTAGTGGCAGAAATTGTTAAACATTTTTCGTAGGTGGCTCCACTAAATGAGAGATAATCTTGGCCACATTTTTTTCAAGAAGTAGTTTTTATTGGATTTCATATTGAGTGGTTGATTACAAGCAAACATTTTTTCTTTGTTAAAACCGAAATTGTAATAAATATAAAGAACGTTCTTCACATCACCAGATGAAAAATTAGTGTAATAATTTATGCAGACTGAATCATATTTATTGTCAATAGCAAAAGACGCTACTGTTTGGTTAGTTTTAAACAAATTTGTTTCTTTTTTTTAAACACTATATTCCATGGTGTGTTCTAAAATATATATATTTAAAAGAGTGTTTCAAGCATTCGCTGCTAATATATACTCAATAATTTGAGAGTGGGCATTATTTTTTTTAAAATTTCAATAATACTCTACCAGAATGATGTATCTACCTCAAACTGTTAGACTGATGTATTTATGTGTCTAAGTCACACTTACAAACTTCAAATAATATGTAGATAGACCATTTCTGGTCTGAATGCAGAGCTATACTGTAATATTATCTCAGTTAGGGTGTACTTTACAATGTCTATAATCATATAAAACTTGTTTTAATTACCTTGTCCCTCTACAGCCCTTACACCAAATTTTTACCTGTGGAGAGCACCATGGTTGGAGAGCAGGTGGCAAGGTGAGAAGCTTTATATGCATATGCTCATAAGAGGGGGTAGGGGGGGTGTTTGCTTTTAAATTGACATGTGAAACTATATGAAGGAAACAAAGCTGTAGCCACTGTACAAAAACAAATTAGTTTGCTAATTGCAAATATAAATATAAAGGGTTATCATATCTGTGGTGTGGACTGCCAAGGAAGCAGTTTGTTTCCATTACAATTCCCCCTCCCATGCAATAGCTATTCAGTTTGTTTTTTGTTTCTGTTGTTTTTTGTTTTTTTTTTGCTGGTGTACTTGTGTTCGTGCATGCATTCGTGCTGTGTGTGTGATTTTCTATCCTAAGTAATCATTTTTATGCATAATTTAATAAATTCATCTCCTTGCTGCATGCATATAAATATATATTATATATAAATGTATAATGGTTAGGTAATATGGGGATGTTTTTGGGTTAATATAGGTGAGTTGATTCAGGCAAATTTTTAGGATTTTTTGGTGGTGTTAAAATTCATATGGAACTGTACATTATACATATGGAGCTGTATGGATTACATGTCATTGTGAAGTTGCCTGAGTCAGAGGCTGATCTTTCACACAAACTTGAGCTTAATGGAATTCTTCCAAAAGGTTTAAGCAATGTATAAATGTTGGAAAGTGAAATATGGCAACTCAGTGTGTTCCTTTATGAGGCATTGATATTGATATGTTTGATTTCTCAGATATTCTAGAGTTATCTTACTATAATTCTCAATATATATATTTTTTTAGTTTCTTTAATTGTTTGTTTGGCTTGTTTGGTAACTCCTCCCAGACGATTGGACCTAAAGGTCTAAAATTTTAGGAGTTTAATGAGGATCACCTGGGGTGGTTGTAAGGAAATTTGGTGAAGATCAATTTGTTCAATAGCTTCTCGCAGATGATTGGGCCTATAGGGTTCAAATTTTCAGTGTTTTATTGGGGTCACCCTGGGGTAGTTTTAATGAAGTTTGGTGAAGATTAGAGTAAATCCCTACCCGTTTGACTATTTTTTTTTTCATAATTTCCTGGTCTGGCTCAGAACTCTAAGCTGGAGTAAACCACTCCATTTACTATAAAACACCACTGTCAGCAAAACTGTGTCCCGACTGCATCCGGCTCCTTTTTTCTTTTTCTTTTTTTTTTGCTTCTTTTTTGAGCTCTGTATGTCCAAGCATCTGGGATGAGATAGCAAACTACAGATCTAGAATTATTAGTTGTCTCTGTCAATAAGATGAGTGCTACGCTAAAATATCTTTTTGGGAGGAGGGGGGAGGGGGGCTCAAGTTCATGCATGAGAACTAGCCACCAAGTTACATTATGAATACTACAAACCATAATTAGGTAAACACACTCTAAGTGAGGTCAGCAAACTGTGCCCAAATCCCTTTCCTTCTCTTTCTGTTCTCTTGTGCCCTCTGATATTTTTGTCGTCTCCCACCACAAGACAGGCAATGAGGAATACCATGGGAATGTGCCTCCATATTCTCATCTATTTATTTTAGCTCTTCGCTGTACTTATGATGGTGGATTAGCTTACAGGTAGTGTGTCATTATTTTTACCTTGTACGTTTACAGAAGCATCTTTAAAGGGCCACTAAATTTCGTTGTACTTTTTTTCCCCTGAAGACCCATGACTTTCCCCCCACAACCCAATGCATCTGCCTTTAGTACCAAAAGACAGCTCTTTTTATGTACATCTACAATGGTACAGCGTGAGGGGTGATATGCATTATTGGGAGATGACAGGTGGATCAGTCTAAACAGCTCCAGTTATCTGGACACTGAGGATAAGCCATCCTGAAACAGCTGTTGTGGGTAATTTTTGTTCATGGCTAAGTAATGAACTTGAGGAATTTTTGTGCTCAGTCCAATTAGCAATTAATAGGATTTTTGGAGTGGATGACTTTTTTTTTTCTTATTTTTTTTTAAATCACAAGCATTGTGATGTTTTGTTGATTGGATTCATCCAAATGTGAAATGCCCATTTCCAAGAGCAAAGAAAATATTTCATATAATATAAGAAATGTAAATATAAGGGGGAATTGAATGAGTTAATATGGCCCAGAGGGGAGGGGGAAGAAATGAGGTCAAAGGTGTATTATGACAAGCAACTTTTTAATCTGACTTATGTCTTGAGCAATATTTGACAAAAAAATTTTTTTAAATTTTTGTTAGTTAAAAAAAATTTTTAAGTTTTTATCTTCTTAAATTTATTGTGCAATTTATAATGGTGAGTATAACAATCACAAGAACTTGATAATAGAGGGGGGAAAATCTTACATATAAGAATAGTTAGGGTGGAAGAGGAATTTTTTAGACTTTTAGTTCCCCCCTCCCCGTCCTCCCTCCATTAATGTATAATCAAGATTGAAAAAGGGTTACTATTAGATGCAATAATTCAAATATTCCAGTGTCTCCATTTAGGCAAGGCCATTTGTTTAGCCTCTGGTTATTATCCGTCATTGATAATGGAAAAGTTACTTCCATAATTTACTGCTTCGAACATCTTCTCCTAAAATGGATGAGGTAATCAAGGAGAATGGATGAGAAATATGTGAGGCTACCTTGCACTGAGAATGACATGGAAGACATTTTTTTTTTTTTAATAAAAAAAGAAGGCATCAGAGAATGCTAACCCCTTCTCCTGGCATGCCTAAACCATAATTTCAGCAAGACACACCACATTGCTGTCTTCTGTCAGTGTCAATGTTGCCTTGTTGCACCCCACCAGGCATGTCACTCCAAAGTGTAGCCAACCCAACCCACCACCAGAGGGCCAGATAGAAGTCTCCTTTGATCCTTGCTGAACTAATGCAAGGACTTGCTGGCTGAGGGAGGTCAGACTCAGTCACCACTACTGAACACGCCCGCCCCCCCACCCCCTGGAGTGGCTGGACCCTCATCAAACAAAGCAAGACAAGGTGCCCAAAATGTTTTGACTGACTGCTGACCACTGTAGTTAATTTTTTTTAAAATTCATCTGACCACTTAATTTATAAAATTCATTTTTAAGGTAATTCATTTACTTGCACCCATAAGGCGTTTAGTGGCAAATGATTTCATGGCAATGGTTTATTAATTTCCTATTGCTGCAATATTTATTTATCTATTATTTATTTGTATTTTTTAATGGTTAAAGGTTGATGACATACATGGTAATGTGCACAAGCTTGCATTTGCTTGTAAAATCAATTAAACTTTTTTTCATGAACGTTGATTTCTTTTTTGTTAAACAAAAAAATGTCCATTGTCTGACACCTAAACTTTTTGGCAGACCTCTGCGGCGACAACAGTACCATGACAACAGTACCATGACAACAGTACCATGACAACAGTACCATGACTGACGATATTTTAAGACAACCCATGGACTGAGTTCTTCCGACCACTGCTCCTTCCAGAAACAGGAAGAAACAGTTTCTTGACAAGCTCCTCCCAAATACAGCAAAAAAGAATCATTGAATTTTTGAATAACAAGATTGACACTACAGCAAATGAACCAGGGTTTTATGTCAAATGAGCAAAACAAGCAAGGCTAAACATTTACATTGCTGGATGAACTGCATTCGTGGTTGCAGCATGTTTTCCTGCATATCATAGCGATGTGTATAGGCAAACAATAAATCATATGTCAAACTGCACAATTGCTCCATACTCCTTTTAGCAGCCTCCCTCCCACTCAACTGCTATCCTTTCATCCAGACTCTCCCCCTTCCCCCTTTCGAGTTTTGTTCACTATAAATTTTTTAAAAAATGAAGAAGACTTGATGCCAGAAATTTGATTTTTACTGAGCTCTTGATCTGGTGTTGTTTCCACTGAAAATGTTATTATTTTTAAAAGTGAACATCCGGTGGTTTAATTATTTTGGCAAAGCTTGCACAGTGGTCTGTCATTTGGTAAAGGGTTGATCATGCACACTTGAGCAAGTTGGCCTCGGAATAGAGCATGCTGTGTGGAAGAGGTTGAAGTAGGCAGTGATACATTGATAGCTCTGCTTCCATTATTTCTCATCTCAATTTGCTAGCAGGTAAGATATTTAAATTATGAGGGACTAATTTGTTTGTTTATCTGTCTGACTGCCTATCCAAACGTCTGTGTAAACTATTGATGATCCTTTACCAACTTTTCTCCAAGATTCCTGTGGTATGCACAACAGGCAGCAGGTGCGAAGTATTGGTAAAAACTTTTGAATAGGAGAAAGAGGTAAATATAACTACTGGAAGTTTGGGAGATAGTTGACGAGCCACAGGCCTAATGGTAAATGGAAACCATAAAGTTGACAATCTGGGGGGCCTACTTAACTCAGGAAGAAACTATCATTCTATTTCATCATTCATTTTTTAAAAAAATTTTAATACCAAAAAATTTTCTGTTACCAACCGGGGCCATAGAAAGTATTCATGCAAAGTTTCATCAAAATTAGTCCACGTGACTACGATTTCTTGGACGAACACACACAGATTGGGTGTGAGTATCTTTCTACTTCCCCCCTTTACCACTCTTGGCTTCTGCATGGGCCTGTGATTTGGTGGCAAACGCCGGACATTTCCTCTACCAGTTTAAGTTCATGAAGATTTTATCTATTCTTTTAAATTCCTTTTGCTTACCTGTTTTTGAGTATCAGATATATTCTTCTCAAAGTAAAACCTGTCTGTACCTAATTTATTGGGATCCTTGCATTTTACTATACCTTACTTCTCCAGCCAGTCATTCCTTCATTTTTTCCCCCTTTTATTTTCAGTATCAGAAACCTATTGGTCATTAAAAATTCACTGAAAATGCATTAGTATCTTCTTGTATTATAATTATTATAGGAGGAACAAATGGATGAAATGTGTGGTAGATGTGGGCAAATTCAGAGCTAGAGGATAGATAATGGACATATAAATAGATCCTTGAAGATGAATTAGCACAGTTTTTATTCAAAAGGCATCTTGGTTTGCACACACAGTTAGCTTTTAGGCTTCTCTGGTGGCCATTTTTAAACTACACTGGGTGGGAAGATTGCTGGAGTACAATGCAGGGTGGTTAGATTGCTGGAGTATAATGCAGGGTGGTTAGATAATCTATGGACATCCGTGTATAGTCTGTGGATATCCAAGTAACTATGTCGACCACAGATATTCCGATGGAGTGGTGTGTGGTGCACATGGTATGGAAATATCCTCAGATGATCAAGAGTAACTTTATCATGACATGGAATTGACCATGATGACACTGGGCGGCATGTATTGGTTATTCACAATCAACTTGAGCCGATTAGTCAGGTATCAATTCATTCACTTATAAATTAAAGGTTGGAAGCCTTTGGGCTGGATGTTCAGTGGGTTATGCTCTACTCCCCCACCTGGTGGTCATGATAGTTTGAATTAGTTGAAAGAATATATCCATCAACAGATCAAATGTCATCACTGCCTCAACTATTCCAACTGAACAACTGAAATTGAACTTGAGAGTAAATCTTTGAACAAAGATTTACACACAAGAAAGGAGTTTCATGTATCACTTATCCTAATTACTTATCCTAATTACTTATTTTGTTCTTTAACAACTATTTGTATACAGATTAGAACAATGAATAGTTTATAACCATTGATACAAGTAATCAATATTTCTATTTGTACAATCAATCAGCTTGAGCAGAAGCTCTGATGTGAGGAGTTCTTTTTCTTTTTTTTTTAATCATCATTTAGCCATTGGTAACTGTTGTGTATCTGAACTAAGTCTGGGTTTCGTGGTGGCTAATTATCAGCGTCTATGAATCACCACAAAAAAAAAACAGCAAACATCAAAATTTACTTTAACCTAATATTGTCATCAACAGATGTTTAGTTTGTGCAGATATAATATATCACTTGGTTTGGATATTAATTGTAAGTTTACTTCTTTTTTTCCCCCTTCTTATTGTGTTGCAGGGTCGTTGAGAGCAAGAATGCAGATTATGCTGTTGGAGATAATATTTTGGGGAGATTTGGCTGGGTCAGCCATACCATTGTAAACCAGGCCCTTATCGACCAACTCAGTCCCCACAAAGTGAACCCTGCTGTGGTACCTACAGACATGCTATCATGTGCCTTGGGAATCCTGGGAATGCCCGGGTAAGGGAAATGTTAGCATTCAGAATATACCTTTCATTCCTTTAGCGAAATTTACTCAATTCTTGCACATGCTCAGTTTTTTGGGGGAATTTTTTTTTTTTTTTTTTTTTTTTTTTTTAATGCTTTTTTTTTTTTTCGAAATATTCCAATTATACAAATTACAATTACACTGATTTTATTTTTCTTATTTTTGTATTTTTGTAGTGCTACCGCATATATGGGATTTCTGGACTTGTGCACTCCTAAGGAAGGGGAAACCCTGGTTGTTAATGGTGCAGCAGGAGCTGTTGGCTCTGCTGTGGGTCAGATCGCTAAGATTAAAGGATGCAGGGTTGTAGGTAAGGTTCTCATTATCAGAGCAAGAGAGAAAAGTATGATAGAAATCTCAGATATGGGCTGACACCTGGTAAGGGCAAAACTGTGTAGATTACGTTGGCATGTAACGAACTCTGAGATGTGTTTGTGTACACAATAGAAGAGAGTGGATGGCAAACTTCATACACACTGCACGTAAACAAACATAAAATGGGATGGTTTCTACTATATAAAAATATAAGTGTGTACCTAAAAATATTACGTAATTATATATTGCCATGTGGATTATCCTCTTGGAGGCCTGTCGATGACCTTCTTGAGTATGTAGAGGAACAAAGGGAAGACATTGATCCTAAAAATTCCTTACTATCCTGTTTACTGTCTTGAGAATTTCAATATATTCAGCAATCATTTTCAAAGAAAAAATGATTTAGCTTGCTTGTGAAATATTTGAGCTCTGTATCCTGTGGGTTCAGCGTGTCATAAAATAGTCTAAATCACTGACCAATGATTTTAACACTATATACTGAGGGTCACTTTTTGGTTTACATTGTACATTCTGATACACAGACTTGTCTACTATCAACTTTATAAATTATGTATTCTTCTTGATCATTTGCCTTCATGATAATAACTGCGTCTAATTTACTACATGAGGTGCTTGTTGATGCAACAGGTTTTGCGGGCAGTGACGTGAAGGTGGACTACCTCAAGTCCATTGGGTTTGACGCTGCCTACAACTACAAGACCATCAGCTCCCTAGAGGAAACTCTCAAGGAGGCTTGTCCTAAAGGCATCGACCTCTTCTTTGACAATGTACTCTATTCAGTGCATACTGCATAACTTTGTTGATGCCGTTTGTTGACTTTCTCCCCCCTGCCCCCCATGTTGTGCTTTTTGGGGGTTGTCTCTTCAGGTTGGTGGCGAGTTTCATAGCACTGTCTTGAGCCAGATGAATGTGCTTGGAAGAGTGTCTGTTTGTGGAGCCATTTCTGAATATAATCTGAAGGAGCCGCTTCTGGGTACCTACTTCACTCACTCCATATTGTATTCCATGCCATTCTCCATTTATATTCTCTACTTCAACCCTCTGTTCTAGTTGCCATTTATTCTAGTCTCTTATTCTATTCTTCTATTCTCCATTCCTACTCCATTATTATCAATGGTGCAGAGCTTAGAGAGTTGAAATAATACCTTGAATGACTAAGTATATTTAGTGCTCTCTGTATGGCTAAACCAAATGATAACTTGCATAAGCTGAACCCCAGGAGCATCCATATTTTTTCTTTCTCTCTCTCTCTCTGAGCTTTTGCCTTTCCTTAAGGAATGTATCAACTGTGCAGGAGATAGAGATTTGTATTCTACTTCATGCTTGCCAAGTGAATGGGAATAAATATCAAGGATTTTTATTATGTAAGAAGACCCAACAACAAATAGAGAAGCATTCAAATATTCAAGCACTTTTTGTAAAATAGAGAACCATTGATCCAGATTTTGATGGTCCAAAGGTTTGCTATATGCAACATCTAATCTCTAGCTGTGTAACTGAAGCCAGCTTACCTGCACACTATGGTGATGTGCTGTAAATAGCTTGTTTCCTGAAACCCTCAACCTAACTGGTCATTAAATTAATACTGCTCTTATTTTGTCAATATCATGTTTGTTTTCAGCCATATTTCTTCTGGACCTTGTATTTATATCTTCAACGGATCAAATTTTGTTTGTAATACTAACTACTAGGATAGTTTGATTTTGACTGGGTGGGTGATTGTGCTTCCCTCTTTTTCCAATGCAGTGAGATCCAGGTTATCAAATATCATATTCAAGCAGATTAAGACCCAAGGTTTCGTAGTGTATACATGGCCACCAGAAAAATGGGAGAATGCTCATAAGGAATTGGCAGTTTGGATTAAAGAGGTGTGTAACGTTCCTTGTGATACATATGCCAGTGTATGTATGTGAAATATATTTTTTCTCATTTTTTCACCTGATTAATATCACATGGTGTGGTGTGCTTGACAACACGGAAAAAAACCTAACCAAATATATATATCATAGAAATCACTTTTTAGTTACAAATTTCCCCCCCCCCCCCCCCCCCCAATTTTTTTTTGAATTGTACAAATGCTTAATCTACTGCCAATAAGTACAACCCATCGACGCCAAGTCTGTTAGTGTCAGCCACATGATTGATCAAAATCTTAATTTGCTTGAATAAGTTAGTAGATAGGATTAAACAATGTTGACTAGATTTTTTTGAGGAAATGGCACTGTTTGTATCTAATGGGAGCCTCAGCTTGTATATTTGTCTTCATAATATCTGCACACTATCATTCAATTATTCATTTAACACACTACACATTTGCAATTTCTCTGGTATGTGTGTGGGTTGACCTTGAGTTTAGATATAATTATATTTCAGTTATCCAGTCACCCTCAGTCTCTGTTTAGCTATCTAACTAACTTACTTACTTCTGTTCCCAAACATATGAGGAGAATCCGTAGGCTGTAGTTTGCCCTCCAGTTTGAGCATGTCCATCCTTTTGTAATTTTTTTTGTTTTGTTTTTTGTTTTTAATTGTTACTGCACCTGTATCACAAGTGCAGTACATATATATGCAGGAAATGTTTTATTTCTATAAAAGAATTGCTTTTATTTGTTTTACTCTGTTCTAATAATAATAATAGCAACACAGTTAACGGCAATAATAAACACCACTTCAAAGACAGTAACAAAGTATAAACATTGCTCCTTCCATGGGTTTTTTTTTTAATTTTGATAGATACAACTGCATATTTGTTTGTTAATTTGCTTGTTTTGTTGTTTATGTGTGATGCTATGTGCAGGGAAAACTCAAGTACACCGAGTATATAACTAACGGCTTTGATAACATGTTTGATGCGTTCTTGGGACTCTTCAGAGGAGAAAATACTGGGAAAGCAGTGGTGAAAGCATGACTCCATTAATACAGATAACGTTTGACTCTTTTTGATGTACAGTATTACATCTCTATGAGAGGCGGAGTGACTCAATTGATTGATTGTAATTCTCTATTAATGCAAACTTTGAAAAATTGAGTTAATCACTCACTACTTGATATGCTTATAGTCAACTAGCAGGATGAGTGTCACTAGTTAGTATATTTGTGGCCATTTTTTTGGATCATTTGAAAGCAGAAAACACATGAACAATTAAAGGGGTGTGGTTTAGGACTTCAAGGGGGTTGGGGCATTCAAGTGGCCTCTTCCTCATCCTTGCCCCCAAAATTTGAGTTGGGAGAGGGGGTATCCAGTTAATAACTCACCAAATGAGATCAATGTTTAGACTCTAGTTGACCGAAATCAGCAATTTGATGAATGTATAGATACATAACCCATATGTACAAACAAGGAAGAAGAAAGTTGGAAAGGAGGGAATAAAATAAGAGAAAGGGAAGAAGGAATGAAAATGGGTAAAAAGAAGAAAGGACAAAATGGGGGGGGGGGGGGGGGGGGGGAAGAAGAAAAGGGGAAGTGAAATGCAGGACAGATAAAGAGAATATGAGGTGGGGGGTTGGGAAAGGGGGGAAAAGTTAGTGAAATCCAAGTTCTGGGTTCTAACCTGGAGTTTCCTTTTCGTAGATCCATGCCTTAAACACATCGCCATTGTTTGTTGTTGTTTTTGTATGGAAATTGAGAAATTCCTCTCTTTCCCCCCCCCCCCCCAGGGCTCCTTCCCATGCACTTCAGAAATGTTTTGATCTTTGTCTTCAAATAACAATCCCCACCACCAATCACAAGTTGCAAATATGGTTAGTTTATTAATGGTGCTCCTCATTCGCACATTTAAGGTTCACTAGTAAAATATGATATCCACCCACTCTCCTTATCCATAACAAGCTATTGGACAGTAGAACATACATATCCTTTTGCTTTTATCTGCATGAGAAGAGGTGTGAAGGATTGCTATTGAAATTATTATTGTGCATCATTGGCAAAGGCCAAGTGTTCTCATTTGTTTATTAATGGTTTTCCTCATTCACACACTAAAGGTCCACTAGTAAAATATGATATCCACTCCCCCCCCCCCCCCCCCCCCCCCCCAGGACTCTCCTCTTTTTCCTTTAACTAAATCCTATGGGATGGAGGTTCCAGAATGTGTCCAGTTTTGTAGAGCAGTTTATTTGTCGTCCTCTAGGGATGTTGTAAAATAATGGAGGAGAATATTCATGAAAGTATGGCACTAATTTTCCCAATCCTACCCAAAATATTACATTGGTTATTTGGTTTATCAGTTGTATTAGGGGGAAACCTGCCCTATCAATGATTTTTCTGAAGTAGTTATAAAATGGTTTAAATTGCTTGTTATATTATGAAAATGTAATGAGGCCAAAGTGCCCTTAGGAAAATCTGCTGAATATCTTATTGTCTTAAAGTGAAATATTAATCATTTCCACACAGTCATAATGTCAGTACCAAAGTCATGGTAATTATATATACAAAATAGTTCACCATAATGATTGCATGTTATTATATAAAATCATAAGCTGTAATGAATACCAGTGAATACACAATATCCCTCCATTCATTCAGTCACAGTAGGTGTAAGCCGGTTTGGAGGCTGCTAGGTCTTGTAAATTTTCTCAACATGGAACATCATGATGATCTACAAACGAAACTGAACAATCACCATATCAAATTTTCATGAACGCTTCTGTTGGATTGTCATTTTCACAAGTAAACTTGTCTTTTGTGTCATCCTCTCTTAGTAGAAACTTTGTCCCAGGTAAACAAGTCCAAGCCCAAGCGTCATGATGAAAAGTGGATGCTATCGCTAAAAAAAACAAGATTTTCTCTGAAAGTGGACAGACACGGAAGAATTAGAGTTTTTCTCCCAAGAAGAAATATATGCCTCAGTTCCTAGAATTGCTCTGAAGTTCTATGAGAATCAGATGGGATGAAGTAATAACGATGCAGGTGTGACTTTAACTGATTGCAGTATTTGCTAGTACAACCACTAGGCCCAGAGTGAAGAAGTCAAAGAGTCAGAGGTAAAAGTCAGATACATGAGGAAATCTTGACTGTGATGACTTTGTAGCACAATATGAAGAGGCCCAGACCTAGGAAAAGGGCGCTGTTGCTGCACCTGAACGCAGGCAAAATGAAGAGATTGAATATCATGCAAAATGGGAGGGATATCCCATGTCTACTAATATATGGGAACCCATGGAGAATGATGGTTGTGATGAGTTAGTAACAGATTATGAATATACATAGATGCAGAAAAACTTGTCTGTTGCTGCAGCAACAGACAAGTTTCCTATCTCTATCTTTTCATATTCAGCTACAACTCATCCCAATCAGCATTCTCTCTGGTTCCCATATATTATCAGACTGGAGATTCCCTCCCATATGGCAAGATATTCTATTTCTTCAGTTCTTCTACATTTATAAAACTATCATTTCAAAAGTGTTAGAGTTCATATATGTTTCGATCTCCCAGATATTAACAGACACAGGATATCCATCCCATATCTTAATCATTAGTATTGGTTGACAATCCATTTGAGGATGTCAAGCTTGGTGATGGTGGGCACATTGATTTGCAGGATTTCATGACTTGACAAAAGTATCCTCCCGTCCTGAGGACACTATCTGTCTCTGATATGAGGTGTATGAGAGTGAGGTGAAGACATTAGTTTAACTTGGGAGCAGTTACTATTGGAGGAAGTATTGTAGATGCTGTCTTCTCCCCCATGTGGCATGCAGCAGACCATTTAGAGCTGCACAGATTGGTGTAGCTACCAGGCTTGCCAATGGTCAAAGATCTGCTGCAGCCAAAACTCAATGGCAGTGATACGCTATTTCAACTAACTTCAACAATTCTTCCAGTCAGGAGGCCCAATTCCACCGCTAAGTTCAGGATTGGTAGCAACACATTGACATCTAGCAGAAATAGCAACTGAAAGTTGGAAATCTGAAAGAATAAGTGAAGAGATCTGTCCCTTGGGAGAGTGCAATAATTATTCATACCTTCATATTTTATTCATACTGCTCCTCAGTTCCATTAATCTCTGATTCAAGTATAGAAAATGAGGATCAAAGACTTTCTGATTTGTCATGATAAAATATAGCTATTTGCAAAATATTTTTTAGCTTTGGCTACTTTTGGTGTGGAGCTAGATATTTAATAGCTAGCTATATAGCTACAGAAAATTAGTATCTTGTTATGTTAATACTTGCTAGCTAGCTTGCCATTTTTGGTGTGGAGCAAGGTATTTCATAGCTAGCTAGCTATATAGCAAACTGTGTAATTGTTCTTTTTTACACTAGGTTATAACATTTATAGCTAGTAACTACCCTGGGCTACTAGCTATAAATGTTATAACCTAGTGTAATAAGAACATGGCGTGGTGTTGAGGTAGTGGTCCTCCTAGCTGAAAGTCCCTGGTTCCATTTTCTCCAACACTCTATTTTTTTTTCCAAAGTTTTTTTCCCCTGTTTTTCTTCCCTCTTTTGCCCCATTCCCCCCCCCCCCCCCCCCCCCCATTTTTTCCCTTGTTTTTTTATGCCTGGGTTTTTTTTTCTTTCTTCCTCATCCATTTCCTTCTCCTTTCTTACATTTCATTTGATTCAGGTTTAAGTCACTATGATAGTATGTATGTATGTCTACTATTGGGTGAGATAGGCTCAATTCTAAATCTACATAGTTGAAATGGGTATCAGGAGAAAGAAAATTACTCTTCAGTCCATGGTTTGCTTAATTAATTTGAAAATATTAATTTTGGGCTTCAGAAGGATAAAACCATAAATATGGCAGTGCAGCTGTATTAGAGCAGCAGCTACATTTAAAAGTTTGGAGTTAGGAAGGGGATAAAAGGGTTTGATTGGCATGCATTATGGCAGCTCTAATCACCTCTACCTCCAGTTTACTACAGAGACAACAATTATTAGCCACAAAAAAAAAGGTAGTTAAAGTATAATTAGCACCTTAACATTGTTTTAATGGAGGGGGTATTCCCTTATAAACAACATTCCCTTATAAACAACATTCCATTATAGACTGAAAATTGAAAAGGGTCTTGGAATTTATTTCAAATTAATCAAAAACCATGCTTTGTAAAGTAGATGGTGGTTATGAGTTTGTGGCACAGCACTATTATTCCTTATAAATTAGTGTTTCACAAAATGCAAATAGACAAGGAATAAAGAAATTGGCTTTGTAGATTGGATTACCAAAAAGTAAATGTTCCTGCTATTCTTGACTTTCAACAATTTAGTCTGGATTCTCTAACTTAGCTCAGTTTCTTCAAATGTTTGTTTCAGCTATATCAAGGTGTTGGGCAAATACCGCATTACCAACTTCACACATGAGGTGCTGTATATGGAAGCCTTCTACACTGGCAGTGCAGGACAACTCTGTGAATGTTGTCTACCCTGACTGAGACTGTTAGAGTTAGAATCCTGCACAGGGTTCTGGTACCTCCGCTAGTATACATATAAAGAGAGATTTGCTCTGGTGTGAACAAAGTGAGGACAAGGTGAACATTTATTTTTCTACCATTTCTCCCATCTTTTCCATAATCATCTCAACATCACTAAATATATTGCACAGTAGGTTGCCACCACTTAAATGGTGGATAGAGGATCAATCAGGATGGTAACAATCAACATAATAATTAGGTGTAATGCTAAGTAAGGATTAGCAATCAGTATGGATATTTACTTTTAAATCAATGTACTACTTGAAAAAGAGTTACAAGAAAGGAAGCTGTGATATTTTTGATCAAAGGTATCCTTGAGCCTGTGGACTATTCTCAAATGGAAGTCCGCTCTGCAGAGTATTCAAAGCCATGGAACATCATCTGCAGAAGAAACGAGATTAATATATAATATAAGCCAGCTCAGCACAATAATACATGTACGTTAAGAAAAATTGAGAATCAATGACCCAGGGAAGGTGTAGTAGCCTCACAATGGATCTAAGTCCACATGCTTGTATCCCAGTAATCAAAAGATTGAAATCAGCTTTTATTAAAATGACAACTTGACAGCAACAGACACGCAGCAACAACTCGCTTCTACTCAACAGAACAATGACAGTTGAACAAAGGTATTTGTACAAAAATAAATAAAAGAACTGGTTCATCATGAAACCACACTTATGAATAACATTAACATTAAATGAATAATAAGGATAATCAACAGTCACCACAGAAGGCTAAGAAAACTTATATATATATATATATATATATATATATATATATATATATATATATATATAGATTCCACATCAAAATAGTCATAAAACACCAATTCAATATATAAAAATATAGATGTAAATTCCATATCCAAATACCTCAACTATGTGAAATTTATATATATATAAATTTATTTGTTGAACCATACTCAGCCTTCTTCAATTCAATGTGACACATATATTATTACTATTTTAGTAGATATATAGTGTGTGCTTCCTTTCTTAATTTTACACTTTGGTATTAGTCGCATACTAACATATGTCATAGCCGAATTTGTTGGATAGTACAAAAATATTTTGCACGTAGCAGTAATATCTTTTTAAGTCTGCTGTGTCACAGTGTCATATGGGTAGATAAAGGCACACAATCAAACCATTGAAGGCAAAAAGTTACTCTATTAATAGTTAAACAACCTGTAGCTCAACAGCATGCATGTGGTGAACATCACTATCCCATTTTCTAAGTGTTTTTCAATATTATTCTAGCGCAGTTTTGTCCCTTTTACCTTTTCCCACCTTTTTACTTTTACACTCCGTACTCTTTGTATGTTTGGTACAGGCCATACACTTTTCCCACTCTCCAACTTGTTTCCCTCCCACTTCTTCCCTTCTTCTCTCATCTTCCCTTTATATCTCTCTCTTCTGCTACCCACTGCTCACACCTGGTCTCCAAAAGAGAGTGTTTCGTTGGGCCTTGGAGGAGTTAGAGTTGGCTTCTCACATGTAAATTCTTCATCAAAGTTACTGATGTCAGTCTTTCCTTTCTAAATTACAAAAAATAGTAACAATAATGATAACAATCACTTGATTATCAATTGATTTTGGGTCATATTTTACCACGAAGTATTAATTTTCATGTTGATTTCATGATTTTAAGTGGCCACTGGTCCTAGTAGGTTTATTACTGGCATTGTGTGTACAAGACAATAAATAATGAGGTTAGATCAGATACACTATCATGCCATAACAACGTACATTTAATTCATAGCAATAAGACAAGTTGTCACTTTTGGAGACAAAATATGTCTAGACCTACCAGGATGGGCTGAAACGGAGGACGAATTTTCTTTTTGTACAACTTATTCCAGTGTATGGCCTGTATCAAACATACAAAGAGTACTGAGTGTAAAAATAAAAAAAGGCAAATGACATTTGAATTCAATGAAATACTATGGTACGAGAATATATTTATGAGATGATCGATCACATTAGTGAAATCACCAGTACATTAATAAGATCACATAATATGGAGCTGGACTCACATGAAAAAAAGACTCCATCTTTATTTCATTAGCATTTCTTTCACTTGAACCAAGACGCTTATCAGGATTGCACATTAGCAGCTAAAACAACACAGAATGTAAAATATATGGTTGGCATATTATGCATATAAATAAATGAATAAAATATAATGCAAATACCTTCCATATGATGGAAATTGCATTTGAAGAAAAGAAACTTGGATAGCTGACTGGATTATTCTGTATTGATTCAAGCATACTCCGTCCACCCTTGCCAGGATATGGATACTGGAACACAAGAAGGAAAATATTAATAAAATCCTATATATACTCAAATGCTATGAAACCTCATCCCAATAATAAATAGTAGTCTGCCTCCAATTCCAAATGATCACATGAAATCTCTTGCCAATTAACTTACCTCAAATAAATATTAGCCCTGCCAAAGTGTTGACACACACTATTGCCCAGTATTATTCATCCTGAAGGATTGGTAGACTTCAGGAAATATAACAATATACTACTTCTTGCTACCTACTGAGTTTTGAATCCTAATTTGAAAGCATAACGTCCTAATTTTTCCTAAATTAATATGCATCTCATAGACTCACTCTATAACATTTCTAACCTTGCCAGAGAGCATCTTGTAAATTAGTATACCCAGTGCCCACCAGTCTATTGTCCGTGTGTACCGACAATTCATCAACACTTCAGGTGCAAGGAACCTGGGGGTTCCACAAAATGTAGATGTTTTGGTTCCATGCCACATGCCTTCTTTGCTTAGTCCAAAGTCTGTAATTTTTGCATAGCCATCAGCATCAAGAAGAATATTTTCTGGCTTCAGGTCTCTGGATGAGAAAGATAAATGTAAATATAAGTCTCTTCACTGATATGGTTAATAGTGATTCTTAATTAACAAACATAGGCCAGTAATAATTACTCTTATCCTACCTCTCCTTCATCTCACCTGTGCACAATTCCATTCTCATGTAAAAACTGCAGACCAAGGACGACACAGGCAGAATAAAAGCTATCAACAAAGAAAAAATATCAATAAAATTCAATTGTAACAGAATAAATTAGTTGGTCAGTAAATAAAATGACAAGGTCAGATTGGCTTCATCTTTAATATACACTATTATACTGTAAAATGAAACTGCTATTTATACATGTCAAATCCTATCAAGGATAGGATTGAGTGGCAATTCTAAAAAAAATATTCTTCATCCTGATAAGCTGTGACTAAATGTGGAATTAATCATTAAACACTCAAGCTATGAAAAATGAATACCGACAATGATAACGTGACTGGGAACTGTTCTGTGTATTTACTATGCATATAAGAGTGGACCAATACAGCTTCAGAACCTGCTATATAGAGGCACACTTTCAATAACTAACAAAATATAGTGCAAGCAGCACACCACCATAGTTGCATAGCTCAAGACAATAGTTTTATTTATCATAAGTGTGTGTCACGAATTTTTACCAATTATTTTTGTATCCATAATCATAGTTTCACAAATTTAAAATCTCGGAAACAAGGTTAATATGGATAAAACTTTATTGTAGCAGTAAAATTGCTGCAGACGTATTTCCAATTTTCTAACAATGTGGATTTTTTCCTCCATAGTTTCTAAATAAAAAAAAATAAATAAAAAAAAATAAAAAAAAAAATATATATATATATTTTTTTTTTTTTTTTTTTTTTTTTTTAAATAGTTTATTTTTTTTAAAGCAATTTCTCAATGGCACTATGTAAAATACATATTTGAAGACATGCCACTAATTTAAACTAGCTTCATCAATCAAACACTGATTTTATACTATAGAATAAATAACAGGTTTATCAGATCTGAATTAGAAAAAGGACATCTAATTATAGTTTCATGTTTCTATCCTTCATCGCTTTTTTTAATGAATAAATCCATAGTTTCTTTTTATTTAAAATATGATATGTCCACCTTTGCAGCGTTATATATTATATATCAGATTATATTTTTGTCTTATATAAGATAAATAATTTTTCAATTTAAATTATTCTTTAAAAGTTATTAAAAACTATCCTGTAAGTGGGTGGATATAACTGACTTGACCAATCTGTCTCAGGCATTTTACATGGACATCATTACCATATCATGGATATCAGATAGCCTGAAATCCAAAGATATATGAATATGGTCTCTCAGATGTTCATCTATAGGAAATCTGTGCATTAATTATTCAGATGGGTGTATTCCACATACCATGCATGCTCTTCTTTGAAATAGTTCCGGTTGATATGCATCAACAAATCACCTCCAATTGCATACTCCATAACAAAGCATAAATTATTCTGGTCAGAGAGAAGAAGAGCAAGGTGTGGTTAAAGGAAGAATTAATTGGAGAAGGGAGAGGAAGGTGGTAAAGGAGTATGGATGAGGGGGAGGGGGGTGGGTGGAACAGATGATAATAGAAGAAAAGAGGTGAGACATGAAAGGATAGCATATTGTGTAAATGTATTTCTTAAATGTGCAATAATACATGTATTACTTATTTACTCCATATTAGCTACATAAACTCTATATTCGTACCTCTGTCTGGAAGCAACATAGGAGTTTGACCAGAAAGGGATTTCTGATTGAGTTAACAATCTCAAAGATCTTCTTCTCAGACATGAGATGACCCACTTCATTCCTGGAGATAACATCTGCCTTTTTCAGAACCTTAATAGCCACTAATTCTTCATTTAACCGGTCTTCAGCCAGTAGCACCTACAGAAGCACAATATCATTACCATCATGTCTCACCAGCTTGCAAACTTTTACAATTTATTAATTTAATTTATAAAAATCAAAAAGCATATTTTAAAAACTTCATATAACATTTTTAATCTCACTCATCCACTTGCACTCGAATCCTCATATCATGCCCAATTCTTCATTCATTTATCTCATCTCCTCTCTGTCTTCCTCTTGTCCATATCTACCTTTCACTCCTGCTTTGCCTCCAACACTTTGCCACTACTTCATAATTCCTGACTATTTCTTACTTCCTCTCCTAGCATATTTCTACCTCTCTGCACTTCCTGTACTTATCAACTTAAATCCCCATCATCTCCTAAACTTTCTTAATTACTCTCCTTTCTCACTTCCCCATCTCTGTCACACACTTCCACTTCATCCTCACCCACCTTCCCAAAATTACCACGACCCAACACAGCCAAAAAATTGAAATCTCGTAATTCTTTGAAAGGTGGGGCCATTGAAGATGTAGAGTTATTCATGTGATGAGGATTAAACTGTGGGAAGCAGGTAGCTTGGCCTGGGTGAAGAGGAATCTGAAAAGTAGAACATACAGAGTTCTTGTTGTGTGATGGAGATAGATCGTAGGAGGGACCCTAAAAACATACATTAAGATAATGTATAAATTGAATTATAATATTTGTATATGGAATCAGTGTTGGCAAAAAGGATGACTTCCAATATAAAAAATATATACACAAAGCCAAATTGTCAATGATAACTCATGTTTAATCATTAATACACTCACTATGATCAGGTTAGGTCAATTTTAATATAGTATATTTGGGTCATTGTGATAAAAGAATTTTTTTTAATGAAATAGAAAATATAAAAAATTGAGGAAAATCAAATTACCTAAAAAGCCAACTATGTACTGATTTTCTGGCTCATGGGGAAGCAGGAGTTCAGGCAAGTGCTTCCTCCACTTTTCTACCAAAATAAAAAAAAGAATCTAGCAAATCCAAGGTAGCACTAAAGCAGGCACCAAAAAATCCATAGCCACAGCAATTCCTACCACCATTACTAACCAGACAATATTAATTCAATGTTGACCATATTTCATTGTTCACAATAACAATTATTATCATCATTAGTATGCCATTTATCTTTATTTGTCTATAGTGTCTGATTTAAAAGAGATGGATTTTATTATTAACATTAACTAAATAAATATTTCTTCATCCTTTGTGGACTGCAAATAGTTGCAGATTAATTGTTGCTAAAAATTTGCACTATCTTCTGAAATGCATTCAGTACTACCAGAGCTTGAACTGTTAATCAGTGAAATATTGCTAGTTGCAGTGAAATATTGCTGGTTAATGAAGAATGGACTGAAAAACTAATCCCCAGATCCGCATTACAGTGTAAGAGCTAACAATTTAAACACCACAGATCTAGTATTTTGTATTAAGAGAACAGTGCTTATGATCACAATTACACGTGTATCAATGTGTGTAAACTGAATAGCTATGGTGAAGGGGGAGGATTGGTGGTGAGATAATATGGTAAAATCGAAGACAACCATTACATTAACAGTACCAGGCAAATTTTACTTGGCATAAAAATGATTTTTCTGGCATATTTATATACCTCATTTTGAGAATAATTCCATTATAAGTAACTAAAGTAACAAACTAATTAATTCAATTTAATGGCCAGCATCATGACACCAGCACACTGGCCAAATTATTTCCCTAATATACAAATACATAATCCACAAAAACATGCCATTTGGACCCATAAAAATCAAAATTTTATACTGACCATGACAGAGTTCTGCTTCAAAGGAGTAGATTGATAATGTGGGAGTGGCCATTGCTGCACATGGTGCTCATGGTGGGAATTTTTGTGCTGCTGATGTTGCTTGTGCTTCAGACTTGAACAAGTGTTACCAGAACTATCCCAATGCCTATTCCCTCCACCAGTAAGACTAGAGGGATCAGTAAACAAGCTCTCATTCAGTTGACCTGTAGCAGCCAGGTCACCTTTAGACCCAAAAAACTTGCTTGGTGGATGAATAATCACATCAGCATTGACACAACTCAGCTGTTGTACATCTCCTTCACCAACAGGGGGAGACAATACGATGTCTGCATTGGTATTCAAGGGAGAGGGTGAAGCGTTTAGGTATGTCAAATTCACAACATCATAGTTATCCTCCATAGTGTGCAGATTTTTAACCCCTGGAAGATAATCAGATAGATAATATATAAATATGTGAAGCAAGGTAGAGTATTTGATGATAAAAAGATATAAAGAATTTAAAGTACCAGATTACTTCAGAGAAACACACACACTAACTCACACACACACACATCTTGTCTTTAAAATCGAAAGTTTTGTGTATGCATGTACATATGTATGTATGTAATGTTTGTATGTGGGTATGTATGTGCATGCATGTAGGTAGGTAGGTAGGTAGGTAGGTAGGTAGGTAGGTAGGTAGGTAGGTAGGTAGGTAGGTAGGTAGGTAGGTAGGTAGGTAGGTAGGTAGGTAGGTAGGTAGGTAGGTATGTGCCCATGCATGCTTGCATGCATGTGTGGATGCATGTGTGCATGCATGCATGTATATATGTATGTAAAATCTAGGGTAACACAGATTGGATACCAAGGTATGAGCTGTTGCTATTTTATTGAAAACCCATTGTCAGAAACAGTGTTCTGATCATTTTCATTCAACTATCATGTTGTCATTGGTTTGGGCAATACAGATGTATATGAAATTGACTCAGGTATTAACTTGGACTATGTTAAACAACTACCCCTACCTCACTCCATCCCCCCTAGTAGCATGCCTATTTAAGAGCTGCTGTTGCTTAAATTATTTTACTCCTGCTTCATGTGGCAATTGGTCCTGGCAACAAGGGTATACTGGCAATATATATATATAATAAAAAAACAAAAAACTGGGATCCTAAATAAAAAAAAATTTTTTTTAAATGAACCTAGCCAGTCAAATCTGAGGCTATATTAGGACTCAGTTGTTCATTGGATGTGCAAGAATCAAGGAATTCATGAATTGGTGAGTTTTTTAATCTTTACAATTTAGCACTCCATAATTTAGCAATTTGCTAACCATGGAATACTCCATCAAAGATAGAAGCTTCTTCTCAGAAAAAAGTGCAAAGCCAAAAAGAATAAGAATACCAAAGGGGGGAAAAAAAACCATAAGAAAGGGCACTTCCACTAACAACAACACCCCAAAAAAACCATCAAAGAAATAATTTTTTAAAAAATAACCAGTGTCTGTTCCAGGACAACACTGACACTCCACAAAACAGACCAATACAGACACTCTCTACAAATTAAACAATGAATTCCTACTCAAACCTTTAAAAGAAATTCAGTCCAGTAAAAGTAATCTACAGGTGGAATAAAGTAAGTTGTAGACCCAATAACCAAGCCAACAACTTAGTGTAACTAAAAACGAAAATAAAACAAAAAAACATTGCAACCATAAAACAGAAAACCATAAACCCTATACATTGAAATCAATTGTTGGGTTTTGAATTTAGTCATCTCTTGAAGAAACCATTAACAAGCAGCTACACTTAATCAACAACCTGCAGCATTTATTTCCAGTAGATCTAGCACCTACAACCACACTATGTACATTCTACTATGAATTCAAATGATAACTCACTAAAGTACAAGTACCTCTACCCTTTAAAAAAATTTCATTTCAAAATAGCACTACCAAACAACCCAACTCAATAAATGCACTAACATCAGGTAAACCTAAATAAAAAATGAGGTGTGCTAACACTGCAATACACAGAAATGGATAACCAGAAGAAACTGATTATAGCCTTCATCAATTGAATACCTCACTAAACTAACAATTTAATAGTAACAACTGCATTAACTACATCTTCATTAATAGGGGACTTGCATGATTATGTCAGGTACTACCTGCAACCACCCATACCAATGAAAATGTATTGGGATTCATGACTACCAATGATGTTTTTGAGAACTCCAACTGGAAAATAGCTCCTACTTTTACCATATGGTATGAATAAAAACTTTATAAAATTTTCAGCATACTGATACCAAATTCTAGAATATTCCAAGCTATGGTTGTGGAAAATTTTGGTGGTGAAAGTGATAAAAAGTTAGTTAAAAACTGACCATTGAGTTTGCTACTAGTTCTCAGAACTCTGGCTAGGGCTAGGCCAGTAGGTGGCATTAGCAGTCAGTGTCAGATGGTTGTTGGGGTTAATATTGCCCTAAAAAAAGCTGCAATACTTTTCAGAACCCTGCCATGCAGCACCTGTGACAATCCAGAAGTTCTTGGAAATGAGGTGCTGCCTAACAAAATGTTTAGAGAAAAACTAGCAGCTATTATTGCTGTGACACTGTGTCTGACAACTGTGTGACACTCACAGATACTGCCACTAACCAATTTGTTCCTACAACTAGCTGGGCAGGATCCTGGCAATAGTGGGACTAATCTTTCTTCACTTTCACACTGGGTTTTATCTATAACTACAGCTCTAAATATTCTGAGATATGGTATGAGCACTTTGGAAATTTTATGAAGTTTCTATTCCAGCAGTATGGTGAAAGCAGGAGCTATCTTGCAATTGCAGTTTGCAAAAATATCATTGCAGGTTGTTCATGCTAATACATTTTCTATGGTTCCAGAGGTTCACTGATACTATAAGTAGTCATGGCAGGTTGTGTGTGACTTAATCATGCAAGTCCCCTATTGAACAAATCAAGTCATTCAATTCAAACAACACCTTCAAAGGACAATCAAAGGCAAAACAAAGGAATGTTATAATGCTGCAATTACCCTGAAAAGCATGCACACATACATGAAATTTAAGAAATAACAACTACAGAATCAACAAATATGGATACAGCAACTACAGAAACAACTAAACTCATCTGGCTAAAAGCATGTTTCCAATATGATACTGCCAGAAATGATGCAAGGTATAACACGGAGACCATTGAAAGGATGAGAGAGGTGTGCCAGCACTGCAATGCACAGTAATGGGGAAAAAAGCCACCTGCAGCTCCAATTGAAAAGTTAGTCTACCACTTATTGAGGAGCCCCCACTAATCCAGAAGAGGCTACTTTAAGACAACACTGCAACTGGCAAGTATTTCAGAAGAAATCACAAAAAGTACAATACTGTATTCCAAATGACCTCCTTTAGAACAGAAAACAATCTGATCAACTAAAGAATTTACAGCACATTCAAGATTCAGGGCCAGTACTATGACAAAATTGGAAGACAACTTCCACTTCCAGAGGAGGATCCAAAGTTCCTTCAAGTGTACTTCATGAGAAAAACAGATGAGGAAGCCAAGCAATGGAACAGGCATGTTGTTGGAGACCTGCTAATGGACATAGTCACTGAATTGCAAGAAATGCTCCATCATAATCATGCCTATGTGAGCATATTTAAACAGGCTTTTGAGAATATTTACCTGCCAGACCACAATGAAACAATTAGAAAGGACACGAAACCAGTCAGAGAACAATAACGCCACTACATTGCACCATCTCTGGACGAGGTGGCAATCATCCTCATTAAGCAACACATGGAAGCAAGATAATCTGATGACTTGAAAACATTTTATAGAGAAGTGTACCCAACCTATCCAGAAGCCTGCCGACTCAATGATCTACTAGAGGATGAAAACAACTGGAAAGTAATATGGAGGAAACTGCCGCCACTCAATGCCCATGACATACACAATGCCTTTCCATAAAAAAAAAACACAACTTCATAATATAGACTACTACATTGATTATTCAATATAAAATATGAACACATCAGTAAGTAACTTCTAGCCTAAAAAATGGATAGAACCACAATAATGAAAGAACAGAAAAAATTGTATATGTTATAAGATAAATAGAAATGAAAATTGTAATAATAATTTAAAAAAACAAATGCATATACATAACTAAAATTAATACATGCAAGTAGTAGACATTTTTGTGACCACAGCCCACCAAAGGTGGGCCGAAAAATGATCCATAGGGCAGATTTTTTTGGCTAGTATATATATATATTATATATAAATATATATACATGTACATACATATACATATATATGCATACATATACATATATACACATACATATATAATACAAACTGTGGGATTCATTTTTATATGATTCGAAAATCTTATTACAATACAGCTATATATATATATACATATATAAGCTTACATCTATCTTGCTATAATTCTCTAAGCAAAAACTGAAGAACTTGTAACTTGAGGAAGCCAGACTGAAAAACTTAACTATTGGGTAGGTTTTTTGATAATTATCGATAAAGAATTATTTTCTTAGTCAAGTTAGGAAACACCCTCTACAAACCCTGGCTACACCTCTGGTTAGTGTATGTATTCATAACTACATGTTCATACACCCACCCATACATGAGGCTCACATTTGAATATCCTTTGTCCAATTTTTTTTTTTGGCCGTTGTGGTTTCATCTTCGGAATTTCATATGTTGCCTCAACTTGAAGAATCCCTTGTGGAATGAGCGGAAGAGAGAAGGTGGCAGCATTGGCATTGAAGATGTCTTCTAGCCTTAGATAGATCAGTCCACACAGAGCTTGGTGGTTACTATCTCGAGCAAGTATATCTATTTCCAGCTCTCTGTTTTTGTGAAGCTCAATTGTGAATTCTTTCACCAAAGCAGAATTTCCAGGTATAGTCCACTTAGAGCGACCTACTTCCTTGTTGTCAAGGATGACCATTGCACAAACCTTGTAGCCTAGGTTGAGAGAGTGAAAGAGAAAGAAAAGTTCATGATGGGGAAGGGAAAGGGGGGGGGGGGGGAGGGTAGAAAGAGAGATGAGAGAAAAGCATAGGATGATGAAAAATAGAACTTAGAGAAGTGTTGTAAAAGTGGCATGAGAGCTAGAGATGTGAATAAACCAAAAAAATATCTGAATTAAAGTGCATATACGTGTATGTAATTGTCTTTTTGCTGAACATGATCAAAAGGAAGGTATTCCACCAAAAAAAATTAAACTCCATTAACATTCACAGCTGTCATTTCTGCATAACCCACTTTAAGCAATACTTTTGCTCCATCATAACTTTAAAATACCACAAACAAAACATAAAACTAGTTAGGCAATTTCTTAACTAGAAGAGGCCAAAGGACAACTGTTAAACCACCCGTAGATCATGTTGTCGGCAAGTATATATATTTTCACACACCCAACACATGACTGCATGACAGGAAACAAAGTTGTTTATGATAATGAGTGCAGTCAGTTGAATATGTGATATTAATGTGGTCAATTTGTTCAGTGAATATTTTGAAACTGATACATCCACTTATTCCAAATTAAACCTTGCCTTTTAGTTCAGAACCCATAATGGACAGGTGCAGTGTGTTGTCACTATTGATAGTGGCAGGCACTAATTGGTGGTGTGATACTCACAAATGTGGACAACTGTTAGTGGTGCCCACTGATATTGCTGACTCTATGTACTTAATATCTGTACCAATGGAATGGGTACATATGTGGACAACTGTTGGTGGTATCCACTGATATCTGCTGGCCCTATGAACTTATCATGTAGTTGGGTTGCACTGGGTATATATTGATGTTTTTAAACAATTTGATTTAGAAATTTTGGTATTTCCACCTTTTACCTGTGGCACAGACATGTAGGAACATTTGGTATGGTGGGGGGGGGGGGGGGGGGGGGGAGGGACTTCCACAAATTTTTTTATAAGAGTGAATTATTAACAAAATCCAAAATTGTAAACCATACCAAAAATTGTAACTCATGCCACAACTCATACCTAATTTTAAGTGTTCTAAACAATTACTTCTTGTGGCCTAATACACTATTTTAATAAATCTGGCACTCTTGTTTATATTTCAATACTATGTACATTTTATTGATTTAAATACCCATTCCCCTTCTTACCTAGCATTAAGTTTTCCAGCAATAGGTATTGAAAGCCACATAGGTTCATCTACAGAGAATGATTTAGCCAATGCTGAATCATCATATAAATTTTGGCTATAAATTGCTTTTGCAAGATTTAATTCTACTAGATTATGAAGTCCAACAAGTTTATTTTAAATAATCACAGTCTATGAGAGGGTGTCAAAAGCATGATATCTAGAAAAAAGAGATAACTTTATGTATCAACTTGCATCAAGAGAAACAGTAAGACTCCAGTGGAAGAGGGACAAGAACTATGGTAGGCATAAGGAATAGTCATTCTGGGATTCAACTGAAATATTCTCACTTGTTGCAATAGAGACCAATTAAAACTTTCCCCCATTTCTTCACCCTGTGGGTGATAAACTGTCATTTTGGATTTGTGAATCCAAAAGGCTAGAATTGTATATGTAAGAATTACACTCACACTTGCAAACTTGATCAAAGTTTACATCTTAAGTGATCCATAAACTAAGGATACTTGGATAAAATTCTCCCTCCTGTAATGCATCCAGGTTTATTGCCTGGATATATCTGTTGCTATATTGAGATAAGTGTACCTCTGAGATATTTATTGGTACAATTTACCAAGGCCAACCATTAAAAGTGTTGGGAAGATGGTCCCACAATGCAATAACTGGTACTCTTAGAGCATCTTCTGATTGCGTATTCCCTGCATAGCACTCCTGCTACCCTCAATTTGTGCCATACTTGTTGAAATCATCTTCTTGGATATTTTGTCTAGCATTCACTAAATGGTGTTTTGGTAGATTTGATAAGGATCTTGGAAATGAAGCTCTCATTGATCTGAACTATATGTAGAGCTTCTGTTGTGTGTTTACCGATTGCAAATGTGATTGCATAAAGTAAATGTTGAAGGCAAGAGTGCATCTCTATTGATATTTAATAAACATTACGATTAATAATCTAAAAAATAGTACTCTTTCATAGCCAATGCCCAATGACAGAATGTCTACTATTTTTGATAACTACCATAGCAGAAGTGCACGATTCACATGGAGTTTGAAATGTTTTTCCATTGAATAGTGCTAGGCATTCTCACTGAATTTTTCTCTATTGAGATTTTGATGCTGCAAAATATTGACTGGCATATGCAATGACTTTTACATCATGTTTGAAAATTTCATTAACACCAATTGGACTGATATCTATACCTATTTTGGTACTTATGGACCCTCGGAGTTTGTACAACCTGAGATAGACATCCACAAGCAAACTTTAAGTTTCTTTTATACTGCTTGTGATCTTATCAGTGAGACTTGATATTTCAAGAAAAATAATGACAAATGGAACCCCCCCCCCCACATTTTATTGCCCATTGGATGCTGGAAGGAGATCACTGCTCCAGTTAACCAATTGGAATTCTAGGTAATTTGAATAATTCAATGACAGGACAAGGTCAAAAGGATGTTTGGCTTGAATCAGAGGAATTAACTGGTGTGTGACAATACCCACATTGAGGTCTCTATGTAGAAGAGACTGTGAACCCAGTAAGCTGATTTCTTACCTTATCTGGAAAACAAAGAGGGTAGTTATCATTTGTGGTCGTTTGGGTAATTCCAATAGTGAACACAAAGTTGTAGTTCTCCATTTTTTAATGCCATCAAAAGTTGACTGCTTCTCTCAATAATACCTTCTTCAAATTGAGCCTCTATCTGATGTTCCACTTTTACCCCGTAGTGACCAGGAATGTGTATAGACACAACTCTAATTGGAATTCCATTGGTTGGTTCTTCTTAGCTATTTGTGTAGTTAAGTAGTGTTTACCCTCAAAGTCAGGTATCCCTTAGTTAGGAACAAGACTGCTAAACCAACAGCAAAGTAAACAATGGAAGACTCTGTCTCTCTCTACCGTTCATACTTCACCAAGTATGATTCATCACACAAAGGAGGGAGGAGAAAACAGCTGCAGCGGCCACAACTCTGGGTTGTAGGCATGTGTAAATTATAAAGTTGGTGAAATATACTTGCAGAATACTAAATCAGAACAACCAAATATAAATTTTGAACAAGTAATGATTTTTTTAAAAATATGATAATGAATAAATAGGGTAAAAAATGAATAAAAAATATTGAAAGTAACAATGTTAAGGATGTATAACCCATTTATGGCTGTCCAGAAATTAGGTCAAAATACACTGGCAACTACACAAGACAAATTTCAGCCCCATTTCACCTCCAACTGAGCAAGTACTCAAACAATAAACAAACAAGAACACCAGGGCATTGGGAGGGGGGTGAGCCAGCATGGACAGTGACCCCTCTCATGAATGAGTGCATGGAGTATCAATCAGAAAAATATCCCTTTGTGGGCACAAATTAGACCAGGAATTTGAAAATATTTGGAAAATGAAAATTATCATCATGAACTGTGTCTAAGACTGGAGACATTAGAAAATCAATAACTGAAACTAACAAAACAGCAACAACAAAAAAATATTGACACCCTACAACACTTTCTTGTGCTTGTGTGAAAAAGAAGCCGCAAAATGAAACTTAGGACAAACCCTTGGACATAGAGTGCTAAAATTGACAGGGATACAAATCTTGACATTCAATTTTCATTGGCTGGTTCCGGTTCAATTCCTGGTCATTTTTTGCATTTCCTTTTTTTCTCACTTCTCTTTTTTTCCAATGGATATTATATTGATTTGGAAGTCAACATTTTGAATAATTATTAAGTCAAAACATTAAATCATCTTCGAGTGGGTTTTTTGGCTGCAAATTTCCACTCTTGTTTCCCCGATTTTTTGTAATGCTTCCACACATATAAAGTGAATGGCATTGATACATCTCCGCAAATCAGATATATTATTAAAACAAATGATATCTTGATGTTAGCCATCCTTCTATGTAGTGTGAACTATTGTGGAATTGTAATGATCATTCTGATATTCTCACCCATCATACATGAAAATAAAGTTATAACTTATTCAGTGATTTTGTTTCAATTAAATTTTTTTACTGGTATATCAGGGTGCATTAGATGAATTTTTACAATTTTACTAAGCATTTCTGCTCTTATTTTTTGGTTGAAGTTTTTATGTTATCGTTTCAAAGATGTTCATTTTATTATCATCTGATGTTATATCATCATGCGTTCATTTATGTTGGTACCAGCAGACATACCTGATATTTCTAGGAATAGAATGACATATCCACTCTAAAAAGTGTGACAGAGCATTACCCAGCTCATGTCTAAAATTCAGCCCGAGTAAAATTTATGGAATTCTTACTCCGACAAACTAAAGGGAAGGTGTGGCAAGGCGCTAACCTTAGCACAGGATGGTAAAAAAAACTCTGAAGAAATGTCACAAGAACAACAACAAAGCATCCCTCTCAGCTCCACACTCGTGGGCAAAATCATACCCTAAATGACTGCAATATACAAATGTTAAGGGCTTCAGTAAAGCATTCCAAATGGTTACCATGGATCATTCCTTGAATGTGACCACTAACATATTATACAAATCTTACGCACATATAATATAAGGTCATTAGTATTCCATCATGTGTTTCATATAACCTAAATATTCACACTCCATAACACAGATCATTAATCATGCAACTTATAAACAAGAGTAACCACAATTATATACATGAATGTGGGAGCTTGGCACATATCACTGCATCATTATATAGTGCTATTAAACATACCATTGTGCTCATCCATTTGGTCGAGGCTATGCTTCTTCAGAAGTGGGGTCTTGTTCATGTAGCGATACATATTTTCTCTCTTGTACATGTGTGCTCCTCCTACTGTATCCATCTCAGTCACAGATTTGAAGCTTTCTATTTCTTTCTCCCTGCTAATAACGTTTTCATGGTGCTTTAAACTTGGCAGAATCACTCCCTCAGTCTTCTCCTCCTCCATCTTTCTCTGTTTAGGGGAAATTATAAATTTCTTTGCAGGAACTTCAATTTTCTCACCAGAATAGGACTTATGTGAAGGAGAGACATGGGATTCTGGATTCATGTTGGAATAATGTAGGGAATTAAGGTCAAGAAGACCATCCACACCAAGTAACTTCAGATAGAGGATTCCAGAAAGCTGAGCTTTTTGTGGCATAGTAACAGAAATGGCTGAATACTCCAGATTTGGTTCCTTTCCCTTGATATTTTCACTAACCAATGGATATTCCTTGATTATATCAGCAAGTGACATCTTCAACAAGCACAACTTTTGGAAGGATACATCTTTTTCCTTCTGAGCCTGTGCAAGCTAGTAATGACAACAACAGAATCATTGATAATAGTAATGACAAGAATGGAAATTTCTAGCCAAAAAAACTCACTCATTTATTATGGTAATAACTTAAGAGCGGGTAAAACAAACAAAAATAGGGAGAGTGAAAAATAATAAGGGGAAAAGAAAAAAGGGGGAAAAAATCAATCATCAACAGAATAATCAGAACAAGAACAAAATTCCTGAGAAAGTAAAATTTAGGCTCTGCTGACTTTTAAAGTTTGCAGGTAAAAATACGACAAAAGCCAATAAACATAGATAACTTCAAGTCAATAATTGGCAAAAGCAAATTATAATCAGTAACATTATTAGAAGCAACACTGACAGCCTTGAAAAATTGTAAAAGTGATGATTACTCAAATTTATCACATTTGTCTAGACCATGAAGTTGCAGTTAATAATGTAATTTTATCCATGTAACTTTCAGCACATTATGAAGTACTATACCTGATTCATCTATAAACAGTATTACCATCTCAAAAAAAATTTGGCCTTTAAATATTCAAGTTCAACATGCTCTGTTTCTTCCTTTTCTTAAACGGTCAAAATACAATGAAATCAAAACAACCATCTAACTATAATTCTCAACTTGTCTCTCTGTCTGTTGCTCGGTTGGACAGTTATTATCTGTGTGTCCGTCTGTTTGTGTGTTTCTCTGTCTGTCTGTCTGTCCATCTGCCTGTCTGTCCATCCATTAGTCTGTCTGTCTGCCTGTCTGTCTGTATGTGCAGATTTTAAATTCTTTTAAACCGATCCAGGATTCTTCACGAAACTTTCCTCATTATAGTTTAGATTAGATCAGGTGACTATTTTTATGGTTTTGTTAACAGGTGTGGTTTGATGACATAGAACACTATAATGAAATTTCATGTGTTCATAAATTTTATCATTTATGTTTGAATAATTAGATTAGTATGGATGATCCTCATATTAACATAAAAGCAAACTGAACATGTTTGTTATGCAGGTGGCAAACTGAAAAAAAAACAAATTTGCCCATAGGTCAAGTTTTCTGCTGTTGTATAAGGACAGAATATTTTTATTTTAACGAGATGGGGACTTTTACCAACCACCTAACAAAATGTATTATATATGTATAATATCATATGTTAGGTTTTTTATATTGTTCCTCGCAAAGATCAGCCAAACGGCTCAACTGACTATGATGAAAATCTACGCATGTGATCCTTGCTTGATGGGGAAGGTTTGTGTCTGATTTTAGTTTAGAAAATCTCTCTATTTTCACTAAAATCATATTTTCCTGAAGATTTGGGGAGGAAAATATGAGAATTTGGTAAAAGTTTAGCTTCGCTGAGTCTAACCACAGCTCAGGTTAATCTCAATGTATCCAGACCCCTTATCAACTCCACCCAGAGCAAAAAGCCAAACACCACCAAATTTTTCTGCGCAATCTTAGAGTCCAGGGGGTCATCACTATTTATTTGGTTTTACAAAATTTGCCCACCTGAGCCTATTGTTTCTAGTTTTTTAATGTTTTGGGGGGGAGGGTTGGGGGGACTACGTTAGTAATGGGTATGAGTACTACAAACACACTTTAAGTCTGGTCAGCATAACAGTGCCCAAACTCCATAATTGAAATTTCTTTAAAACTTCATTTGGCCAAATCCCACCTTGCCACACCACTTCCTATAATTTATTTCTCTCTTAGTAGAACAGAGCCAATCTGGACCATGATTTTATAGGATTTCTTAGGGTTTGTTATGAAAATTTATTTGAACTCTTTTTCTTATAAATAAAGTTTGGTTGAGAGAAAAGGAAAAGAAGAAAGGAACAAGACTGGAAATTTCCAGCAAAAAATCTGGTCACTTATGATTTTATGTTTTGACTTCATAATGACAATATTAGGGAAAAATTTTTTTTCTCTTTAATTAAAAAAGGAAAAGAAAAAAAAACCCGACCATGACCAGAAATTAAAACTGAAATTAAACCAGAAATTAAACCGGAAACCTTAGCACCAATTTTCTGAGGAATTTTCCTAAGAAGAAAAAAAAGATCCCCAAGAAAGTAACATTTAGACTCCTCGATTAATTATTTAATAACGGGTGAAAATAGGAGAAAGATGGAAGGAAAAGGGGGGGGGGAAGGAAAAAAAACGGAGACCTTAGCACTGGAAAATCTGAAGATGTGTCAAAGAGCAACAACAACTACAAAAATAGGGGATAAAGAAGAAAAGTAGGAAGGAAAAATGGCGGTAGGGTTGGGAAAGAAGAAAGGAAGTAAGGAGAAAGGAGTGAACAAATCGGAAGAAAAAAAGTCTCAGGGGGAAACGTACTACTGACCTATAGCTTGGACGAACTTTTCTCCTTACCCTTTGATCCATGGTTTTTCAAGGCTTTTCTTTTTGTATGGAGAATTTGAAGTACCCCACAATGGTTGCCCCCTTCAGGGGGTGGGGGAAGCCTATTATATCTACAGGGTTCAATTGCATATGTCCAAAAGGATTCATTCAAATAGGTCAAAAACTGTGAGAAGCAGACAGACGCACATAAAAGTCCTGATATTATCTCCAGTATGATAATCTCCAACTGCCCTTGGGAAAAATTAATGAATCAAAAGAGGTCTTATCACATATTCACTAACATATGTCTCCCCAGCATACAATAATGTGACTACAGCCCACCAGCACCTGATGCATGCTAGTATGAAATAATTTATAATAGTGCATTTGAGAATATGCCACATCAAACAACACAATTTTTTCTATTCAAAATTTAAGCAAAATAATGGCAAAAGTTGTAGAAAATATATTTCTAAACTCACGATATTTCCAGATTTCTTGATTTTCCGGGAAACCTTTAGGATCGATTCTGCACCTTCAATCAGCCTGCTTTCCACACCAATTTTGTATCTTAAGAGAGCTATGTGGGCCTCTGGACACTGTGAGATTTGGAATTTAAACCTTCTGCACTTGGAACTACCACTACTACCATGAAAAGGAATACTTTTTCCAATATTTTCTGACGCTGACCGGATTATAGGATCAGATAAATGCTGGTAACTAATCTCATTCTTCATTGTCGTAATTTTCATGAACAGAATATCAACCTTAGCCTTCGATTCCATGAACCTTTTCTCTGCCTCTGAGAGCAAGGTTTGATTTCTTTTCCCCTTGCTTTCGGAATAAACACGAATCATATTCAGTGCACCAGTCTTGATATCTCTCTCAATATCCAGTTGTTTCTCTAAGGTCATGATAGTCTGGGGGAGGAGTCTGTTTCTTTGAGCAGGAAGATAGTCAGGGTTGTGATGGTCAGGGTTAGACACTGCAGATGAGTCTGTGTTGGGGGGAGGTGGGGGTGGGGGTAGGAAAAATAAAATAAAAATATATGAAATGAATAACAGGTAGAAAAACTAATGTTTAATTTGCGTGTAAGTGACTAGTGATTACATTCAATACACAAAATATACAATGATCCTTTTCTGGAACATCAAGATATAATTTTTTTTTCCATCCCTATTTTCACCAACCCCAATTAAGATTTATCAGGGCAGTCTTCAGAGCAGGAATGGTCTGACAGACATACTTGCAATAAAATAAGACCACTACATCTGCAAATTATGCCAAAAAATACCTTCAAATATTTACATACTGTAGATTGGATTTAAGCAATAGAAGTAATGATCAGGGTTAAAGTTGCAACTTTAATAAGTGCCAACAGAGAAATATATTTTAACCCCCCCCCCCCCCACAGCAGCAGAGGAAAATAAACAATGCAGGCTATAAAAAAAATGTGATGCGCTTGAAAATGAACAATGTAGGCCTATAAAAAAGATGTGATGTGCTTATATGTCTACTAGAATATGAGGCAGGCAGTAGGGATCTAACACCTGTTGGGGATGTGAGAAATATTGAAATATATGTAAGCATAATTAGATATGCTTGAAAGGTCTATTTGGAGTTGGTAAATCCTTCAATATTTAACCTTAAGTTGATATTTGATACAATGCAGCATTTTAGTAGCCATTGACATTGAGGCTGAAGTGCTTATCTGCAATCTCTCAAGGACCATGAATACACAAACATTTACTTTGGAATGCCAGATATGGAGGCATTGCTGAATGTATAATTTCTGAGATTACATGGGAAATCTGTCACCCAACATCTGAAGGCAAGGGAAGTTTCAAGGTTATGAACCTGGTCCCTTAGAGGAGATCTGCAGCAATGCATTTACCACCTTATATTAAGCTATAATTAAGCTGAGGAGATTAAACAGAAATTAGTTCAACCAGTTAGATCTGAAAGGTCAGTAAAGCACTTCACCATTCTTTAGGATTACGGGTATTTTTCCATAGTGGTACATGCAGGAATGACCAACAGATCATTGAGAGCAGTACAGAGATTTAAGATCAGATAAAGGCTACGGTACATTCCTCTGTTACATAACCTCTCACGTAGTGTCACCTCAGGGCAGTTAGTGAATCAATCCTTTATAATTAAGACATATTTCTTGTTCGGAATTAGCCCACAATGTCAACATTGATGCTGTCAAAGCATCTATCAAGAATATCTCTCTTGACAACATGCACACATCTGTGGCATTGGACTTCAAGGAGTCTTGACTAACATCATTTTTAAGGACAACAATTACTCTCACTTTCATTGACTCACTTTAAATGTAAACCATAGTATATTTCATCTCTACCCCGAAAATGTATAGTTAATAAAATTCTTGTGAATATCTGAAAATCAACTTCTCCATTGATTGCCCAATTCACAGATATATCATAGATGTCAATGTGAAAAGAGGAGCTTCTAAATAGCAAATATATTGTTGCAAAAATAAGTATCTCAGTGTTAACATTTTATATATTAAGGTCCGGACAAGAAATTGATAACTATTCCATGGTTCTCAGGTTGAACATTTTTAATGAAATATTATAACATCAACAAAAATGGTAAATTTTGCTACCACAAAAAAAAGGATAATTAATTACAGAAATAAATGTGATCAATAGAATTTAATTGGTTGAGATATGTGTTTGGCAAGGTGCATTTCATGATATGCATACAAAAAAATTTAAGAATACTAGACAACCACATATAAATGTGAATGTGACACCGGTTTTACTCACCATCATCTTCTGGCAAATGGGTATGAAGGACTGCAAGTTGATTGTACATCTGGGTAAGCCTCTTGCCACAATTCTTGCGGACTGTGTTTATAGTACACCTTTCCTTGCGGTCAATGCAAGCCTTCAGTTGCTTATCTGCCTCTTCCTTAAACTTCAGTTCTTTTTGTATTTCCAAGTTTAATGTCTCCTTTTTCATCTTCAAATCAAGATTTTTAATATTGTCTTCATCATCTCCTGAAATGGGTCTTGCCATGGTTTTGGCTAAGTCAGCCAAGACAGAATTTGAGATTATTTACACTTTCCTCGAAAGATCAGCTGTAAAGTTGTAAAAAAAATTTTAAATGCACATGGATTAAGACTGAATACAATTGCCACATATATCTATACTAAATCAATATTAATATCAAAGTAGGGGAGTAAATTTGTGTGGAGTTGAAAATTTCATATTTAGCGCATCAAATTGTGCCTTTTACGGTGAAGTAACATTTTTATACATGCTTTAAAAAGTATTAATTTATATTACACAAATTCAATATTATCAAAATATATGACATAAACTTACTCCTTTTTTTTTTAACAAAAACTCACATCTAATCCATGGTGGTAAAATTTGAATGATCAACATGCACACTGCGTTAAATTGGTTTCCCAATGCAGCAAAATTCAAATCATAAATATATCGCTCCAAATTGGTTTCAAGATGTGAAAACTATGACAGAGCACACTGCTTTAAGGTCTCCAAATGCCAGTCAGCAGAAGCCAGAATTTCAAAAATTGTGCAAAAATGAACAAACCATTGTTGGATAATGCTAAGTGACCAAGTCCAATATCCATATCCACAGACATTAGCAATGGGCAATGTCATAAATTAGTGTCCAAATAAAGTACAAGATATCAGAGTTTAACCCCAAAAATTGTCTGCAGATTTGAATAATTGTGGATTCTATATATGCATACAGTATATATACCACAAATATATTCTGCACAGTATGAGAAAGAGAGTTTAATCCCAAAATTGTATGCAAATTTGATCAACTGTGGATTTCATATATGTATATTTCATGTACACTGTACAGTATGAGAAAGAGAGGTTAACCCCAAAATTATCTGCAGATTTGAGCAATTGAGAATACTATAGATGTATATTGCGTATACACTGTACAGTATGACAAATGGAGTTTAACCCCAAAACTGTCTGCAGATGTGGACAACTGTGGATTCTATGTATGCATGTTGCATGTTTTTTGGTGGGATTTTGACAAAGCAATAGTCAAATAGCACCTTTGGTGCAATTTGAAAAAGAGAGTTTAGTCCAAAAATTGTCTGCAGATGTGGACAACTGTGGATTCTATGTATGCATGTTGCATGTTTTTTTGGTGGGATTTTGGCAAATCAATAGCCAAATAGCACCTTTGGTGCAATTTGAAAAAGAGAGTTTGGCCTCAAAATTGTCTGCAGATTTAAGCAACTGTGGATTCTAAATGCATTTTTGGTTGGATTTTTGCAAATAAATAGTCAAATCATGCCTTCAGCATGATTTGAATAATACGATAATCTATTTTCTTTGCTGATGTTTTTAACAACATATAGAAAAATAGGTTTTTAAAAAAAGGAAATAAAACAATTTCAAATTTTGCAAGATGTATATTAAGTAGATGAGGAGTTTTTATGCACACCAATAGCAATAGCAAAGGAAAGCTGCTGACCCAATTCCTCAACACCGACCATCCCTTCCTCTCCCAGTACCCCTATGTCCCCCTGTATGACTGTCAGAACAACTCAAACCAGTATGTAATGGTATGGAGAAAATGGCAAACTTACACTCTAACTTGGAGATGAATTACCCTATGATATGAAAAGTTTATATCAATCACCCAGACATTGCAAAATAAGACCCTCTTGTCTAAGATTATCCATTTCTTATGAATTTGGAGTATAATATCAAAATTTTGAATAAAGTTAGGATTAACTTGTGTTTTATTTGAGTTTGGGATACTCTGGATTAGATATAAGTTAATATTCCTAATGCTTGTGGTCCAAACCCTTTAACTCTAAACAGAATAAGCTAGGATAAAGGTATTGTCAAACACTATACTTAATATTTCCATACATTCAACATTTATAGTACACTCTGATTTCTTGTGTATGCAAGTGGGAAATTGAGAAAGAGGAGGGAACATGAAAGAGGGAAGGGTGGTACATACTTAGGTATGGAATGAAATGATGATACAATTACATCATATTTTCTGAAAGAGATTGACACTTAGAAACAAGCTATTTTGGAAGGTGCTAGTAGGTTGGATCACACCATATAAGGAAGAACAAATGAAAACAAGCATTACACATTGAAATAATTTATAAGACACTGGTATTAACCTTTAGGGGCAATCTCACAGGTTGACAGATAGAGTTATAAGGTTTCCTTTCTTCAACTCTGCTTATATTGTGACATGCCATACAAGCAGTAAATTTCAGTCTTTTATATATAAATGGATAAGGTTGGTATGGGTTTGACAGGTTTTTAGCCAAACAAAGTGTACGTGTACAATAAAAATGAAAAAGTGCCAATCTTCAATTTTTTGGACAAAAAAGAAGACAGCATCATTTTCAATAGATGTTGCAATTATTGTTGCCAGTATACTGAAAGTGGTATATGAGACTAGAGAAATATTTTAGCTTGGATGGATGTAATCATTGATGTAATGTAATGACTGATGTAATACTTTAGTTTTAACATAATTTAGTGAGTTCTTGTAATAATGTGCTATGTAAAAATGTACTACTATAAGCTTTCAGATCATTTCTCTACTGGATCCACTTGCCTTCAGGGGCGGAGCAGGGGTAAGCCCCAAAAAATGCACCTGATAAAAAAGGAGTAGGAAAAAAAAACAAGAAAAAACAACCCCTGACCACCAAAGATTTGCTTGCCAATAGATTAACTATCCAGACATTAGGTTTTCTAGTAGCAGAAAGAGTTTTGATTAGCACCACAGGCTATCTACTGTCGATCACCTTTTTCTTTGAAAAACACTCAGGCTGTCCTGCTAACTAAGACAAAGCAACTTTGTTCGAAATTGTTTCACCTGCCAGTAAGAAAAATGATTCAATTTTATATTTTATTTTTTGCATGAAAGAGCTGAGTAGCAACAATTGTCAGTCTAGGAACTCCAATAACTAATATAAAATTAAACACCACACAGTAGTAGTCTATAATAAAGCAGCAGTCTATTGAGAAGCACTAAGCTATTTGACATTTGCATGCAAGTTTCATATTTCAAAGTCCAAAGGTTTGGCCAGGCACCACTGTATGGGGAGTTGAACCAACAAACCTCAGCTCCAAATTTTCATTTTTGTTTCTTTTTCCTGTGAACCCAAGAGTAAGGGATGTGGCCTTGTAGGAATTGGCCAAAATGTTTGTGTGATCATAGAAGTCTCATCTGAAAATTTGAGTTCATTTATTCCACTGGTTCTCGAGTTTCTTTTTTGGCCCCTGACACCCACAGAATTGGATTGACTCCATCAATATTTAAATCAATATTTGCATTATATATACATATATGAATGGCATTACTCTCTAACTATATAAGAAAACATATTCTTCTGGTAAATTCCCATTAATTTAAAACATGGACGGATCCTGATTGTACACTCTCAAAGTTGCATGACCTGGTTATATATGGTTGGCAACATATAGATGATGTGGAGATACAACCCTATCAATATCAGAAAGACGAGTTCAGTGTTTTATTGAAGTATTTGTGGGGAGACCGAGTAATTGTTTTGAAGCACATATGCAATGATTTAATGAGTTACTACATGGGAGTACCCTGGTATTAGCCATATGAAATCAATATCCTGGAGTTATGTACATTGATCAAGAATGGATGATGTTTCAGAAACATAGGTAAAATGTTGAGACATTTTCCATATCCAGCACCATTACACCTAAGAATGGCCTCAAAGAATTTGGGTATGCTTATATGCAGTGTAAACAGGACCATTTCAAAGGAAGATGCACCTTTTAGTAATAGTCCATGCTCATTTTAAGAATATGGAAGTGGAACCATATGTCACACTGTTTATTCAAGTACCAGATCACTCAACATACCATCACAGGTATTTCACCATCAGAGTTCTTTTTAGTAGGCTTCATGTTCATAATTGTAATCAATGCTTATTTTAAATGAATGGCAGTGAAACCAGATAGTGAAGCTACCTCAAGCATCACTATTAAAAATAATCAGGTTGTTTTCTATACATGGAATTTGTAAGTATTTGGTTCTGATTACAAGACGTGTAACCATTTGCTTGTTACAACATGTCTATTGACAAATGTTAGATCCTCTATTGATGTTTTTCCTGCAGTGCACAAAATTTTACCATATATTAATAAGAAACAATTTACTTCAATTGGCGTACATATATATAATCTTTGATTCACCAACATCAAACTGGGATGGACGACCACTCAAGCTGTTACAGGAACATTCCAAAGAAACACCTGGATGATAACTTAAGGTTTTTCTACATACATCTTATAGAGAATTCAAGTTACCTGCAGAGTTGCTAATTGCAAATTGTGAATTTAGTTCAGTCTATGCATAATTTAGATATTCTGGGGGGAAAAGGTGGTTACTTTATATTTCTAACTTGTTGCAGCAGCTACTAGAATGACAGATTCATATCTTATTGATTTTATGAACCATATAATTTTCTTACATTCATGTCTAGCAGTAGTCTAACACACAGGGACTAGAATGAAAAAGCAGCAATGACACAAGGTAACATAGCTAAAAAATAAGTTATTTTTAAACAATTGAGTAACACATCATGAAGGTGCTGAGTTAGCTCATTTTTCTATAAGCAGCTAGTTTTACAAAGCCAAATTTAATTAAACAGTGCTACAGACTAAACTATGGCTATGTGGTTGACTGAGACATGATAATAATCTCTGATCAGATTGGAGAACTTCATACTGTATCTGATCCTGAATCTTTAATACTAAAATCATGGGGGAAGGGGTTCTAGCACCTTGAGCTCCCTCTTTCCTGTGCCACTACTCACTTTCAAAAATACACACCAAAAAGGATACAAACATTAGAGCAGTTTAATATATATCATCAGGTCATATAGGCTAAAGAAGTTCAATGAACACCAAGAAGTCACAAGCTTAAGCACTTCAACATAAACTAACAAATTCACACAATAAAGCAGTTCAACGATACCAATAAAAACCAAACTAACTAAATGTGTTCAGTACACAACATTAAGTTAGTTAGCTATGGACACAACCAAATGATATCACAAGCTTTAGCAGCTCAATATACTCCAATTAAGTCACACCACAGTTAAAGTAGATAAGGTGACTACCTCTAAAATACCTTCTCCTTCTGCAGCACCACAAGTACATTGAGTTCAATTACTTACCCAGTCTTCTATTAGAAACAAAACTTCAAGAGATTGTACTTTGGCTGAGGAAAACTTCAACTCCAACAACTCCCTGTAAAGAAATCAATAACTAGTGTGGTGTGCACTATATAGGATAATTATTTCAAAATCCTTGTGAACCTGCGCAGGGAGGCCATGGTTTATGAAGTGAGTGTACTTATTAATCCATGCCTGCTATCATCTTTTTCCTCTCCAAACTCAACAAGGTTAATACCAAAAAAATCTATAAAATGAGAGAAAACTATTAAAAATAATTTTTTTTTTTTTTTTTAAGTTACTCTGGTCACTCATTCCCCTCTAATAAAAGTTTTTGCCATAGTACTCTAGAGAGGGAAAAAAAGAGAGGACCAATAAATAAATTTATTTTTAATAAATAAATAAATAGTTTTAAAAAGAACAACAAAATATCACCCATGTAGCATGCTCTGCAAACTTTATTACAGCACCTTTTATGGTATGTGCCCAGGAGAACCAGAAATGGCAAGTTGTAGTAATTCTTAATTGGTTCTACTGGACCTTCCACCATCAAACCACCACCCTTCCCAAACATTATTTTTTTCCCAAGAAATTATTTGGTGAAGCCAGGGTTTTGTGGTGTTAAAGCCAGGCTGATTGGTTTAAGAAATAGCCACATTTGCACTTTGGTGAAGCTGCATCTCCTGCCCTATTTGGTGTATTAGGTTTCAAGAACTACAACTTCAGAGTCAATAACACAGAAAAGAGAAAAGAATAATTTCTATGTAGCATTCAGTATAATTTAGAGATAGGCTATTTTATATTTTGGTGGCCTTAGTTTTCTCATATGTTTTATTGAATCAGTACACATCAGTGATTCATACAGAGGTAGATCTTGTGATTTGCATTATAAGATTATTGCAGGTGACATTGTGAGATTAAATGGCTTATCAAATCAATTCAAAAATACTGTAAACCTTGAGCTATTTCATTTCTATAATTCTTTAACACATTGTTATAGTCACCTGAAAACTTCAGCAATATTTTTATTTTCTTTAACTTCCTGGTTTACAATTTACATGTGTGCTGTGGTTTCCAATATTTGTTGTTCTAGTGTCTGCTAGTGGCCAGAAACACACTAGAATCTATCTTGGAGTACACAATCTTCAAAAAAATTATAGGTTAGTCATAACCCCAGCCAAGCCTGGACCCCCACAAAATATATAATGAGTATTTCTTATATTTAACCATTGTGTGTGGTTTTGGCCTTACCAATGAAAATATGCTTGCACCAGTGCCTGATATCTACAATAAGATCTTGGCTTGACATTCTGGTAGTCTGCATAACGTTCTATACACTAACCACATCATTCTCCCAAAACCCCAATTATCCGAAATTGAGAGTATAATGGAGCTTTCAATGCAAAGAAGCAAAGCTTAGAATTTGACAGCTAGCTAACTCCAACCAAGGTCTGTGTGACTTAAATGAAAGCACCAGTGGTTTTAAAACAGCTGTAAAATGTTTCTAAATGTTTACTACCTGCAACACCATTAGCAATAGTCCAGCTGGCTCAATAATGATAAGCCTTTCATGTGGCCTTTACTTTACATAACTTCCCAATTTCACTAGGTGATGATAAAAAAATTATAAACTGGATTGCCTTGCCACATTGAATTCTACATATTGAAGGAGTGAAGTAAAGCTTTGTTCAATTACCAAGTTTTGTTGAAGGGGAGAAAAGGAGCATACCCTCAATGACTTCAAAAAAAAGGGAGGGGGGAGATGTTCCAAAAAAAAGGAAAATGAAGTGGAGGAAAAGAAAGGGATAAAAATGGAAGCAAGAAAGAGTCTGGGGGAATCTGAACTGCTGAACTTCAGCTTTGGAGACTTTGCTGCAACTATGTACCATGGTTGTTGTGGGCTTTGAATATACATGTTCACACAAACAAAGGGAAATATTAAAAATGCTCTCTAGTATAATAACCCCCAACTACCATTGGGATAAGGAAAGGGGAATAGGGGGAAAGAAGAAAGGATTGAAGAAAAAAAAAGCCCAAACTTGAATTGGAAGCCTGGATTTCCAGCATACAGACTAGTACTTTAAGCATTGAGTCAGAATTTTTGTAGGATTCTTATGTGAAACATTTTAATTACTTTGTTTTAAACCATGAGTGCCACTTTTGGAAAAATTGGGGGGGGGGGGGGGGAGGTAAAGAAGGAAGGGGGGAAAAGGGAGAGAAAATAGATGAAGGAAGAAGTGAGGATTAAGAGGAAAAAAAGGAATAAAAAAGGGAGAAAAGAAAAAAAAGTAGTTGGGTAGAGAAGAAATGAAGTAAAGGAAAATCGGGGAAGGGAAAAAATTATAGGAAGGGAGGGAGAGTAGGATGTGAAATAAACAAAAATAATGGACATGGAAAAGGGAAAGGAGTAAGAGAAGGAAAGAGGAAATAAAAAAAGGAAGGAAGAAAAAGGAAGAAAAAAAATAGGCAGCTTGAGAGACCTGTGCCTTTAGCATTTGGAAATGGTTTTGTAGTCCTTTTTATAGGGAGAATTTCAATTCCTTTTTCCCCACCAGAGGTGAAACTTTTTGAAAAAGGTTTAGGCACATATCTTCGCATGCTTTAGCTACACATGCCCACAATTTTTCATTCAACTAGGTGCAGAGCTGTGGGAGGAGATATAGAACAGACAGATAACCAGAAAGGCTCTCTAGTACAATAACCTCCATCTGCTGTTAGGAAGAAATGCAGGGACTTTCCTTGTTACCCTAGACATCTTTTCTTTTCTATTTTAATTTCATGCTTGAAAAGACAAAAATGAGACCATAATATACCTGTACAATAGAAACAACTTATTTATTTATTTAGCTTATTCAAGGATTAACATCACATTACTTTCTAACTTGCAATAGAGGCGTAGTGAAGGTGTGATGGTTTAGCTATACCAGTCCAGACTGAAGACCTTTGTCCTAATTTCACTTTTGCACAGGACTTATTCTCTGACATAGTTTTAATAACCAACTTCTCAATGCATAATGGTATGCTGGACTTACTTTAGCAAATTAATTTTTGCACAATCAACATTTAGATAGTGTATGGATACAATGAAGGACAGTGTTCAGTGTTCAAGAACAAAGGCTTTAGCCTTGTACCTTTTTCTAGTATTGCTCATAGCTCCTATTCTACATTATATTAGAGTATAAACATAGGTATAGCTACCATAGGAAATGGTAGATCTAGAGAGGGCTGATAACACATATTGGAGCCCTTTTTATAGTAGAAAAGTCCTGGCACTGACCTATACTAGCTAATTGCACTTTAACACCAGACAAGAAACATAAAACAAACTAAATAGATTTGAAATAGCTATAGCAAAGTTCACCTTACTCATTCCAAGGTTTTAAAAATGTCCATGGCCACTGAATCACAGATTAAGTTGGGTTAGCACCAAGCAGAATACCTCATGGGGTTGATAAAAGGTCACCTGATTTGCAACCTAACCCAGTTTGGGAGGTGGGGAGGGGGGGAAGTCAAAACCTTAGAATCATCCAAGGGCCACTCATCCATCTTACCTACAACACAATCCAGAAGCTTTGGAGGGGATTACTCCACCATACCTTAAGCATTCAACTTGGGGAGGGGGACTATTATTATATATTACTTATTTCTTTTTGATTTTTTCCGTAAACATCTAGCTGTTTTGCCCACAGCTCACTTAGTGTGTCTCTCAAATTAAAAGATGACTTTGTTGTTCATCTTGTTCTTGTGGTGATACTTTGTAAGTTCAATTGTGAACATCACTTCATTCTGGAATTATCTTAGTAAAAATTTGTCAAATAAAGTCAATTCAATCAAAATTTAAGTCAAACTAAGTCAAAACTTAAGTCAAAATTTTGTTGCTAGTGAGTGGATCTGTGTCTGGAAATTTCCTGTCCTGTGATAAGGTATTAGGAATTAAAGGGCTTTCAGACTAACTGTAAATTAGAGATGTCAGCATATATTTATCTATTTATCTATATTATCATTTGTAATTTGTCATCTGTATGTATGTCTGATTATATGTATGTATGTATGTCTGTGGGTATGTATACTCTCTTCCTCCTCCCAAATAACTGGACAAATATACAGTACTGAAATACTCAAGGGCAGCTTACAGAACAACTGGCCTTGTTTGGGGATAATGTGGTTAGGGCTAGAGCTATGGTGTATGCCCATTATATTAACTTTCCTATTTCAGAGATTGACCACCAAGTTATAATATGTATTCTGATCCCATTCAAATGATTGTTCTAGAGGAAGTTGAGTTTAGAAACCACACTCATCTGATCACACAGGAATTCAAAGGATACTAATTGCTAGAGGTGCACCATAATATTTAATTTAAAAATGGGACATGGCCTCCCATAGCCCCCCCCCCTACCCCTATGTATAACAACCAGTATTTTCTAGTTTAACTAATTGTTACAACAAAAAAAATTTTTGCAGACATAATAAAAATGTTCTTTGGAATCACTCAGTGCCAGGTGCTGCCATTTGGTATATTTATATACACAATTGGGTCAATTTGGTACATTTCAAAAGGGCTTGGTATATACTTTTTGTGACTGGCATATTTTAGGCATTTGGTACAGAATTTGCATTTTTTGACCTTGCCTCAAAATTAGAACAAGTGATGCAGGGAAAGTATCTTTCTCTCTTGCAGTAGTGGATACTGCTTCTGGAAGTGCAATGCAGATTCCAGAATAAAAGCTTATCTTTTCTTAGATCAGTACAAGCTTCAGCTTTGTTTTAGTATCACTTGTAGTTAACAGATTTATTTTTAGTTCTTTTTTATCCTACTACAGGCTTGATCTACAGAAGAATTCTTAGATGATCCAAAAACTTCAAATATTCACAGTTGTGCTAATCTACTCTGTGTATTTAACATCAAAATTGCAAGTTTAGTGGAAGAAGACATATACAATGGCTGCTGAAGTTAGTGTAGAATTTACTAAGCCAGGAGCTCCTAATGTAAGCAGAAATTGAGCCAACACAGGTAATATGTCAGGTAATGCTGAAACTTAGTTCAGGAAAAATATAATACACTGCACCACAATTTTTTATCGTTGTGTTACTAAAGCTTTCAGAGCCATTTTCATATTCTTCAGAGTCAATGAGTATTGGCCCCAAATTAATGACTGTTAAAGAATCAGATAAATTTACCCAAAAAATATAATTAATCAAGAGTTTCTATGAATATGACCTGCCCAATGTAGAATGCTTTGCACCAAAAATGAAAATATGGTATGTAAAATATTCCAATAGATAGCTGCCACCATTAACCCTTTTGGAAACTTCAAAACCATGATGTTCATCTATTGCTAGGAGAGCCAGGCATACAATGTGATATACAAAGAATTCTATCTCCAAGATCACAGTGCACATGGTAAAATACAGGACTTTTACCATGGAGGGAGGGGGGGGAGGGGAATAATGATGCCAAGTATAATCTATAGGGAGCATATACTCTTGGAGTCTTGAGGCATGCCCCCATGAAAATTTGGTAAACTTGTGCTCCAAATTTATCTCTGGTGATTTTTGGGCAGCCAGGTGACCTAAACTACTTGGTTTGCTACATTTTTATTAAACTGTGATATATCCTGCAGAGTATTTTACTTTTGGTTTGGGGGGTGGTAGGACATCACATACCATATCTCTTTATGAAATATAGGTGCAGTATCTAGGAGATCAATCACACTGCACCAGTGGGCAACCCCTAAAGGACACTAAACAGTAGTTCAGTGGAAAGATGAGTGCAATTCATCAGTGTTTTTCACCACCAGTGAATTATGCTACCCAATTTGTCAAGCATAAAAAACTAAGTATGTACTTTTGCAAATCATTTATGCAGTGCAAATAAGAAAGCAAGTTTTCAATACCTTAAATGGTGGCCTAGGTATTACCTCATCCATTACCTAATAACAAATTGAAATAGTACTGAGTTACATGATTTTAGCATTTTCCCTTACCAAGTTAAACTTGAAACAAATGTAATTTGGGTGTCCAAATTATAATTTGAACAGGTTTCATTCATGTGTTATTTCTTATCTTTCTTTTTTCCTAGCGGGGAAGGTTATCCCAGCTATTTATAATGCATAAATGAATATGACATAACCATGAAGTACCTACTTGTTCGTTTGATGGAAATTATCTAACCTTTGGTTAAATAAAACTTTTTTCAGAGATCATGATGAGAGTGTAAATTCATAATATAAGGTGATTTCCTTGAGCTAGTTTATCATCAAGCTAAGTATGACCATGTACTCAAATATCATCTATAGAATGCAGACAAAATGCAATTTACTAATTTCTAGATATCCAGAACAAGCTTATAGGAGCTATTACTGACAAAATACTTCCACACATCATGGGGGATGTGAAAGGAGCTAAATTGTTTTCACTTTAGATGTGACCAGACACAGCCATTAGAGCAGCTATCTTTGTTCTCTACTACCTTAACTATTAATTTACTGTTCAGAAAAACTTTAGTAGTCTACATAGCATGATGCAAGTGGACAGCCAATCTCTTAAGCAAGCAGTAAAGGATATACTTGTTCAACATGGAAAAGATTCAGAGAATAAAAGTGGATAAGGCTACCATGGAGCTGTAGGTATGAGTGGTCAATATACTGGATTTCAGAGCAATATTTGATGTGCAAATTAGAAAGCTATTCACATTTATTTTCATGTTCACATCTTTAACCTTGTTTGGTAGATGTGTGTTCAAAAAATTGTATTTTCATAGATTCCTTTGGATTAATTAGGGCCCTTTATGATTTTTTCCCTCTAATTCTATACATATAGGTATGCTATCTTTATGAAGTCACAGAAAGAATGTAGCATATATATTTCAGGCAGATACTCTCAGTTGTCTATCAGATAGAAATACTTTTACAACACATTTAAACTCAAAACCAATTGTTCCTGATTTTTTGGGCGATTTCAACTAAAGTCTAGCATGTGTAATAAAATGGCTGCCATTTATAACTGTTTAAACACTGTTTGTAGATATATCTATTATTTCTCTTCTATTTAATTGATACTTTTTATAGCATATGATATATGAAAGGGTCTGTGATGGACATCTTTTTAGAGAAAATGGACACTTTAAAAATTGCAAGGAATAATTTGGACTTTCCGCTCAGTAATGCCCTATAATCATGTTGACCAATATTCCTATTCAAATGAGTGTAAATGGGTATGAAAAATTTAAAAGAGTGAAAATACAGCTATAAAGAAAGCATGGTTTCAGTGTTACTATTGATCCAAGTCATTAATATTTAGCAGGCTGATGCACATCTACTTGTCTGACTCACATCCACAGAGATCTATACACACTAAATTCATTAATCTGCATGAGCACCTTGTTGTTATTGAGTTTATTATATACATTTGGTTAGTGGTTCCACAATGTATAGATAGGTCCATGTCAGAAGTGACCAGAAATTCCTGGTCATTACTAGATACTAGCCCATTGAGCTTGTATAGTTGGTCTAGAGTGGTGACTAATGGTGACCACTCATGTGTTGGAGCAATTTCGTCAATTGAGTTTGCACTCTTCTCACTGTAAATTGCATGTAAAATCTCATATAGAACCTCATGCATGTAAAACCTTGGGTAAAATCATGTGCATGTAAAATGTCATATTTTCTGGAATCATTTCCTTGACAGAAGAAACATTGCTGATGGTTGAGCACCTCACAATCAGACCGTGTCATTCTAATGGAATATTTTGCCGATGGACTTCCACATAATTTTTGGAATTCAGCTTTTTTTTTCCACCTGTGTACATCTCATTCAATCTTTTTTCTTGTGCATCCTATCACTGTAACATTTGCAATACCAGCACTTTTCTCTTTTAGGTTTGTTTGTTGTTTGGATATGCTGATGATTTCATCATTTCTGAATCTTGATCCCTTGATCACACAAGGTAGAAAAGTCATATATATGATGTGTGTTTCTCTTTAAATTCATAGCACATTGGACACAAGGAAATCTGTTAGTTTCTTTTTATTGGCAGTTCATCTTGGGAAATTGTGCTGCACATGTGATTGCCAATAATTACAGACAAACTGGACTGAGCATGACCATCCAAATCACTAGGGAATCCATGCAGTGCTAGTTGCTTCTGAAAACACAAAGGAATAACTAAATTATTGAAATTAGGTGTAATTTTTTTCTCACCATAATTCAACCATTTTTTTTGAGAACTTCCAACATATTTATAGCTACTATGAAGCTCAGAAAGTTTTATAACCAAATATCCAACATAAATACACCATTTCACATGATAGTAATAAAATTTCTCCTTAAAACCTTCAGTGACTAGCCAGCTAATTGATAATTGATCAATTATATTTTATAGCTATATTTATGAGATAAATACCTATATGCATATATATTAAGTTCATTTTACTTACAGTGGATGTAAAATGCCCAGGTTTACTTCTTGCATAGTTTAAATCAAAAAAGGGATTGAAGTGATATTGTGATCTTATAAACTGCATAAAACTGTTATAAACTGAACCGAAACACAGGGGAAACCCAGAAATGAGAAACTATCCAAGGAAAATACCCAGGCTATATCCTATGTAGAAATATCCATTAAAAATTGCATGAAACTCTCCATGAGGTCATGTAGTTCTTTGGCTATATTTTTATCAGATGTCTATACCTTTAATTATTTTCTGAAGGCTTGATTTTGAATATATTTTGGTTTGTATTTGTGGTTAATTTATGATCAATGAAATGTAGAAGATAGATTAATTCCCAATCAGTAAAAAGCATTGGCTTATTCACCATAGATATATACATTCAGGAATTAGCCAGAATCTTCAATCATACAATAACTCATTATTTGTTTGTGTGTATGCATAGACCCTATTTCCATCCAGATTTTAGGAAAATCTTGTAAAACTATCACAGATTAATTATAGCACCTCATTACATGCCATAGCTAAGATTTTTTTTTTCAAATGAAATACTACAACCAACTCACAAAGCAATAGCAGTTTGATGGTGCCAGACAGATCCAATCGAAAGCACCTATCTCTATATCCAAACATTATAGCCTCCAAGCAGTGGCTTAATCCGTACATACTAAAGTAACAAAAAATCATATCTTTGAGTGGTGCTTTTCATATACTTTTTATACAGAGACCCCAGTCTAGAATTAAAGCTAGGGTATGCAATAAAAAAATTTTCTTTTTTTTTTTTTAATTCTAGTAAAGTTCATTTAGCTAAAGAATTGACATGTGGCACACCCCCACACACACAGAGAAAGAAAAACACTATATATTACACAATTGAAAGTAAAAAATATTTCTTTGAAATAAAATTGGTAAGTAGGGATAACATGTCAGCAAAAAAGTGCAGAAACAAGAATTCTGTGACAATGCATGTTACAAAATTCCATACCAGTTTTATTTCAAAAAAAATATTTTTTTTTTCACTTATTTCCTTTAGTTTTTGTACACTGTTAGATATATATTTTTTAATGTGGCTCTAGTAGTAGTAGTAGCAGTAGCAATAGTAGTAGAAGCCGTTGTTGATAGTGTAGAGCTTCAGAGAGAGAGAGACTCACTGTCAGCAGTGTAGAGCTTCAGAGAGGTCACTGCCAAATTCAGAAAAAATAACAGTTAGCTAGCTATAGCAATACTATGGCTAGCTGTTATAAATTTAGCTAAAGAAATTGACTTACATTCAAGATTGGTAAGTGTAGTTCTGGTGGTGGTAGTAGGTTAGCATAATGTTTAAGTTTCTTTATCTCAAAGTTACACCCCCTTTCAAATTTTATTTAATGATATTCATAGCCTCATGCAGGAACTGGTTTTAAATTGTGCGTATATAAGAATTGGTGGTCAAAATGGGGCTTCAACTTAATACTGCAGCTATTAGTCTGGAATATACTTCAGTAGTTTGTTAGTATGACGAAGCAAATGAAGAGATCGGGCTCTCGTCCAAAGAAATAGTAAGCTGTTAGTAAAACTATTGCATGATTTGCTCTAGCCAGCTAGGCTCTAGCCCTGGAACTTAGGAAAAATTATAAGAAGAAAGATGAAGAACATTTGATAATTTTGACGAGTCTCCGCTTGTTACTTTAGCGATTTATTTGGAGGACAGAAACAATCTTAGTAGTTTGTGTTGCAGCTTATATGGAGTGCAGGTGAGTTTTGTAGCCTAGGTTTGAGCCATAGCAGAGAAAGTGAAGCTTTTATGTTGTATTAGTCAATGAGGCCACCATTTTTTGGTGATCATCCCTACTTAGAGAATACTAACGTACTCTCTGATTAAGCAATTGAAAAAAAATTTAATTTCTAGCTAGTAATAATAAAAAAAATTAAATAATATCCAGTTACATAATCAAAAAATATATACCCACCATAAATTAAGTAAAGTGCATTTTCCTTCATTATCAACTGACTACAAAGGGGAGACAAGGTGCATACCCCAAAGGCTCAGAGGAAATGAGGGAAAGAAAAATAAGAGGAAGTGATAGGAGTGAAAGGGGAAAAAAAAAGAAAAGAAGGAAAGAAGGGGATAAAAAAAGAGCCATAGAATCCATGATTTTCCTCTTAGTAGGCCAGTGCCTTAACTATTGGACTTTTTTGGAGGCTTTTTTTGGGTATATCAAATTAGAATTTCTTTTTCTCTGCCAAAGGCTCATAAATACGCTTTGGTTGCAGTTCTCATACCCCTTCTTTACCCAGCAATATTGAGAAAATGGACCAAATCTGTCAGCACTGTCATGCCTATCAATAAAGAATGAGAGAGAAGGTTTTTTGTACAAATGAGAAAGATTGTTCTGGAGCACTAACCTGAGGGCCCCCTGAGTAACTAAAGACTCTACTCAGTCATAAGACAGCTGACTCAAAGTATATTCTTCATTTCTGCAACATGGTATTTCTAATGACCAAAAATTAGCTGCAAGAAAGTGAAGTGAAAGTTGACAACTACAACCCTACCTTTACTATGGAGGGCCAATCAGATACAAGATTGGTAATTTGTGTCCCTTGCCAGAGGAGGAGGCCAAGTTTCTCCAAATACATTTCCTTCGTGGGAATGATGGTCATTGCCATGGCCAAATCATGCCTCAGCTTAAGCAAATGTCATCCTTGATCTACAGGAGATGTTTGCACCAAGAATGAATATATTAAAAGCGTGAAGATAACTATGAAGTTGTTGGATCAAATTTGTAGCTAAAAATACAGATTGGTGATTCAAGATGACGAAGCTCAATATCCTGGCCATTTAACACACCTGTCTGTAATCAGGTGACTGTGCTGCTGTGAGGAACTTCTTCTTGCATTTGAGGAGCAAACTCATCATGTGATGCTGGAAAGTTGTCGAAGCCATTCTTCTGAAGCTTGGTCTGGAGTCTTCAGGTGTCTATGCCATGAGGGGATGTAAGGCTTGGCAGTCATAGACGGTATGTTGCACCGTCTGTTCCTCTGCTCCACACACACAAGAGACTATGTTGCATATGCCCCAGCGATGTAAATTTGGCCCAAATCGTCCCACACCTGATCTGAGGCGGTTTAAGGTGACCCAGACTTTGCATGGTAGTGATGCACCTGCAGGGGCAGTGATGTCTGGGCACACACCAAACTGGGATGGACGTGGAACCTGCTCCCATTCCACATTCCATGAGCATTGAAGATTAAAATCGGAGGCAATAAGATTTGCTGCATGTCGAAGGAACGGTTTCTGGGACACCAGGTATTGGTGGAAAAGTTGATGTATATCAGGAATGTAGCATGACAGGGGTCTATCCACAATCTCTTCCCTCCATAGCTTTGTTGGTGCGATGCCTGCAAGTGGGGGCAGCAGGGCAGTTAGAGTAGGGTGCAAGCAACCAGTGACAATTCGTAGGGTGTTGTCTAGAGCAGTGTCCAATCATTTCTTGTGTGCACTGCAACCCCAGACTGGGGCAGCATATTCGGCAGTGCTGTACATGATGGCGAGTGCACCAATTGAAGTGTGGTGGCACTGGCACCCCAGTTAGTCCCAGTCAGGCAATGTAGCAGGTTGTTTCGTGCCTCCACCTTACTGTTAGGCCCTCGAGGTACTGCTGGAAAGTGAGCTGCCTGTCAAGCTTTATGCCAAGATAAGTAGGGTGCATGTTGTGGGGGAGAATTGTCCTATGGAGCTTAATGGCCAGCTGGCATTTTGCCTCTTGTTGTTCAGATGGAAGGTAGTTGTAGTAGTTTTAGTCATGCTTAGTTTTAGTCTCCACTTGAGCAGGAAGTTTGCAATTTTTGCAGTATCTTTGGATAGCACCTCCTCTACTGTGGACTATCTCCTGTCTGAGAAGAACATGGCAAGATCATTTGCATATCCATACTGACATGAGGTGGTCTGCGGGATGTCATTGAGGTAGATGTTAAAGAGCATAGGTGCGAGGGAAGATCCCTGAGGGATGCTGTTTTTGAGGCAGTGGGGACGACTGGTTTGTCCATCATTGGTTTTGAGAACAAACCAGCGATTGGAGGGTATGTTGGCAATAAAACGAACCATGTGTCAGTCTGGGACTAGGTGTAAGAGCTTCAACAGTAGACCTCGATGCAATACTGTGTCATATGCGGCTGTTAGGTCCACTAGCACCAGGTCACCTTTGTTACATGCTTCAAAATTCTCCTCTATGTTGCTAGTTAGCTTCACCACTTGCTGGACAGTAGAGCAACCTCTTCGGAAGCCTGCCTGTTGTTCTGGTAGTTGAGGGTCAATTACAGGTTCAAGCAGCTTAAATGGGATGCATAATAGTGAGATGGATCTATAGTTCTCAGCCTCATTTGCATGTTTGTTAGGTTTCAATAAGGCAATAACTGTGGCCTGGTGCCAGATGCTGGGAATTGCAAGGCTGTCAATGCAGGTGGAGTAGAATCTGCATAACCAATCAAGGCCTTTTTGTCTGCAGTGTTTAAAGAATTCCGGAGGGATATTATCTTGAACTTGTGCCCTTCCAGTTTTAGTAGCTTTAAAGCTGACTGAAGTTCAGAAAGGGAAAATGGTCTGCACACGTCTGCTCCAGCTGAGTTCCACAAAATGCTGCATTGTTGTTTTACCTGTCTAGCGTGGTTCTTGTCTGTACCCTTGAAGCGGCCATTTATTAAGAGTTGGTGAGTAATGGAGTTTGCTGTAACAAGGGGTCATTTTGGTTGGGGGCATTGGCCAGATATGTGGTTGAAGGTTATCCACTCTTTCCTACTGGAGTGTGTGAAGTCCATATTTTGTACCATCCTTTCCCAGCAATCTTTCCTTTTCCTGTCCAGACATCTGATCAGTTCTGTCTCCAGGCTGTTAGCTGCTGTTCCACATTCAGTTTTAATAAATGCCTTATGGAGTCGATCGTACTCCTCATCCCATGTAAGAATGTAACATTGGCAACAGCTTCGTGGGATTGATTTTTTTGCCCCCTTACTGAGAAAGAGACAGAAGGCCTTATAAGCTGTGTTTAAGTTGGCTGGGCAAGGGGATGGTAGGTTACAGATTCCGGATTTGATCAGGTCAGTGAATTGGATCCTTGCTTTATGGAAATTCCATCTCTTGAAGTTCTTTGTTGGGACAGGGCTGATGGGATCTAGTGGGTTGAGTAAGGAAGGATGATGCTGGGACCAGGGGAAGGAATCTAGGACAGTTCGATGTAGTGAGGGGCCAGCTAAATTTACAAAGGCTAGGTCTGGGTTGGAAGTGGTGCCTCATCTACCAGAGTGAATGATATCTGGCTGTTTATGGTCAAAGAGCAGGGTGACATCAGTTTTGGATGCCCAGTTTTCAAGTGTAATGCCATCTGGGTTGGTCAAGTGATATTCCCATGTTGTACTGTGGCAGTTAAAATAGCCAGCATATATGCAGGGTTGGCTAAAACTGGGTATGTCATCACATTAAAGTTTGACTTGAGGTGGCTTGAAACATTAATCACTGTGACAGATTCCACTTTGACAGCTGTCCATTCAACTGCAGAAGCAGGAGGGCAGGATGCAATAGGTCTCCAGGATGCAGAGTTCTTCACAAACATGGCCATGCCATGGATCTTGCTTCCAGTGTTTGCAGCCAGGATGTGTCCAGGGATCTTGAGTCAGGAAATGTCTTCTTGGTGTGTCTCTTGGAGCAGGACAACAGTAACATTATGGGTCTTTACCAGGTGTTCAATGATGTTGATTTTTTCTTTGGTGAGACCTTCAATATTCAGTTGCAGCAGTGGGACACTGAAAAGGGAGCTTGCTCCGGTTCAGTGCCAAACTGTGACAACTGAGAAGTTTTATCAGCATTAGGGTTGCTTTCTTGGTTTGTTGACATTTGCCTGATATTCATCAGTTTCTAGGGCTCACCACAAAGAGGTTGTCAACTTGAGCCCCAAGGAACTGAGCATGGCAAGTGAGGTATCATCTGTCACAGGAGTACTGGTGAGAATCAGTTCTATTACATCATACTGTCAGCTGTAGTGAAATATTGAAGCACTAGCTGAACCCTGTTCTGGATTCATGCTCAAACAGCCTCAGTCAGGGTAGATAACATTCCCAGAGTTGTACTGCATTGCCAGTGTAGGAGTCTTTCACATACAGCACCCCATATGCAAAGGTTAGTAGTATGGTCTTGGACAGCTTGGGCTAGGGCTACCAACACCTGTATATAGCTGAAACATATATTTGAAGAAAACTGAGCACTGCAGGCAGACACCAAACTAATTTCATGTCAAGAAAAGCAGAAACATTTGCCTTTTTGGTAATTTGATCTACAAGCCAAAGTCTGGTATTCCAGTTGTCTGATCACTTATTCCTAATTCCTAAACAGTGTTTCACTGCTTTGCCCTAACCCATAGCTACCCACTTTAGAAAACCTGGAAATAAAAATAAAAAATTATTCACTTACATTATAATTGGTTTGAAATAAATGCTTGGATTTATTTCAAACCAATTATAATGTAAGTCTATGTTGTTTATAAGGTAAATTCCCAATGTAATAATGACAGATTAGCACAAAGTGGATTGTATTTTATGGTTAGCCAAAATAGAATTGGGTCCCCCTAAATATTATGGGTATCCAAATATCACATTGCAGGACCCAGAAACTACTCCCATACATGCAACAGCCAGACATTCCCTCCATCAGCAAGCCTTTTCATCCTACAGTTACCAGTGCAAGACAAAAATTGAGCTGGATAGAGTCAGATAAGTGCTTGGAGTGAGTCTGGGATAGCCAGATCAATGAAAGGTAGCTTGCAAACAGTTTAGAACTCACATAGGTTATATTATTTCTTTTGGCAATAAGCTTTGCATAGATTATAGCCCATGAGATGCTAGAAGTTATCATCTGAATTATTGCCTGCTTGAATTTCAAGTGAAAGTGCTTCGAAAACTTCTATGACACTGAGTGAGGACATGTTCAGAGTTCCACAAATGGATGTATTCTAGTGCCCCAAATAACCATCCAGAAAATGGTATGCTATTTGAATATTATTGAAAATAAACAATGACTTGTTACTTAACTTATTATTCAGCTGTTTGAAACTTCTAAGAATCAATGGCATAATTAGCACAATATTTTATCCTCAGTTGGCTTAATTTGTTATTTGAAAACTGGCAACCCTGGCCACATCTGCTTCCCTACCTGGTAAAGCAACCTCTGCTTTGTTATTGGAAGTTGGAAGTTAGAATTGCTGATGGCTGAGATTTCCAACTTCCCTCAGCTAGTTATTATCTCCAAGGCCATCCATGGCTGAAAGGTATATGTAACAAAGATGGCATGGTACAACTGGAGAGAGAGTGTGTAATTTCAAGCTAGTCCTCAAAGTGGGCTCTGACCAACCTTTCCCTTGCCCAGGAGGAGTGTCTGGAAGAAGTCTGTCCTGCCTGAAGGAAGTGTGGACAAACTGAAAACTGCTTTCTTTCTGGACCATGGCAGAGGTGGTCCAGCATTAAGCATGCATTGAGTCTAGAGCCAAAGATGAAAATTTCCTTGCTAAGAAGTGCCAAGCCCACAATGAGCCACTGATAGTGTACTGCTTTGATTTTGGTGGTCTTATTTGTTCCCACTGCACAGTAAAGGATTATAAGGGCTGCAGAATTTGATTCAACAAGGTAGCTACTCCTGACACAAGGAAGAAGCTTATGGAGAAGTTGAAGCCTCTAAGAAAACATAAGGTTAGCCTGTCTCATGCTGTGGTGGAGATACAAACCACCAGGTGTATGGTGGAAGCTCAAGGGCTCTCTGTGGGGAAGAACAACTAGACTTCCAGTTTTTGAACTCCTAAAGATTTTGTATGACCCTAAAAGAGAACTGCTGGTGGAAGCTGCAAGGAGTGTGCAAAAGTAGATGAATAGACTCTCACTGCAGAAAGAGAGCTTGTCTCTGGCTTGTGCTGAGGTCCAGAGTGTTTTAATCCATACTGAGCAGTGATAATTAGTTCATGAGCATGCATGCTGAGCTTGCCTGTAAAATGCAGCCATGGGTTGAAAAGCACTACGATGAAATAGTGAGCTTAGATCCAGTAGATAAGGTGGAGGTAGGGGTGGAATTAGGTGTGCTGAGGCCCTGCAGCAGCTCTGCCAGACCAAGGCCAAGTTGATTCAACTCTCTACGTCATCAGTGACAGAGGAAAATTACAGACCCCTACAATAGATCAGCATGTGCATTGACCACAGTAAAATGCAACTGTGTAGCTGACTGCCATTTAAATTCTCTGTCCAATGGATCCATCATCAAATGCCATGTTGATCAAACTGGGACTCAGAAGTTTCTATCCAGTACATGCCCACTGTGTATGGATGATGTGAACTGATTGTGTCTGCAGATGGGCAGCAAGTGGAGGACAGTCTCTGTATGTGGTATGTGACCTCATTTGGTCACTGTGGTAGTGAGGTATGTTGTTTTGTCTTCATATGGACTGTGTATTAATAGAGGGTTTTGTGTATGTTGTTGACTAAGACAGTGTAAGAATTTAAGTATTTTGATGTTCATATGTTTATCATCAGTCATCAAATTGTCTACTGCAAAAAGACACCTTAAGACACATATGACATGATAATTAAAGTGTAATTCAAACTTTTGAACACTGAATGCCTTCACAAGAGTGACAACAAATTAAGTTCAATCTATCCAATATCAAAAAAAGTTTTCATAAAACAAAGCTTAGATACTGCTTACTATTTGGAGGTAAACTGTCCAATATCTTTTTAAGCTGATTAGTAGGAGTAACAGTACTGAAAGGAGAGGGGGAGGGTGTGGTAAGAAAGGAACCATATTTTACAGGAATTTAGTGTTGCAATAGTAGTTGAACCATATACTTTCAGTTTCAAAATAGATGCTTGAAGTTTAGCTGTAAATAAAAATAGTATCTTACCTTGCTTTTTATATGTAAATATTCCTTTATAAACAGCAACTCACCCCAGACACAGAAATGTCTATGAAGCAAGGATATTTATTTTGAAAGAATTTATATATATATATATATATATATATATATATATTGATTTAGGGTCAGAAAAATGCTAACTTTGATCTCTGGAGGACACAATTGAATTGCCCTGTTCATATTTTCAATGGTACATTGTGAACTATGGAACCTGAACATTATTCCTGGTACAAATTGTGAGGCCACACCACAACTATTAAAAGAAAATATATCCCACATTTATTTAATTGCTTCTTCCATTGGTGTGTGGTCTAGCAGTATGCAATGCACCTGAACCAATAATACTAAAGAATTTTTTTTTTTTTAATTTTTCCTTTTCTTTTCCTTCCTTTTATTAATTTTTTTTTCTTTTAGTTTCCCCCTCACTAATATACATGTAGTATGTTACAACAGCTATATACTTAATCTGGCAGGCAATTTACTTCCTTCAACAACAGTGTGTTGCTAATGTATTGACTAACAAAGTGGCTCTATTATGGAATATTGAAACAGAAGTCATATTACACAGAAGGCTTGTATTCTTCCACACGCTCCAGCAACTTCTCAGAATAACCAGGCGAGTAGTACCTGTGTGTGTGTTACGTGTGTGTTGCATGTGTGTTGTGTGTGCACATGTGTGAGTGGGTGAATGTGAGAGAGTATGTATGATAACATAAACTATTCACATTGCACATCCACAGTGCCATTGTTAAGCATGAAATATTTGAATATATAGTTGTTGTTTTTTAAGTTTATACTGGGCTGATTAAGTTTGGCTTGTGTGCACGTAATATTCAAAAAAAACATTTTTTACTTTTCTTGTGCATTTCTTTATTCTTTATTTTCCCCTCTATAATGTTGTGGATAACAAAATATTGCACACAACCAAGGGGGGAGAGAGCTAGATTAGTTGCTAAACTCCTAATAATGCAGATAAACAATAAAACCATGGGAATGCTAAATACATCTGAAGCGAATTGAAACCACTTGAAGTCTACTTCAGGTGACTTCACATGGAACCATTCAGATAAACCTGTTCTAGTGTGGACCCATAAAACCTGCTCAGAAATCACCACCATGTCTAGGAATACTGTGAGTATTGTGATGGACAAGACAGAGTATTCTCCAGAGACAGGTGAAACTGGCTTTGGTGTGCACTTTGAATTAGCCTTAAGGTGTCAAAACATATATGAACAATTCATCATAGAATTCATAGTGCTTTCCTTCTGAAAGGGAAGGGAAGGCAAAGAAAGGGATAGGATGAGATGGGAAAGGAAGGGAAGGGAATAGTGACTGGTGCATTCGGTGGAATTTTGTTCATTTTAATGAAATACATTGATATCTTTCCCTTTTCAAGCAAAATACCTTGCCCTACTGTACATGCTTCCCTGCTGTGGAGTACTAACCAGGACTTCAAAGCCAGTAAAGTTGAAATATCTAATAATGTCAACAAATATTGGCTAGCAATGAATCAACTATGATATAGTATTTATCAACATAAACTCATTTTTATTTTCCATCTATGGCAGTCAATGAGTCAATGGAGATAGAGCTGGATTCTAAATTTATAAAGTTTGGTATTCAAAATAGCTACCTAGATGTATGTTAGCTAATAATAAATTCAAGAAGTTACATGTACAGATGAAACTAAATTTTAAGCAGCTTTTTAATCTCTTATAGGACTTTGCCTAATTATATTCCTAGTTCAGCCATTGATATGGTTTTAGCTTATAAGGTGTTTGGCTCACACCCAATTTTGTAGTAGGGAGTGAGACACTTCAACAATTGATTTGATATTCATGAGTGAGAGGAAAACTCTTTTTTTGTGTGTGTCAGCAATTAGGAGAGGTATGGTTCATGAAGCAGTGTGTATGTCATCAGAATGAGTGGAAGGAGAAGTGAAGCAACAAAATTATGACCTCAGCTAAAGCAGGAAACACAGCTATTGATATGGTCTGCAACATGACATAACTAAATTGCAATGTGAGAAAGAGATCACAACAAGAACAAAAAAATTACAGAGAATGAAGAATAATAGCAGGAGGAAGCACATGAATTGTGAAGGAATGAGTGAAAGGCAGTTGATAGTTAGGTTTGGTTGAAAAAAGTTATCAAGGAAGAGAGTGCCAACTTGGATGATAGATTGCCTATAAAGGATAAACTGTTGGTAAGAAGGGGGAGAATGTCTGTCAAGAAGAGAGACTGCTTGCTATAGAGGCATCTAAAGACTGCTTGTTCAGAAGAGTCCAGATTTAGACAGGGTTCAAACAGAAGTATCTGACAGAGGAATTGGAATCATTGTATCAATGGCAGAGAACCAGTCACTCTTAGTATGGAAAGGCAACCTTTAAAAAAAACATGGGAAAGCTTGGCAAACTGTGGTCAGGTCCTATTAATCAGCTCATTTCCTAATGTTGAATTCCAGCATGTTAGAAACAGAAAGTTCTTAAGCATGGCTGGAAAGATGGACTATTAGAGAGTCAACTACCTGCAAGTGAGGAAAACTGGATGCCACCCTTGGAATATTTTCATACATGCATCCTCAGTGTCCATGAATTGAAATACTCCATGTTGAATAGTAATGGATGAAATAGTTGAGAGGGTCCAAACATGGGTGTAACAAAGACATCCAGTTTGAATCCACAGTGCACTTTAACATCTGGATGCAATGAGCATGGGTTTGAAAGGTTAGTGAGACATAACACTTATGAATGATTCCAAATTGATTAATCCAGACCCTCACACTTTGATCTCCCCCCCCCCCACACACACACACACACTTCCTCTCCCTTATCCCAAATTTTAATATCTTTAGCTCTATACATTAAATAAAGAGTTCAATTGACAGGAAGATCCCACTACTATGGCTGTGCACTTTAGTACAAGGTAATATGACAGGTTTTGCATTAATTATGATTAACCAGTTTTGGTCTAAAATGTCCCAGAAATAATCTCAGAAGAGTAGCTATGTCATTGTTTCTTGTTTTTTTTTTTGGTTGTTTTTTTTTTCCTTGGGGATGGGAGGGTGGGGAACATGTCCTCCAGACCCAATTTGTGATTGCACAGAATGGAGAAATTTAGAGTTAGTAAACCTGGCAACACTGATACTGTGGTAGCCCAGCATCTACTTATAAATAGCTCTTAATCTGTGTGTGTATGTGTGGTTGCTGTATATTCCTTCAATTTGGGAAGCTACAGAATCAAGAGGGGTATCAAAATAATGGAAATCAAGCACTGCAATGCTCAATTAGTTTTAAATATGTCTGTATGGTTACACCCATTCTGTATTCAAAAAAAGCCAAAAATGGTACTTCTGCCAGAAAAAGGGATGGAGCTACAGGCCTAAAACTTGGCATGCAGACACAACTTGATTGTTCAAATAACATGGAGTGGGTCCAATCTAGCCACATCTCTTCCTCCTTGTGTGTGTAAGGCGAAAAAAAGCCACAAATGGAACTCTTAAAAATGCTTGGACCTAGGTAGCTATACCCATGAGCTAAGATTTATTCAGATCCTAATAGACAAAATTAACCTAAAAAAGGGCCATTTCAAGCTAATTAATGGGAGTAGCTGTATTGAATAGTCCTGATGAAAGTTGCACACTCCTAGCAGTTCAGTAGTGCACACTCAGTATAATACATGATAATAAAAATTAAATACAGAATTCCCTGATAAACAGCAACCCTCAGTGGATAGGTGGTTGCGTTTTAGTGGCATAACCAAAGAGCCTAGATATGGAATAGATGGTGAATTATTTTAAATAGAAAAGGGGGGGAGGGGGCGGGGGGCAGGGGAAAGAGAAGGAAGATGAACAATTCTTTTGTTGACTCAAGTTTTACATGCTCTGGCTAGAAGACTAGAAATGTTGTGCACATTCAATTTTTTTTTTTTTTTTTTTTTTTTAGAGTCTTGATCAATCCTTGACTGAATTGAGGTTAAAAATTAATTTAGATAAATATTCCAACTTTGCAAGCAAAGCTGTAAAGGGACACTTGGTACATGCAAACAGAGTGAGCAGGTCAAAGACACTCTACCTGATAATCTCCTCAGGATAGCAGTTGTTGATGGTATGAATATATTGAGTGAGCACAGTGCCTGGCTCCGCCTCAATCTCCTGGATCTGTGTGTGAGTGTGTGCATGTGTAAGTATGCATACAGCAGTGTTACAGCAGAGAGTCAATATTGTAACACAGTACAAATATCTTAGCACAAGATATGAAAGTCAATAAGTATCAGAGTCTTTATTATAACACTACATGTATAACATAATTTTCAGATTTAATCTTGCTCTTAACCTCTTGATGCTAACTTGCTGAAAGCATATCCACCCAGTGAGTGATATTCCATAGATATGGCTATTTTCAGACTACACCCAGGGAGCAAACAGATCTTTCCAATCAGTGTCACTCTCATCTAATGTAATAAGGAGTGGTGACTATTCCACAATTAATACTAAACCAGCTATTCAATTTTACATCACTGGATAGTGGTTTAATTGGAGCACATTTTGTTGCTGTTATTGTTTTTCATTTGTGTGTTTGTGTGTGTGTGTGTTTGTCAACTATATGTATGTACCGACCTTTTTCAGTCCTCCAGAGGTGACAAACAGTTTCCTAGCCTTGGGGTCATGAGGCAGAATCTTCGAGAACTGCCCAACCACATGCTTGAGTATGTTGGGAGGGGCATCATGCAGCAGCGGCTGCAGTGCTTGCAGGTGCACACACCGACTCAGAACATTCTTTAAGGACTTCTTGCACTATAGGAAAAAGATATTTACTTGGCTACAGTAAAACCATCTAAAAAAATTAAACTAGCAAGTAAACTACATGTCCTTCCTCTTCAGCTATTTTTAAACTTTGAGATAAAATAGTGATAAGGGGACATATTTCATTGCTGTTTTACCTTGTTGATGACATCTGGAGAGGAGGCGGGGTTGAGGTAGAGGTCCAGAAGCTTTGGCAGGACATTAGCCTGTGCCACGGCCAATGCATGCTCTGCAGTATGGCGGCCTATCTGACCAAGAACCCATGCACATGCTGCCTAAACAGCACACAGCATAGATAGACAGATGGAAACACAGACAGAGAGACTGAGAGCGTAAAATTCCAAACCAGGATAATGAAGCAAGCAAATTATCTTACACACATAGCATGTCACGTACATTGACATGAAGTAAACAATGTGTACACAGTTTAATAATTTAATAATACAAATCATTACTGTTATGCACTGTAGCATGCCACAAGCATACGCAATTCTAAATCATCTGGACCAACCAGCTGGGCTAAGTTATTGAACTGGACAACATGGAAATGGTCAGCAAAGTTACAAGTCTGAGTAACACTGGACCTGATGAATATTCCACCCTAGCTCTATGCCTAACATGATAGTACTGATCTGTACCATTGTAAATGATAATGCGATAATACTATAGTCCATGACATCTGGAAGGGTTGCCTTAACCCACCTCTGTGTGAAACGCAGCTCACTTTGCACATGATATCACATGACTGCATAAGCCTACCCACATAGGGTGATGAAAAATTATGACTTTTATCCCATTCACAAATATAAAAGTTCTGCATTGTCAGCATTTTAAAAATTCTAAGAATATTTAGCCGATTGTCTTAGAATTGTTGCACAAAACAAAAAAAAACCAGTACAATATTACTTTTGCAACCATATGGAACATGTTGCTAACATCCAGCCTAACACCACGATACACCTCATGCCAGTATCCTGTACCATCTATACTATAAAGTGGAAATAATTTGTCTGTCCACGTATCCTCAATTTATGCATGAAGTTAGACCATGAACCCATATATATTTATAATCAGTGCTGCCAGGGGAAAGCTTTAATTTATCTATATGGCCACACTCCTTTCTGTATTCAAAACAAAACCCAAAAATTGTACTTTTGCCAGAAAAAAAGGATGGAGCTACAGTCCTAAAACTTGGTATGCACACAAAACTTGACTCTGGGAGTAACATGGGGTGAGTCCCATGTGGCCACACCTTCTCTTGGTGTGTAAGACTAAAATGCCAAAATTGGAATTTCTAAAAAGAACACTTAGACCCGAGTAGCTATATCCACAAACTCATATATCCACGACCCTATATATATATTTGGAATCAATGTCACTAGGGAAACATTTTAAGAATGTCTATAGGACCACACCCTTTCTGTGTTTGTGTCAGGGCAGGCAAAAAAAATAATAAAAATGGTATTTAGGCCAAAGAAACCCTTGTAACTACTACAGACCTAAAACTTGGTATGTATACACAACTTGACTCTGGGAGTAACATGGGCAGGGTCAAGCAATTTAGACAATTTTGTAACTACATCAGGAAAAACTGCCCGAATAGCAGATTTTTCCCTACATGCATATCTGTAGTGACACACCTGGATGTGGTCATCTCTCTCTTCATTCAGAGCCAAGGCCACTTGAGTCACACCCTGCTCACAAAAAACAAAACAGAGTGATCACAAAAAACAAAACAGAATGATCAAAAAAAAGGTGAGGTGGGGAGGGGGGGGGGGGAATAAATATATGACTTCAAAAAATAATAATAATATTTATACTATAACACTCGTGTTAAGTGGAGACTATCAGTTCTAGACCTATATTGTCTGTTATATTTGTTGCAATTGTATAAAGCAGTCCTAATTACTGTGTGTTCAGTAAGTATAACCTCAGCACAATATTCCATTACAATTAGAGAGCACAAGTCTGGATTCATGCTGCAAGTAATGGTGAGGTAAGAACTTCCCATAGTAGTAACTGCAGCTCAATTGCTACTTAATCATACTGGTCTTTGTTTAGATGTGTGTCTTACCTGAATGGAGACAAAATTATCTGTGTAGCCCATTTATTACCAGCGAAAATAGGTGATGAATGGATTCATAATAGAATAGTATTAGTCCAATACTGAGTTTCCACCCAAATACTAAGTGAGGTCTCCCACAAATTCAAGGGGAAAATTATATATATATATATATAGATGTTGCCAAGCAATGTGGCGCACAACTGGAGCAACAATTGCTGTGTACACAGCAACTGCTGAAGCTGTAGCTTCAGTTGGACTCACTCACCTTGGATACTATGACAGCCATAGCTAAGTTCTCAGAGTGAGCAGCCACATAGCCAAGCATCATGATGCCAGGCAGTCGGACATTCCCCCTTGCATAACATAACTGGTCTATCACAGCTGCAACACCACCTGCATTCACTATCAACTGCGACAACTGGACATAAAACAACAAATGGAAATTAATAAGAATAGCAAACATGTTTTTAACCTCACTAACATCATTATTTAGATCAAGTAAAGTCACTTGGAAGGGCTAACTATTCCAAAGATCCATGCATAATAGCTAATAAATTTAAGAAAAAAATTATCCCCTTTTCTGTTCATGTTTTCCTCTTTGAATAAAAAACAACAACATCCACTCCAATCCTTGATCAACAACTTTGTGTACCAACACTATATAATAGTCCACAACAAGAATAAAGACAATGGTTTAAAAAATATATATTTAAAAAAATAGAAACAACTATTTCTGACAAGAAAAAGGAACCTCTGGAGTGTGCTTGGCAATTTCCCGTATGAGGGTGGCCACATTCTTCTGCACATACTCATCAGTGTCTCTGAGACTGGGTAGAATGGCCGGGAACACCTCAGCCTCCACCACCAGCTCGGCCAGCTCAACTGTGTGCTTGCTGATCTGGCTCAGAGCACTGAACACCTGCCATGAATAATATGCAAAGTAGCAGCCATTATGTGTGTACCAGAGGCTGATGCTCTCTCTGGGAGCATTCCAGGGAATAAAATAGATGTAATGGACACAAATAGAAATAGTATATATGCAGCACATTTATCAGTCATGAAGATTCTTTTCTCTCTCCCATCCCCCCCCCTCCCCCGTTCCCCCACCCCTTTTGGATCTATATCACATACTGAGGTGAAGAAATGTTAGGGAAACATTCACCATTACATTCAGGAACCATTAGGCAGCAATTGTATCAAGCTTCAACCAAATAACATCTTGATAGTAGACTACCAAAGTTCACAACATTTTGTTGCTCCATCTGGCAGGAACAGATTTATAAAGGTCATTACATTGATCACATGTTTTGCTTATGAAAGTTTCAATATTATTGCAAAAGAAATACATTGAAAGCGTGCTTAAGTCCAGCATGCTTAAGTCCAGCATGCAAACATCAAGTGCTAAATATTATCCTCATTTTCTATGATCCCATATATTTCTTTAATATCAGAGTTTTTTTAGGATTCTGAAAGTTTCCAGGAGAAGGGAAACAATCCAACTTAAAGAGCTTTTGTGTGTTTGTCAGCCATCCTGCTATTCAATAAAACTAACATTTTAGTTTATTTTTTTTTTAATTTTCAATAGTTAACAAATAGTAACAAAAAATTTTAATAACGAAAATTATTAAATAATTTCTTTTTAGCTACCACATTGTCAGAGTTTCACTGGATAAAACACATTGTGGTTGATGGTGTACTAATAGTCCAGTTGGTAGTTGGAGTAGAGTGGAACTTCCAAATAGCAGACATGTTGGGACCCACTCATCTGTCCTTTGTAGAGAGGTTGTCCTCTAGAGGTCAGCTGAAGAGCAACTACTAAATATTTATTAATATCATAGTAATAGTCTCTCATGTTACTACAGCTAATTGGATCTACTTACTGCATCATGGGGAGTATATACAATAATTGTTTCTTTTTACTATAATGAAAGGGGGGAAACAACAAAGGCAGCGATTTGGAATAAAGAATTAGGAACTTAATAACTGAGTGTTCTTTCCTGTTTCAAGACTAAACTGGCACGCTCTCTTTGTTTTTGGTGAAACAGTAACAATTACTGAGTTGTTTTTGAACAGAGAGATCAACAAAGGATTCTGCTGCAAAACTGTGAACACAATTGCTGGTTTTTGCCTGGAAACAATATACCTAGCTGTAGGGCCTAGAATCCTACATTGAAATGCAAAAGGAACTGGTGGAGAATCTTCTGGAGTTATGCACCTCACACAGCAAGAGTCATGATGCTCATTTAGTGTGTTCTTGACTTTGGTTCATTCAATTTCACAAAAAGGTTGAGCCATGCTTTCTCAAAAAGTCTGGGGGTGTGGCTCTTGTCTCTTCTGAGAGGTTCATTTCAATGGATTTCCTGGAAGCTGCCCCAGCTTTAGTCCATTGTTCGGAGTTGGGAGAGTCTGTTTTGAGAGGTACATATATATTATTAGCTCTTGTAAGAAAACAATCGGTGCCTCACTGTTTGTCCATTGTATAGAGGTTGTCCCTATTTTAGAGAGTCTCTTTAGGGAGGTCCCACTGTAGTTGATCGATCATATTTCCACTTTCAACACTTTTTCATGCCACTGTCAGTATATCATGATCTCTCTCGTCCTACCCCAATAATTTTATGTGATCTGGTTCAGTTTTTTTTTTATTATTGTTCAGAATTTGAGCATTTGAAATTGAAGCTCAAATTCAACCTAAGGTTGTCCAAATCTCCAAGGGCAGGGGGAGGGGAGGGGGGTAAAGAGATCCTTAGCTATGGGTTATTATTCTAGTTTAATACTTTATTGCAAGTATTGAAAGCCCGCTTGTTAATTTTCGGACCACCTTTGGTGGGCTGTAGTCACAAAAATGTCTGCTTTGAAGACATGTTGTAGACTTTTTTAAAAAAAAAAGAGAATATGTGATTAGCTCTGTGTATTTTTGAAGTACCAATCTTGACAGTTTTAGCTTTACACGCAAAGAAAAAGAGGTGTGGCCAGATGGGACCCACCACATATTATTCACAGAGTCAAGTTGTGTCTACTTGCCAAAGTTTTATGCCTAGAGCTCCATCCTTTTTTCTGGCAAAATTACCATTTTTTGGCTTTTTTTTAATACAGAAAGTGATGTGGCCATATAGATATGCTTATGGTGTTCCCCTGGTAACAGTGATTCTAAATATATATATATTTATGTATATATATGTGTATGTATTTGTGGGTCTAGCTCGATTCCTTTTTCTGGCAAAAGTACCATTTTTGGCATTTTTAATATAGAAGGGTGTGTGGCCATATAGACATGCTCATGACGTTCCCCTGGTGACACTAATTATGGATATATATGGGTTCATGGATTTAATTTCAATCGTTCAAGCGTGAATCGTGGACACATGAACAAACAGACTATCCGCACTTTATAGCACAAATTGACAAACACTATGCACAATACTTATTACATAGAATGCTTAAATGAATGCTATCAAATGTTGTACATACCTGTCTCTTGAGTTTGGAGTCTGGACTGGTAGTGAGTTGAGCCATGTGAGCGATTGCACCTCCATCCACCACCGTCTGGGCCAGCTGCAATACATGCAAAGATTAAAACATTACAGAAGAGTCATAAATCAGTCCCTGCATTTTGGTTTTCCATAAATAAATCGCTTCTCCATGGCACCCCTACAACAATAGGACTAACTTGATACCCACCCCTTTACCAGGCCCCTTCCCGTCTGTCAATGGTTAGACCTCATTGATCCACCCTCCTTTGAATAACAAACTAATTGAACTGTCGACCTCACCTCAGGAGAGTGCTTAGCAATGTCGCTGAGTGCTGATGCAGCAATCCTCTTGAGAGCTAACTCGGGTTCCTGCAAACACAGCACCAAAGAAGGCACAGCACCAGCATCCACTAATGCCTGGGCCAGGTCTGCACATACCATAGAGAAACACACATGTATATGTGAGCGTATGTGTATCCATGTGTATGCATGCAGGTATGTCAGTTTGTATAGTGCATCTTGCAGTGAAAGTGGGGAATGGCTACAGCAAAGCTAAGATATAAACTAAATATTCATCACACACAAACACAGACTCTCTCTCTCTCTCAAGCACACACACACACACACACACACACACACACACACACACACACACACACACACACACACACACACACACACACACACACACACACACACACACACACACACACACACACACACACACACACACACACACACACACACACAAACTAACACAGAATCAAATATCCAGGTTGTATCAGCAGAATCCATGCCACTCCGCATTCTTGCTCACTTAAGATACATTAAAAATGGAATGCCAAAATTGTGTAAAAAAACAGAAAAATTGGTTTATTACTTTCAATATGATATGTAAATTTCTAACTACTTCAACATGAGCTGGAATATATATATGGGGCATGGCCCATTCCGACTTCTCATTCCTTTCAGGTATGCACTGCTCCCACTCAACATGAGTACTCAGAAGTGCACTGAGCTATAGTAGTACCATTGTTGTGCCTAGCCACGTATCCGAGGGCCCATGCTGCAGCCTCCTTGACACCAGGGTCAAACTCCTCCAGACAGATGACCAGGACATCCAGTGCCCCACAGTCTACCACACTCTGGGCCAGTTCTGGGGAGTGCTTGGCCACTGCACGCAGCACAAAGGCTGCAGCCTTCTTGTAGAACCTCTGATGAAGGAAGGGGTGGGGGGGGGAGGGGGAGGGGGGGGGAGGGGAGGGGAAATTAGTGGCAGGAACTGATCATTTCTGAAAATAAACAGCTAAATTCTATCTTTATTTAAGCCACTTTCATCTAACAAATTTATATGTATCAAACTACCGAAAAGTTAACAAAAAAATAAACAGACATTTATAACCAAAAAAATCATTACAGAAAACTACTTCAACTAAGGTGACAACCAAAAAAAAACATCTATACATTGTTACACAAATGAACACCCCCTCCACACATGTATGCACGAACGCACTATATGCAAGCAAACACACACACATGCCACACACACATGCCACGCACGCACGCCACGCACGCACACATGCATGCACGCATACGCACGCACGCATATGCACACACACGCGCGCACGCACACACACACACACACACACACACACACACACACACACACACACACACACACACACACACACACACACACACACACACACACACACACACACACACACACACACACACACACACACACACACACACACACACACACACACACACACACACACACACACACACACACACACACACACACACAGATATAGTGGTCCACTTACATTTTGTTCAGAAAGGGAGTAGATAAGTTGAGGCAGGATGTCTCCCTTGACAACCGCCTCAGCCAAGTCATCATTGTAATTGGCTAATCGGCCCAGAGCTATGGCTGCTGTTTGTTGGATGTTGGGCACCATATCAAGCAGCAATGGACGCAAAAGTTGCATCACACCAGCATTCTGCAGAGGTTCAATGTTCTGAGTGCGAGAGGCCAAATCAGACACAGTCTGCACAAAGGTGGACCTGGCCTTCTGGTACTGCTCAAACACTGCACCACATATTACATCACCATCAGCTATAAGCACATGTTAAACTCAATCTCAACATAGTATAACTCTTGAAATTTCTTGACATGATATTAAATTATAAACAAAGACATGGGAACAGTCCAACACTATATGGCAAGGGAATCGTGTTAAATAAATGTTCAGTCGCTTGACTGAATGAGACAGGTACACGGAATGAGACAAGTACACGGAATGGGACAGGTACACGGAATGGGACAGGTACACGGAATGGGACAGGTACACAGAATGGGACAGGTACATGGAATGGGACAGGTACACGGAATGAGTAGCAAATGTTAATAAAACCATTGTATATCACACGTTTATGACAATATGAAGATCCTCAGAGATGATGTAATCCGATGCACACCACATATGCTGAAGCAACCTGGTTTATGTCAATGGCAAACACGATATCATAATGGTTCACCATCCATTTACTTTGTGACGGAATCAAATATAAAATTAGTTTATTACAACTGACGACCACACCTCTTAGACTTATGCTGCTGCATCATTGATGGATTGCTGTGGTAGAATATATTGTCAGCTATAAATAAGTGTTAAAATCTATTACATGCTGTAATGTCATGTATTGTGAATGTGCTTATAATTTTTATTATATTGCACTGAGGTGTATGTATACATAGCTAATGTTGATGAATGCTTAATGTGAGCCCATTCTTAATGCTATGTTTAAAGTAAAGGTGAGAAATCAGTGTTTTAATTTAATTGCAAAATAAATTTATGTCAAACTAAACATTTTTTTACAATTTTAAAAAGGGATGCAACATAGGAAATGTTAAGGTCACAAATTCTAGCGTGATAATCTTGATAGATATTCTGAATCTGATAGATACTCTGAATCTGGTTTGAAAAACTGCTGCAAAAGTGAACTTATAAATTCTTAGGCTAATGGTAAGGATAAGTTTAAATCATATATATATCTCAAACTTAAATTGTAAGAATAATCAGCGCAGTGGTTTGGTGGACGTAGGCTAAATCAAAGGTCCATAAAATTTTTTTAAATATTTTTAATGGCCAAATTGTCTCCTGCAGCAGAAAAATTGGCCCACGCCCTGTTGTTGTTGTTTTTTTTGTGTGTGTGTGTGTTTTTTTTTTCTATTCTATTTAAATATTTCATTTTTAGGTGCCATCAATAACCATTACTAATCAATCAAAATCTCTTGAAAACTCTTGTGGCAGCCACAACACCCAGCAAAGTTTAGATATTTTTCTCCTTTTTTTTCTTTTTTTTTAGGGCGAATCATTTCCAGAACCATGGTCCTACCCTGAACATTTTATTCAAAAAAAAAAAAAAAATCAACCCCACCATTTAGGAAGAGATGAGGGCACATACACATCCTACTATCATTTACCAAATTATGCTTGTCTGTAGGCATAGATACATACCCAAATACATAAGAACCTGGAATAGATGTTGCCAGATGTGGTCAGGATCAAACAGATATATTCTGAGAAATAATGACACAACACAACCTTGCTCCAAAATTATTGGTTAATAATCATACCAAACTCAAAATCGAACATACTCTTTTGTAAGGACTGTCCTTCCTCATATCCAATGGATAGCCTTTGTGGTTGTCTTTTCATTTGGCATATATGAATATTAAGTACTGCATAGATACTTTAGTGGACTCCAGAAAAAAAAGCATGATATTCTTCAGAACTAACTATATATGTAATAATTAGAGGGAGTACAAAGGAAATTTCTTGTGCATGTGTGTGTGTGGGGGGGGGGGGGGGGGGGGGGGGCACATGCCAGCTTTTGTATAATTTCTCTAATGGCTTCTTCTGAGGATACCATTCTAAGACTCAGATAATGGCTGCATGGAGTAGCTCACTTATTTATTTGCATGTTCAACCCTAACTCACCACAGCACACCCAACCCCTCCCTCGCTCCCTTTCCCCCCCTCCCTTCTCTTCGCTTACCTTGCTGGACATGCCGTTGGCTCATCTTTCCAGGTGAGCAGACAAGCTGGGGAAGACGCTAATCCCAAACGACTAGCACAACCAAGTTTTGACTATCCTCCACTTGTTTATCCTATTCACAGTCGCTATAGCAACATTAATCATGGTTCGTGAACTTTGGGCGGAAGAGGCGGTAACAAATTTGAGGAAGCAATTTATCTGGGGATGTAATTTATATCTAGACTGAAGTTGTCTGTACGCACAGACGCTTTACCAACTATTGAACTGACCTAGTCTGCAATAAATTTTGTAAGATTGTGACAAATTGTGGGCTCAGGTACAAATCTGATATCTATTCTACATCTATGGAGTGGGGAAGTGTTATTGAATATATGCCAAATATTTACTATAAATTAGGTTCTCTGCTATTGATTACTAATATTATTAATATTTGGTGTGTATATATATATATATATATATATATATATATATATATATATATATATATATATATATAGTATGTATATGTATATATTTATTTCCTTTTTTTATTTTGTAGATACTATATATATTGTCAAGTTTTAATATTATAATTAGTTGGTACATATATTTTTATTTTGGGATATTATATGTAGTCAAGTTTTAAGAAATAACAATCAATAAAGGTGATTAAAGATACTGCAGTTAAAGTATAGAGGCTTGAATTGAAGAAATAGTTTCATTTGATTCATACTCAATTTTTAAGATACTGTACATTGTTCATCAATTAGCTTTTTTAATAATAAGATGTTCAAGTGGAGACGTAATTTATTTAAAACAAGACTGGAAATTTCCAGCTAAAAACCTATTCACTTATGATTCAATGTTTTGACTCAATCGCGGGTAAAAAAATAAAAAAATTTTTAAGAAGGGGGAAGGAAAAAAACTCAACCATGACCAGGAGTTAAACTGAGACTTCATCACTGGTGGTCAAAGGAAGTTTCGTAACAAGAACAAGAAGAAGATTCCCAAGAAAGTAACATTTAGACTCCCTGAACTTGTTAAAGTTTTCGGGTAAAAATCAAATAATTTGTTAGAAGTTGAGGCAATCAATACATACTAATGACACCATTTGAAATGTTGAACATAGCTGGTCAAGAAAAAAGTATAATATTTAAAATAATAATGACCTGAAAATATCTGCACTTTTATTCAACAAAATTGGGAATCTGACTTCTTCTTTTTTTTCCTTAGCTAAACCACAAATCAAGGGATTTTTTAAAATAAATGTTGCAGTTTAAATTATTTTTACTTAGAAATGTGTATTGCTCAATTCAGAAAAATCAGCAAAATTGGGAGTCCATACAAATGAATTCAAATAAAACAAGAATATTTATCTTGGTCAAACCACAACTCAAGGGGATTTCATCTATTTTTGAAGTTTGAATTGTTTTATAATTTGAGGAAGTTTGTTGACTTACTTTTTGTTTTTAGGTATTAATTGACAAGCTATATTAAGAACAAATATTGATTTACAATTATATCAATGATAATTTTTGTGGTTCTAATTGTTGATAGGAGCTTGTCAAAATATTGACTTACAATTGTAGTAGCAATTAATTTTCTACAACTCTGGTGTATGGGTAACCAAGAAAACTGTTTTGCTCGCCTTTAAGGGAGTAAAATTGTTTATAAAATAAAATTGATAAAATAAAGAATAAAAAAAAAAGGTGTCAAAGCAGTCACATCCAGATTAATGAACTTAATTATTATGCACTGGACCTAATGTTGTAGATAACATATACTTGTTTTGGGTACAAAATGTTATGAATTCACTTGTATTCATTATTGCTAATGATTCCATCCTTTATAATAATGAATACAAGTGAGTACATAACATTTTTTCCAAAATATTGATTTACAATTATAGCAATGATAATTTTTGTGGTTCTAATTGTTGATAGGAGCTTGTCAAAATATTTTGACAAGCTCTTATCAACAATTTCAACCACAAAATTCATCATTGCCGCAATTGTAAACAAATGTTTTGACTAAATTTCATCAATTATTTCTAACACACTAATATAACTTCCTTCGATTATTAATTATTTTCCTACGTAGCAGAAGCCTTCCTGCACTCCACAGATTCCTCCTTAAAGCGGTAAATATGCAGAGTGGATACTCAGTCCGAGAGGTTTGAGAGATTCTGAACCCGTGAAATATCTCCCTGGTGAGCATTTGTCTGGAAGCTAAGTCTCTGTCTGTCTCAGAGGCTACTATGGCTGGGATTAGATCGCAGAATTCGTTTTATGGAGGCACTGATGGTCTTGAGCAGACTCTACTCCATATAAGAAATAACTTGGTACGTTCTATTGCTTACTCAGGAACAACTTCATGTGTTGTTGCTGTCAATAATATAATATCCTAGTCTACTGATACTATCAGCTATACTTCTAAGACTATAAGCTACACCATTTTACATAATTTTTTTTTCTTCTTATCCAGAACAAACTTAAAAATGATCGGTTAAAATTGGAAAACAGAATGGATGATTTTGTTTGGGAAATTCAAGCAGTAGCCAGTGATTTCATGAGCTACAAGGAGCCTGATCAACAGTTTGAAGCTTCTCCAATCCGCAGAGTGAAAAGTTCAACAGCTCATACTAACCGATCAATCAACCTTACAGTGCCTCACCAAAACAGACGGGATAACAGAAGTTCCCAATCTCATAATAAAAGCCAGGGAACTATGGAGTACAGAAGAACTTCAGTTGGGTCTTCAGAATCCAATCTTACAACTAGTTACCGCATGTCTCACGAAAATTTGTCATCAGGTAACTCCAAAAACAATATTCAAATGCAACACCCAATTCAGGGAACCAATGTAATAATGTATGATGAAAGAAGAAGAAATATGGAAGAATCACAAAACCTAAGCAACACAATATCTGCAGATGAGGAACGTTCAGAACGTTCTCGTCGATCCTCAGTTCCAAACCCTGAGCCCTACACTGATACTTCATCAGTAAACAACTCCTCTCCATTTGAAGGTTCTCCAAAACAGTACATGCATCAAGTAGAAGGGTATCGTTCTCTAACTCCTCCTTCATGGCTATCAAAGAGATATTCTCCCACAGATAATTCTGCTCCCAATATGTCTCAGTGCTATGTAGGCAGTGATGAAGATTCCTGCTATGATTTTCCTGTAAATAGGGAGCCCATCAACGAAACAGAAAACCCAGTAAATGGTGTACATTCTAGCCGCAGTCTCTCCAAACTCAGTGCATACACAGACGGAGAAGCACCAAAACAGGAAACCAACATCGCCATTAGTAAGAAGGGCCCCTTAGCAAGACAGCAAGAACACATTCGACAACCACTCTATTCTTTGAATAAGATCAAGACTACTGAAGCAAAACATTTTATGGCCCGGCGTAGAGCACAGTACAACAAAAATGATTCGAACATTAGATTTCCCAATAAAGGCATCAGATCATCTGCAAGGGGAAAGTATACAGACGTTATTGTTCCTTGTGTTCAGACGACAGTGTAATATGAATTGAACCCAATCCACATTATCGTGCCACCTGATATATTTGCCATTATTTTATTGATATTATAGACATTGAATTATTAGCATGCAGTGTTACATTAGATACTAATTGGAGTGAATGTCTAGTTCTAAATATCATATCATTCAATTACAACTCTCTGTAACATTCAGTGAATACTATATGCAGCTGCAGAAAAGGAAGAAGTTGAATGAAATACAAGTACAATGCCCTATATATAGCTAGGAGGATGCACATATTGTTATCAGGTTTTAAAACTCTCTTAGCCCACTGACCCCTCCCCCTTCTTATTAGAAATTGATACAATGACACACAACAAACCAAGGAAAATAAGGAAAAGTTGAATAAGTCCTGTATGCCATTTGAACACATCATAAAATAATTACCTAATATTTATAACTGATTTTTTAACTATTAAATAGTTAAGGAGTAGATAGTTTAAAATGTCACTTGAATTTTTTAGACATCTTTAAAAATGCAATTATCTGCCAAGAGCTATACAAGTAGTTACTTCACTGTGAAATTTGATGGCTAAAGATTTATTAGTGCAAATAGATTTGTATACTATCCTGTTAAATTAATCTCTACCCCGTGTTTTGAAACCTCAACATTTATTATTTGTGTCCACTTTTAGATAAGTTAAATTTGGTATAATGGGACCTCAGCAATTTTGGATGTCTTGGATACATAGCACGCATGCCATAGATGCATCTATATTTGATACATAGTGTGCTATGGTCACATTTGAAGTGTCCACTTTAAACTTTAGTCAGTTGAATATGCATCTTCATTTTAGGTGATTTCATTCATCATTTGGTATAGCAGGATTGAATGGGAGCACATAAGGGGAAAAGAAATATCATCTGCTTTCATGTAATTCTTGAATAACAAAGATAAATCTTTTGATGTACTCCCATAAATTTAGAGTTTCATGTAAGAGGTGAAATTGTAAAAAAAAATTTTTTTTTTTTTTAAACAAAAAAAAAAAAACAACTTACTTTTGAATTTAGTATATACATTGTTTTGTATGCTTGATAAGACACCAGTGAGATTTTAACTATATTTGGACAGCCAATAGATAGATAGATAGATAGATAGATAGATAGATAGATAGATAGATAGATAGATCTTCTATCTATATATATATTAGAAGACCTATGTAACTATGTAACTGTGTAACTGTGTAACTATGTAACTGACTATGTAACTATGTTCATCCATTTCTCAAAATCCCTCTGTTAGATTTTGACCAAACTTTTAGGGATGGAGGAGACCTACCCTGAGATGATTTTATGCCAGGTGGCATGTCTGGGAAAAAACAGAATTTGTCTGTCTGTCTGTCTGTCTGTCTGTCTGTCTGTCTGTCTGTCTGTCTGTCTGTCTGTCTGTCTGTCTGTCTGTCTGTCTGTCTGTCTGTCTGTCTGTCTGTCTGTCTGTCTGTCTGTCTGTCTGTCTGTCTGTCTGTCTGTCTGTCTGTCTGTCTGTACCATCATTCTGGCCAAACCGGTAGGTGGATTGCTCTGAAACTCAGCATGATAATAGGTTTTGACCCAACTTAAAATATGGGCAAAAAAATTCACAAAATGGTTACCATGATAACAAGAAAAAGCCAAAAATGGTATTTTGGCCAGAACATCTTCACCATCACCTTTTTTATTGGTATGTACAACTACTGGATTTTAGCCTATATTGGCCAGGCAACGCTGGGTATATGCTGCTAGCATATATATATATATATATATATATATATATATACTACAGAGAGTAATTTTTTTTAAATATTATAATATGCTGTACTGAAGGGATATTTCATGGAGATGTTCACACCCACCCTCATGAACCCACACATGCAATCACACCCACACCACTACCCACATCACCCCCACCTCTGAATGTATCACTTACAGAAATTAGGGTTTAAGGGAGGGGGGTTTAAAATGTGAGTAATATAAAGTTTTATGCTTTACTTTCTGGTGTAATGGAATGGTCAATTTCAGCGGTTAATGAAAAGTACTGAAAAAGAAAATGAAATCCGAGTTCAAAAAAATTAAAGGCATGATAAACCAACCCTTGATGAAGAAAGAAAGAAAAGGTTCCTATATTGTAAAGCTTCCATCACAATTATTGATTCATATACTTATATCAGCTAATATATTAGTATTATCCATTTATTATTGTTGTGAGCAGAAAAGTTGTATTTAAATTATTATATATTTGTGATTAAAAACACCTGGCTTAACACACGAACAGACCTTCACACACTGTATTATAGAAATGTGTATGGTATGGAATGGAAGTTACTGTGTACCATCAGCCTTCCCTTGGAATGAACAATATATTAAAGGGAGTACTTTGTACACATGGAAATGAACGACAACTCAGTAAATACCAATTTTAAGATTAACATCTCCAATGTAAAATTGATACAGTAGCTAGATAGTGCTCATAAATACTCAGAATGAAAGACACTGCACATTAACAGTGAGATGGTCAATTGTTCAGTCGCTTTAGCATGGCATCGTATCAGATCCAGCACAGTTGGGGACATCTGAGAGACACTGATCATGAGATTCCCTCTTTCAACAGCAACGTTAAGAAGGAAATGTAGTGTAAAGTTTACCAGTTGTACACAAACCCATAGATAGTGGTACAGACAGAACAATGAAAGGCATACACAGAGAAATATCACTTCAGAAGTAAAAAATTTTCATAGAACTGGACAAATATCATATTGAAATCTAAGCAAAGAGTTGCATGGATGACATTACAGGTTGTGGGCTTAAACTGGAATCCAATGCTATTATTCTGTAAATTTAAACTGCAAGTTAAAATTATACATCATGCATCTTAATTAACACTACATGGAGACAGAAATACTAGTGCACATTCTGTCTCATTACTTGATGCTTACAAAAGAAAGGGTGTGTTAATTTGGTATGATACATCTCTGACTTCAAAGGGAATTGACTCTCACGCAATATTTATCACCTTTATAACCATCAATTGAAAAATCCTCATTTGGCCAGTATTGTTAACTATGTCATTTACTGGATAGGCAAATTTGGATTACATTTTGGTTGCATTCATAAATAAATTGCCTGTTCACATAACCACACACACACACACACACACACACACACACACACACACACACACACACACACACACACACACACACACACACACACACACACACACACACACACACACACACACACACACACACACACACACACACACACACACACACACACACACACACACACACACACACACACACACACACACACACACACACACACACACACACACACACACACACACACACACACACACACACTTTATATATACCTATCCACAATAATAAATAATGTATTGAAGTGGATAGAAACTATATTTAATGATTTTATGAAGAACCACAGAAGAACAACAGTGAAGCAGTAGTATATTGGATGTGCTATGTTCAGAATAGCCCATGGAGGCCATGCTGTTGGAGGATGTGAAGATTATAACACACGTTGCATAATATCCTTGCTAAATTAAACTGTTGAAAACCTACCCACTCACCTACCAACCCTCTATAACTTAGAGTTTTTCCTGCACAATACCTGTTCTGCACAGAGAAATAGATGGATATTCTATCAGCCTAATCTGAAATTGATGTTTTGTCTCGGTATGACACAATCTTACTTCTTTTTTTTTTTAAACATTAATACATGAAGAACAGGTTTGAAGCCATTGAGCACCAAACTAATTAAAGCAAAAGCAGAGCTATAAATGTTACTCACAACAGAAGCAAACGCCAGATGTAAGTAAACTAGATATGTGGGATGATTGTAGGAAATGACAAGGAAGTATAAAGAGTCATGCATGGATTGGAGTTGGCATCAAGGGAGAGGAAAACCTGAAAATTGCAACAATGACAAACTGATACTCAACACAATGATTATAATCGATTACAATATCATTGACCAATACCTCTTAACTAAATTAGTTTAGAATTACAACTCTTAACACAAACCTAAAATTAAAATGTGGCTATCTATAAACTTACAACCCTTAACACAAATGTAAAGATCAACGTGCCTCATCTATAAACTAAACAGTTTGTGTGAGGACCAAGAGGGTTGTATTCCCCCTCCCCTCTTTAATCTTAGGAGCACAGTAGCAAACTGTATGTACCTTTATAACCAGAGCTGCCTATATTGGTGCAATAATGCAGACAATGGGCTTTATTAACTCATTTGTAGGCCTACTGGAGTATATTCACTGTTAGGAGGCCACGCCAACTCCTTAATAAAAGAAGAAGAAATACTATGTGGACCTGGAAGGTTATGAAAATCTTCCACAACCTCTTCTAGGTGAAAAAAAGTGAAAAATTATGGAGAGCGATAGTCACTTTTGTCTCACAAGGTATTATTCGCCCATGGTGTCAATGAATACAAACCCATTAAGGATCTCTGTGTGTCATTACTGATGAAGCATATAGATGATATTTGAATCAAAATTACAATTATTATGACTTTAATGAGTGCAGCGTCATGCCAGTTCCATATGTCATGTTCAACAGAAGTCCCCTAAGTTTTATGAGTCAGCAATATAAAATAATATTGATAACACATAAAAAAAATTCCATGGGGACAGTGATCACAGCCCTAATAATAAGCCATAAAAATGTACGCACACACACACACCTCGGAATGCCCATGTAACATGACACTATATGGCTTCAAAACATGGCCAAAAGCATATCTTGATGACACATTAGAAGGTAATGAACTCTTAGGGATAAGCGTCTGGACTGCAGAGGGGTCAAAGGCTTCAACGAATTGTTATGTACTCTTGGTTTGGTGTGGATGATTACATGTGAAAGACATCCATGATGTGGTGGGTGGTGGTAGCCACCAGCCACAAGACACCAGCTAATAGATAAAAGTTTGACCATAATCATGAATAATGCATTTTCATTACTATGGCATGCTGCTCTTTTTTCTTTTTCTTTTTGGCAGATACAACCTAGGACTCTTGTATGTTGGAAAACAATCCCTAGAGTCACAAGCACAGATTGGTTTGATAATGACAAGTTACTATATGATTATCTAGCCACAGGATTAATCTCCCACCGCATTACAACGCAGCACCAACAGCCAGAGCCAGGAGATCACCAACTCCTGTGCCTGCCAGTGCAAGGAGATCACTAACTGCCTGTTCCTGCCACTGGCAAGATATTACAACCACAACGCAGTCAGTGGGTGGCAAGTTGGGAGGAGAGTACACAGAAGCCATCAAGGTTGGTAGGGAAAATTTTTTTAAAGGGACGCTATTGAAACAACACCAAGCAGATCGAATATTGCACAGTGATAAATTGGGCTGTTATAGAATTGTTCTTGCATGGGTAGTGGTGTCCTGAAATCATTTGGATATACCCTGCTGCACCAAATACAATTAGAAAGCCCACTTTATGTCATACACATAAAGGATGATTCATAGTATCACATAAAAAATTTGAAACTGAAATAGTATCAATTTATAATCAATGGATATGATTGCCACTTGGGATATCTTCGTTCACTTATAAGTTTTTTTTTCATTCTACAGGTGAATGAGAACTAGTGTAAGGGCATCTCTCTCTTTGGAGAGAGGTCAATGTCAGCCTCCTACTTAGAATCTTAACTCCGATATCTCTCACTGTTCACACCTTACAAATCCTCACTCCTTTCCGCTCTCTCCCATGTATGTCTCAGTCACAGTGTCAGGGATACCTTTGATACCATTTGGCTTCCTTAACTCCTGTCACAGAAATCTATTGGTTCTCAGCACTTTTCAGCCACCAGAGGCTGTGTCCTTGGGTGTAGTGTTCTCTTAATAAGCTTCAATGAAAAATAATTACCAATCACATATCTTAGTTCATCAAGTACATGTAAATGTTATTAGACCTTCGTTCATCTATACATGTGTCTGAGAATTTGATAGGCCTCTTCTCAATAAGACCGGTACTACTTGGCCAACATTTTTTCACAGTTTATACTGTAGCCTAGTACCCTCACACAACTCTTTAAAATAATCTTGATAGGCAAGGTGCCCATGCCAACAGGTCAAAAATGTCAAAATGAGGAACCTTCACAATCTTGAATACATTGAAGTCTCATTGCACACATCCAGTCATTTTTATGCATATTTTGTGTACTAAAAGATCAAGTAGTATCTAACCAAGTTATGCTGTAGTAACCTTTTATGAACAGCATTCCTTGCCCCTGATCATAGATCCCCTCCCAAGATGAAAGAGCAGAGCTAAATAGCGATTTTTAAGATTAGTAAATTGAGACAGATTATGATTCCATTAAGGTCATGTAGGAAGGGAAAGAGGAGATCCTAATATAGGAACCTACCATAACTAAGTCAGTGTGCATGGAGCCCTGTCTCATTTTTGTCTGAGGGTACCCGAGTCAGTTATACCTTGTATAAAGGATACAATGATTTAAAAAAAGAACCTTTTATATCCAAATAAATGGGAAAAAATATAAGGATTTAGAATGTTTTACTTGACTTAATATAGCTCTAAACTCCTTCATTTTAGATCTCCAACTTCAACTTTTCTAGCATTTCATACTAGATATTTAGTTTACCTTAAACAGTTCACATCTGACATAGCATCCACCAATAAGTGTAGTGAGGGAAATTCTAGGCTTTAGAAAAGAAATATTGAATATGATTCACCAATCCTATCAACTCTTTAATAATGGCAGGTTATCTGAGGATGAAAATACATCTTCTTCTATTTGCATATCTATTCATGTTACCAAGATTAATAACAGTGTTCAAAATGTGACAACAGCCCTGGAGACTCAGACTACCAGGATAGCCTATATACAGTGGATAAGAAAAGACTCCTAAAACAATGTGTGGTGTTTTTTTCTCTCTATCTCTCTCTCCTGCTTATGTGAGTGCCTCCATTTAAAACTTTAGCTTAAATTTCAGCACAAAAAAAAAATTAAACAAAGTTGTTACGTTTAAAATCTGATGGACACCAAGTTGAAATAAAGTTATTGAAGTTAACAGAGCATTTTTTTTTTCCTAATAGATAACAAAAAATATATATTTTTGATTTGGTAGTTAAACTAACCAACTAGCTTACTATACGAATCATATGAACACTAGCTAGAACTATCAAACACTCCTACTTAGTACACAAATGAATATTTTTCTACCTGCAATGTTGCTAAGAACTTCTTCCAAACAACAACAAATACTTGATTACCACACAAGCAGGGATTCTGGAAGTGTCAACAGACCTGATATGCAAGTGATCAGCAGAGACTCTGTTATGTTGTCCCAGCACTATTGAGAGCTGCAAGATTACTTCATCTTCTTTTATGCAGTTGGAGGGCAAAGTTACTACAGAAACTGGATTCATTTTTGTTGACATAAATATCGCATTGTGAATAGAATAACGTGATGCAACATAATGTAAAGCAATGTAATGTAATGCAATGCAACACAACACCATAGCAATGCGTTTAGTGTATACTTCAAAGCTCATGTCTTGATCCACTACAAGAAAAAAAAATATATATATCACCTCTCCATGGATATTAGCAAGAGATTACATGCTCAAAATCAATGTGGAAATTGGTCATATAAATAGGAAGAAATGATAACATTACTAACATAGATATAATGGCCTAGTGTTATCTGTTGCTTCATTTATGTCTATACATAGCTGGAGGGGAAAAGTCATACACTAGTGATTCAAAATGTGAAAAATATGTGACCTCAATTTCAATTAAAAATTAAATACAAATGAGTTAGGCATGCTGTGGATTAATGAGTGCTTTGTTTATTATTAGCCAGTTAAATTTTAATAATGTAAGTGAACTTGAAATATATTCTATGACGCCACCTAAACACATTTATATGTATAGCTAATGCCTTATCCATTAAGCCATGGATGAATGCTTCCTCTTAATGTATGTATGGTTTTTCTGATATAAGATAAAATCTTGAATGTTTTTTTCCTTCTTTGTGTTAGACATTTTAGTGAATTACGTAGGAGGTGCACACTTGGTAAAGATATGTACCAAACTAAACATAGTTCAACTCAGCCAGAGAGATATTTATAGACAGATGGATGGATGGATGGATGAATGGATGGAGGGAGGGAGGGAGGAGGAAGGGAGGGATGAATGGATGGATGGATTAATAGATCTAGAGAGAGAGAGAGAGATGAATAGATAGATAGATAGAAAATGTGAAAGTAAATCTCAAAGTAAACTACTTGGTAATCTTAGGTATTCTCACCGCATTATTTCCACCAAGTTTTTTTAAACAAAGAAGTAATGAAAAGATATCTCCAGTTTACTTCCTGATAATTGTGATGTCAGAACATTGTAGCCCAGGTTCAACCAAGGTAGGTGTGAAAGAATGTCTTCAACTTCCTTTTCAAAAGTTTGCTTTTTTCAGTAGAAAGGTCAAATGCAACAAATGTAAAGAGAAACTAGAAGCCATCAAAGGATGGAATCCCATAAGCTGCTATATACATTTATTCTTCTGCTGTCATACAGAATTCATGTGCTTCTCCATTTTACTAACCTCATTTATGGTATTTTAGAGTGACGGAGTGATTTACATATTGTGGTTTGTCCCCAGGAGGTCACCCATCCAAGTACTGAATAGATCTAACCATGCTTACTTCCACATGTAATTTAAATGAATTTTTTTTTTTTTTTTTTTTTTTTTTTTTTTTAATGTCTGAACAGAAATTGATATGCTAACACACCCACATCCACACGAATGCCCTCCCCCACCCACACACACACACCTAACACAAAGGTGAAAACAAAACAAGAAATTCACTATGAGGCTTGTAAATATATGTGGTTAAGTTCAAGTAAAATTTTTTTATTGTTCCTTTTCTTTCACCCCCGACAGGATGCCACCTACACTGCATACCCATTGCTGCCCTGCAAATGCGGTGCTGTGACTATGGCAATCTGTGCAGTGTTAGACGGATTGGTACATGGATAGGGGATGGTCTCCTGTTGGCATGGCTTTTGCACCGTCCATAATGGTTTCTAATTTCCACAGTCAATTTCTACATCTGCTGCTGTTTTTTTGGGTGCTTGTATATAAACTATCTGCACGTGGTGGTACATACTGAAATGTGTATTCAATCAGTTTGTATGTGATCAATACTGAACTATGTATTATATATCAAACCTCTGATCACTGAATTTACTTAATCATAACATTTTTGAGATTTTATTGGAATAAAATTTTCAAAAAGTTTTTTCACCTCTTCTAAGGGTTCTATTTTCCTAAAGGACCAGCAACCTGACTCCACTACAGGAAATAATGTTCTTTCTATCCTGTTCAATTAGTTTGTTCACTTTTCTTTTGGACAATACAGTTCATAAATGTGTCCCTTTAAGGTGCGACTAGTTAATGCAATGGGCCTTGCAATGTGTAATTAGTGGACCTGATAATGTAAGGTGCAACCAAACTAGGCACAAATAGTTTTTGTATTGGAGATAGTTGCCATGGTTATACTCAATTGCTGGGATAAGAATTTGATGTTGTTAACTGATCCAGTATGTCACTATTGTACCACTCATGTGATTAACTGAAATGCAACAAGAATAATAATTACACTCTTCTTTTCCATATTTACTGACTTACTTTAACATCAAAATCTTTTCTTATTAGCTATTGGACGCTGGTAACAATTATATTATTTATATCAGTGGAAAAACCATCTTGTTTGTAAGTGGCTCCAATCATTTATATTCAATTAGAATTAGTTCTAAGGACGAAGGAGTGCATTAGGTGGTGACGTTGATAATTGAGTGGGTGAAAGGTTATGTGGTATGTAATGAGTTGAGTGGGTGACCAGTTGTGATTGAAGTGAGGTGTCTGACCTAGTACAAACAGACCACTTGGTTACAACTAATATTATTCACTATGTAATCCAGAGAATCTTCGCCTTGTGCAAAATCGTTACCTTCCTCCCTGAAAACATGTCTTTTATTGGTGTATTTACACATCACTGGGACAATATATACTCACCAGAAGTAACCCTAAGGCATGTGTTTCTAAAGAATAGCACAGATTTAACGGATTTCTTTGGCACCAGGACAAGAAAAAACAGGCAACTGGCCTTGCCCATTTACCAAGACACTTTATTCCTGCTGCATGCAGGCAAGGTCTATATGGCACCAGCTGGTGGTAATGTTTGCACAACACACTATGTGATGTTCTGTTAATTATTCTTTAAATATGTTTGCTAATTTAGTTTACAACTGGCTGGTATTAATTAATAACACAGCTTAGGAAACACAATCAAATTATCATGCTATCAGTACTTTCCCAAGGATGAAGTCATGGCTGGAATATGACCTACCCTACTTTGGAAGATATCCACTAAAACCTGCCTTTATATTATCTTTCTCTAATATTTGAGTGTGTCCCTGATATATTATGCTTCTAATATTATTATATTAAACAACTATTAAAGTTAGCATTAAAAAAATTTTTTTTTAATTTTTTTTAAAAAATAATAAAAATAAATGCTGGGCTTTCTGTCTGAATTTCTCTGCTATTTAGGGAAATTTTAAAATTAAAACAATGCCACAACACTAGAATACTGCATAATACTTTCTGATTTCCACTCTCTTTTTGAAGACAATGCAATGAACTGGCATGTAACAAAAATATATGCAAAACTTGATTTTCCCAATTTTCCCCACTCCTTTTCAATGCAGCTTGCTCCCATCAGTTAGCCTGAATGCCACCCTTTTTTATCTGGTTTAGCCTGGCACTACCAGAATAAGTTAATTCAAAATTAACCAATCAAACCATGCCAAGCAGAGCATGACTATGGTTGTTTAGATACAAGTGTTTGCACTGTAGCTTCGAAATTAAAGGAACACACAAAAACTGGTGGCCATATTTTTAATGCAACATTTATACCCTTTCTGATGGTGCACTGTCATCCAACTGATATGTTCTTCCTGAGACTTTATACTACAAAAAAAAAAAAAAAAAAAAAAAAAAAAAAAAAAAAAAAGTTTAAAACTATTGTATGGTTAGCACTTATATCACTTTATATAGCCCAAATATTGAGAATTAATAAGAAACATGGAGTACTGTACAGATCAACCAAGGATAATTTTTGTAAGATAATAGTTGGACACTGCATTTTCAATCACCATTAGTTGTTTAAGCTCAAAGAAAAGAGAGAAATAACCATTATTCTCTATGTTTGATAAATAAATAAAGATTAAGTATAGCTAACTCTTTTTTTTTAAATAATGATAATTTTTTTAAATAGGACAGAAATCATTTGTCTAGTTCATGTGGCCAGAAAACAATATTAAAGAAAAAAGAAGAAAAAAGAAAAAAAAGAAAAAAATTAATAAATAAAATTTTTTTAAATAATAATAATAAAATAAAAAAATTGAAAAACCCCCCACCATTTGGTCACCTCCAATTTCTACTCCTAGTAATAACACATTAAAATTTTCATGAATAAATTCTTTACTATAAGTTTTCAGGCTTTTCCCGCTATTATTGCTTGAATATCCCATCACCACCACCATGTCTATTGATAGAAGAACAGGATAACGCTGATGAAAAGGTAAAGGGGCAATACTGACCAACCTGTTAAATGGTTGAAGATGGATCTCACAGGTTTGGTGAAGGTGAGCTCCAGCTGGGAGGAATCTGCCAGCTTGCAGAATATTCTCTCTATCACCAGCAGGTGAAGTCCCACAAGGCATGAACTCTGGGTATTTTAAATATGCTTGGGAGCCTATGTTGTGTGCTACAGTTCTGACATACTTCTGGACCAACCACATGTGGAGAAAGATGCTATAGTTACTCTATCCCAGCCCACTTCTAGCGAGACAAAGCCATTGCTATGCTACCTACACATCAAACAGTTTTCACATCTGCAAGACCATTCTGTGACAGGGGTGGAGCTGATGAGTGGGTCCAGGAATGTGGAAGTGTACAGGGGAGAGGATTATGTGACTACTTGTAGGGGGTCTCTGGTGGAACAGAGCAATCAGTAAGTATGTAATCAATTAATACCTGATAGGAAAGAGATCCAGCAAAGGTGCACATTGTCTATGTGGTTTGCACATTATCTCTATGTAGTTTATGCATAAATAAGAATGTTTCATTGTTTATTTTGTTTTTGTTTTTTTATGGGAACTAGATGTTGATGTTGTGATAACTGGGCTCTTCCTTTTCATTGTAACAAGTTTGTTTGCTGATATCGAAATGAGCTGATGATTTTCTTGTGTTTGTTTGCAAAATTGATTCTACTGGACTGCCTGATGTAATTTTTTTATCTCCTTGTTTAGGCATATATCAGTATACAGGGATTGGAAACAGTCTAAATTTTGTGGTTCCATCCGTGTTATGCATAACGTCACTTGTAAGCATGTTTTTCATTGAAATTTTTCTCTTTAGGTGGCGAGCAACTCATCTCAGCCATGAACAACCTTCAGGGAAGTGTCTACTCCTCTGCTTAAGCTGTCAACTTACTTCACAAGGATTTTTGTATTGAAAATGTAAAATTATCTAACTCTAAACAATTATTTTCAACCAAAAAAAAGGGAAAAGGGGCTCTAGTGCATCTTTTAAATGTTCTGATCCTGTGGACTGCTATTCTCTGCTCTCTCCTACTAGGTTGCATTCCATTCATCAATAACACATGCTCAAAAACTAGACTAAAATATAGCTCGAAGAAACAAAAAAAAAATGCTGGAGAGGAACACAAAACCAAGACTATTGTATCAACATTTCCTTAATTATTTTAGTAGTTAAGTTTTTTTTAAATGTATTTTCTCTGCCCTAGTTCCATTTAGTAACGTATTATGAATTCTTATATTTCCTTATAAGAAAGCTAGCTATGCTTTCTTAGCTGGAATAGGAACACAAATTATATCTACAACAAGCAGTGTGTGGTGTTCAGTCCTCAAGGACATCAAGAACTTCACCTGGACTAGTGGGACTTTCAGCACTCATGTTTTGCAGTACTAACAACGAAGGGGCCTTATCTGTGATTTCATATTGATATTTGTTGAAATTTAGCTCCTTTATCTGAATCTTTAAATTTCCCTGGAAGTTGGCGGCCTATTAAATATATATTTGCACCATAACACTGATATCCCATGGACTCTGTATCTATGGTTTAGGTAATGAGGAATGCATTAAACACCTTCCACATACCAAACTCCCACCATTATGTTTTTGGAGAATTTTTGGAAACTGAACACCTTCCACATAGCAAGCCCCCATTATTGCATTCTTGTAGACTCTTGGAAACATATTCTTAGAACACAGTGTGCTTGAGAACACATGGAATTACACGTACATAGTGTACAGGCCAATGTGTGCATGCACCTATTGGGATGGAGTGACTTGGTGCTATGTGACTATAGCTCCTCATCTCCTTATGTTATATGAGACACACTCCTACTCTCCGCAAAGACATTGGGGGTGAAAAGAGAGGAAGAGGTTAATGGAATGACTAAGATTTTGTTGTTGACTCAGTTGATGCTTTTAAAAACTTTGATAGAGATGAGACTAGCTAATTTGAGAAGTGACAATAATGACACTGCTCCTGGCCTAACAGCTACAGCAGTCCCTCTCTTGAGTGACCATACCCTTAAATTAGACAAAAATCAGTTTTTCAAGAAAGGTGGTCTCCATAGAAGTAAATGTATGCAGTAAATACAACATCTTGCATGAAAAATGTGATCTTTCAAGAGAGGTGGTGGTCTTCCAATAAAGTGGTCTTTCAAGAGGGGGACAACTGTATTTCAATGTGCGATATTTAGAATGAGTCAGTACTAAGTTCTTGAATCAAATAAGGACCTATCAGAAATGAGTAGTATGTTTGTAGATGTTTTGACATTGATGGTACTGACTGATATTTGATAATTATTGTTGTTGGTTGTGTAAAAGGTCTAATTAGAAAATATGGGGCATGCCCACAATATTCAAGGTCATTTTTCTTTTTTTGTAGGACAATAATTTTTTTTTTTTTTTTTTTTTTTTTTTTTTTTTTTTCTAAAATATGATTTTTTAATTAAAAAAAAAAAAAAAAATTAGCTTCTTCCCCCCCCCCCCCCCCCGATTTTTTAAAATTTGGTAAACTATTTGATACCCGTCCCCTCCACTTTAAACCTGCCTCAGGCAGTGTAGTCATTATCTGCAGGCACATGTATTGCGCCCACAGTCATAAGGCTGCTGACAGAAGTCTACAGAGCATTTCAACCACGAAAGCATCCATATGATTTCACAAGACCAGCCCTTTCTTTCAAACATAGATGGATAAAATGAAATGCGATAAATATTTTAGTAAGTGAATAAATAAAAGAAACTGGCCTAATATGTATACAGTAGGTGCTGTGACGACAAAATAAACTCTCACCTGTGTAGATGCAATGTGGAAAATCTAAAATGCCCCCAGGGAAACCTGATAGAGCTAGTGCAGGACTAGGGCTAGGTAGATGAGTTTGATGAATATGTTCCAATTTTAATGGTGTAATTGTGGCAACCATTTTACACTTTTGGATGCTGGAAGTTGATGGATCTCATGGACACTGACTGCCACTACTTGTTGGCCCTTCAATGAATGCCCTATGGTAAGGTGTTGACCCTTCAATAAATGCCATATTGTAAGGTGTTGTTGGCAGTGGGATCAATAAAGTATTAGACACCAAGTCCAAATGATTGAGGGGTCTGCATTATATGGAACTCTGTTGGACCTGCACTTCAGCGTTCTTCAAACACCTTGGAGACAAAATACTCACCCCTTTGATCAAATATCCAATTTATTTAATGGTTGTCATGGCAACTACATATGTGCAGTCACTCATTCCACGATAACCAAACTTACATAATTCCTGCAGTGACAAACTTGTTCAGTTTGCTTAATGTAAAATGTTGGGAGTTACTTTTAAGGGATCCCCCATTTCAGGGCTTATGCCTGACCATCACTAGCAAATAGCTAAATGTACTGGAAATTTCTTGCTCTAGCCCAATGGGAATTAAACTTAGCAGTGGTGTGTGCAGTGATGTGCCCTAAGGAATTCCTGAATATTATTCAAAGATTCTGCCGTCAATTTACAAGGAAATAGAGTTTGAGCATACACAAATAAGTTGTGAATTATTTTAAGGTATATATCCTTTACCAGACGAAAATTTATGTACAACTTCCACACTTCTCAGCTGTGGTTGACCTAATGATGTGTGGGGCAGGAAATGGGCACTATTAGGGCATTGTTTACCTGTTCTGTTGACATCTCTTTCCTCACATTGCTGTGTTGATACACACACACACACACACACACACACACACACACACACACACACACACACACACACACACACACACACACACATTGTGGTGAGAATGCATTCAATTATTATATTTTATCACAACTGGGCATAGGGAAAGAGAACTGTACAAGTGGCATCTGGACCTAGCTCCTGAAGACCACGCATTTGACTGCTTGACATTAAAGGTTAGCAGTAGTTGCCAGCTATGACAAATATATGACCCACACACACACACACACACACACACACACACACACACACACACACACGTCCTGATTTGGTCCTTTTGTAGCTGCTGTCTTTGAAAGGGAGGCCTTCCGTCGATATAGGCAACCTCACAATTGTGCTTACGTACCAACGCAGCCAGAAGAAGGCATCTTTGAAGTGAGGAATGAGGAAATGGCTAATATATAAGCTACTCACACACATCCTGTTGTATGTTTCCATAAACTTGTGGTCAGCATTAGCCTACGTAGTTCCGATTGTGAGTGTGGTAGTAATGTGTACCGGAGGCCCATGTACAGCTTTTCTTGCAATGAGCAAGGCACTGTTGTCTGACTAACATCTTAATCATCATGGAAGAGGGCACTAGAAGGGCTTCAAGTTAATTCTGCTGGACAGTGATTGCATTCGTTGACTAAGTAACTCCCACAACAATGCTTCCTCAGCAATTGTGAATGTCTCCCGTTTTCTTAGTTTCAATTATCAATATGTTTTTTTGTTGTTTATTTTTTGTTTTTTATGTTCTAATGTCTCCAGCCTTAGAAACTGCTCATGTAGCAAATAGATTTTTCTCTTTTCAAATATTATCTAACTGCTGGTCTAATTTGTGTGTGGTAAGGGATACTTTCCTCACCTGATACCCACCCATATGCATTCATCCATTGGAGGGGTCACTGTCCACGCTCCTCCCCCACTTCCCATGCTCCTCCCCCACTTCCCATGCTCCTCCCCCACTTCCCATGCCAGTTTTGAATTACTTGCACAACTGGTGTTGAAATGAGGCTGAAATTTGTCAATATTGTCATTCATTATTTTATTTTTATGAACCCACCCTGCAAGAGAATTTTTTGCCCACTTTGGTGGGTTGTGATCACAAAAGTGTCCACTTTGAAGATATATGTTGTAGACTTTTAAAACAAAGTGAACAGGTATAAGGTAGTAAGTATCAAATTTGGTGGACTGTGATTGGCCTTTGTTATATCACATAGGTACCAGTGCTACACACAGAATCCCATTTTGTCAAGTTTTATGATTCTGAGATCCGGATTTTTGAAAATCTGTTCTTGCAACAACAAAAAAACGTTCTTGCAATAGGATGTGTCTACCCTGTAGAGAGAGTTTTAAATGGTATGGTGCTTGGGTGATGAAGTTGATACACACAAACATGCATACATACATACCAAACTTGGCCAAAATACTCTCTAAAATGTATGTAAATACAAATACTTTTATTAGAAATACTTTTTTAAATACAAAAAACTTCTTTTTTTTAACTTGTTTTCCAGAGCATATTTATGGGATGTACGAAGCACTGTGGTCGGGGCATTCAGTAGCAGTAAAATATTCATAAAGGAAAATGTTTATTTCAAGAACATGACACTTAGCAGCAGGCAGATCTCACAAAAAAATCTTTGGCCACGAAAAGCCGAAACCTAAGGCGAAATTGGTTAGTGTCCTTTCCCAGCTAAATGACTAGCTGTGTAGGAACAGTGGAATGCAGCACTGCTTCACTGCTGTTGCACACAACTTGCATGTGGGGAATTGTGTAATGTCAAGGCCCATGCATGAGAAACTTATTGATTCTCCCCACCAAATTATAAAAAATTTTAAAAAAAGAATTTTAAAGTCAAAAATATTTTCAAAATAAGAAATACATTGAGACACAAAATATAAATACAAAATACTTCTTTTAGTATCTAACTACAAATACAAAATACGTATTTTTTATTTTAAATATATATTTGAAATACATTTGTTCCAAATAGCACCCATGTCTGACACACACACACACACACACACACACACACACACACACACACACACACACACACACACACACACACACACACACACATACATACACACATACATACAAAGGAAAGGGTCTGACCAGGTGAAACCCATCCCATGTTGCTCCTAGAGTCAAGTTTATATACATACCAAGTTTTTAGAGTTGTAGCTCCAAGGGTTTGTTTTTGCAGAAGTACAAGTTTTGGCTTTTTTTGGCCTGACACAAACACATATATATATATCAGAGTACGGTGGTACTCTCTAAGTAGGGATGATCAAAAAAATGGCGGCCTCATAGACTAATACAAAATAAAAGCTTCACTTTCTCTGCTGTGGCTCAAACCTAGGCCACAAGACTCACCTGCAGTCCATATAAGCTGCAACACAAACTACCGGGATAGTTTCTGTCCTCCAAATCAATAGCTAAAGTAGCGAGCGCAGACTTGTCAAAATCACCAAATGTTCACCAGCTTTCATATTATTCTTTTTATTCTTAATTTCCAGGGCTACAGCCTAGCTGGCTACAGCAAATCTTGCAATAGTTATACTAACAGCTTACTATTTCCTCGGACCAGGTCCATGACCTCTTTATTTGCTTCACCATGCTAACAAACTACTGAAGTATATCCCAGACTAATAGCTGCAGTGCTAAGTTGAAACCGCCATTTTATACTACCAATTCTACGCACACAATTAAAAACCGGTTTGTGCATGCGGCTATGAATATCATACACCAGAGCTATGCTTCCAAAAAATGTAAGTCAAATTCAGTAGCTAAATTTGTTACAGCAAGCCATAGAATTGTTTTAGCTAGCTAATTGTTATTTCCTGATAATTAATTAATTAAGAGTAATTGAGTACTGTACTGGGAGAATGCACTCCCTCTCCCTCTGGAGAGGTGCAGGTAGAGTGCGCACTTGTGGATGCCAATCAGATGTATACAAGATGCCAATCAGATGTATACAAGATGCCAATCAGATGTATACAAGATGCCAATCCAGTACTGTAGCTAGCTCTCTGACAATGTGCAAAACTAAAGGAAACAAATGAAAGAAAAAATATTTCTTTGAAATAAAAACGGTAAGTAGGGATGATGTGTCAGCAAAAAGTGCAGAAACAAGAATTCTGTGACAGTGTGTGTTACAAAATTCCCTACTTCACTGATTCCTGTGAATTTAGAATAATTATTCTACATAAGCTGGCTACAAGCTAATTGAAGAGGTGGCAGTCTTTGGCATCACACCTTATACATAATGTGAGAATGTGGAATCGGTGAAGTAGGGAATTTTGTAAGAAGAGACTATTGACATTCTGAGGAATCTTCTTCTTCTTCTTCTTCTTCTTCTTCTTCTTCTTCTTCTTCTTCTTCTTCTTCTTCTTCTTCTTCTTCTTCTTCTTCTTCTTCTTCTTCTTCTTCTTCTTCTTCTTCTTCTTCTTCTTCTTCTTCTTCTTCTTCTTCTTCTTCTTCTTCTTCTTCTTCTTCTTCTTCTTCTTCTTCTTCTTCTTCTTCTTCTTCTTCTTCTTCTTCTTCTTCTTCTTCTTCTTCTTCTTCTTCTTCTTCTTCTTCTTCTTCTTCTTCTTCTTCTTCTTCTTCTTCTTCTTCTTCTTCTTCTTCTTGTTAATTCAGTTAATACCTGTTCTTCCTCCGACCCTCTCACAAACACCCTTATTTTTGATCTTGAAAGAAGTATTAAAAAAAACACTAACTATTTTGGATTTGTAATTAATTTGTAAAAAAAAAAAAAAAAAAAGAGGAAGCAACTGTACCCACATACACCTCATATTGATATGTTAATGATCTTTTACCAAACTAAATAAGTTACACCAATCAATGCATTGCATAAGGGCATCTGATTTGAATTGGGAAAGGGTTGTTTGTTTGGCTTTGGTTTAGTTATTTTGTTGTTGTTTTTTACTTATTTTTTTTTTTGGTTTTTGGTTTTTTTTTTACAAAAGTCAAGCAAACAAATGTTTTTGGTTTTGTTTTTCCTGGTTTTTGGTTTTTTGTTATTTTGGTTGCTTTTATTTTGTAAATGTTTTTTTTTGTTGTTTGTTTTTTGTTTTTTTATGCTTGTTGTGTGTGTGTTTTATTCTTTTGTTGTTATTTTTTCCATTTGAAGAATCCTATCACTTTTTCAGCATCAAGTTCCTGAGTGGTGCAAACCATCTCCATATGATGTGTTAACTCGATCCATCCAAACTGTTTGAAGGTTTAGTCAGTCCATCAGAGCAGTTGTGTATGCTGACTCAGAGAACATGATGCAGTGAAATGCAATGACACAAACAGGAACAATATTATTGCTTTTTATTATCCCATGCATCATTTTTTTTTTTTTAATAAGTAATTTTCTTCTATCAGTTCAAAGGAGTTCCTCTGATATTTCAGTTTTATTTTCAATTTTCACTAAAAATGTTTTTTTTTTCAATTTTTTTAATTGTATTCTGCAGTTGGTGAATAAAAGATAAACATTTGACTCAAAAAATTAAATTACAGGGAAAAAAATTAATAGATTTAAAAACAAATTGCATGCATAACAAGACTGGAAATTTCCAGCCAAAAACCCGCTCACTTATGATAATAACTTAATTGCTGGTTAAAAAAGGGGGGAAAGATTTTAAAAAAATAATAATAATAATAATAAAAAAAAAATTTTATTTATTTTTTTTTTTTTTTTTTTTTTTTTTTTTTTTTGGGTGGGGGAAATTCAACCATGACCAGGAGTTGAACCGGGGACCTTAGCACTGGTGGTCAGAGGAACAATCAGAGCAAGAAAAGAATTCCCAAGAAAGTCACATTTAGAATCCATGAACTTGTTAAAGTTCGCGGGTAAAAATATCCACTCCCTCATCTGAATGACTTTTGTTTTCCTTATCTAATCCAAGTCTATTTAGAGTGTTTTTATTATGTAGTATGTATTACTAATTGTTTGTTGTTGTTTCCACCTCCATGGTGTATGCAGGAATGAGAACTCAGGGACTGGTTCTCTGTCACTGCAGGAGATGTTGAACTCTTTGTCCACGTCTTCCTCCAACACTCCGCCATTCCTGAGCAGTGTCATCTCTTCCCTCAAGTTCTGTCAAGCTAGCAATGGAGCATCAAGAGCAGCTCTACAGGAGTCCAGGTCAGCAGCATTGCCCGCAGAGATTGCTCACATGATCAGTGCCTTCCAGGAGATGAGACCTCTGGAGACTGTGATGTCCGCACAGTCACCTGACGACAACCACCCACAGTCATGTGAGGCATCTGAACATGACCAATCAGCCGCTGAGGTGGAACAGAGTGGATCACTTCAAGGGAGTCTTGCTCCAGCTCCCACTTTGGCTGGTGTGGATCACCTGATAGATGAGAAGATAGCGAGATTGGAGGATCGTTTGAAGAGTTACATTGACGTCAAGTTTAGTGAATTAATGAACTGGATTGGAAGAGGATCAAAACTAGAAGATTTGAAAGAATCGAAGAGTTGATGGTCACTGTGTACAATGGAGAGTTATGTCTGCCCGAACATAACTCTGCACTAGAGATATATGCATATATATTGTATGTATGTTATATATAGTACAATCACAGATCAACTGCTGAGTTGCTATCAATGAATGAGCTCAGAGCTGTTTCTATCACTTGATGTATATCACACAATACAATATTTGCTCAGATCTCTCTCTAATGCACTACAATTATGTGATGCTATATTTCAAATTATCTATATTCTGGTTGAACCACAAGAGTTAAAATCTTATTTCTTACTGCTTTAACTTGATTTCCTTTTCCTCTGTGTAAGTCATTTTGGTATCACATTGTTGCTTGCACTGTGTGCTTTCAGATAATCTGTTAAAGGCACATTTTTAAAAGAAAATGGAGCCTGTTCCTCGAAGTACAATCTTCTTTTCACTGGACTCCAATTTCATAATCAGGAGTTCTTAATTGATTTGTGCCTTCCTAAGGCACTTTACAAACTTACTGATTATGAGACAGAATTGACAGCTGCAGAAGTATGAATTGCTTTGAGGCATAAAAACTACAAAACCACCAAAAGTCACCACTTATAGGCACCACAAATATGTATCACTTGCAGAAACAGACAAGAAAGTAATAGATATGCATATATATATATATATATATTAAGGTGGGTGGGAAAGTTGATTCAGTAGAGCATGAAAGCTTTCAAATTGATTTCTTTTTTTTACTGGTAAATTTATGGTTAAAAAAAAACAAAACAACAATTGTATAGAATTAAGTAAGAAAATTATTATGGATTATTAGAATAAATCAATTTATTGCATTTACAAAATCAGCATTAATTTTGAAAACATCAATTATTTTTGTTCATGTACGCCATGAAGTAGTGGTAACTCCTCTTGCAAAAACCTGGAAAGGGTCGATCTGTGATTCGGACTGGCTGTTAATTATCTAGAATGGAGGAGTTTATAACCAAATGTTTGGAATTGTTGGAGTTGGAAAAAGAAGCGGAAGAGCACCAAAATGAAGTGCGCCTTACCTCTCAACTGCAAAACCCTAAGCAGTTAGAAGCAAAAGGAGTATGCATTCAGAAATTACAAGTAGGTTCAGTTATCTAACTGGTTAATTGGTTGCAATTAATCTGTTTCTGGTTCTTGTTTACCTAGCTATATAGTAACGCTAAGCTGGTGGAATGATGCCTGACAGCTAACTTTAGAATATATGGAATAGAATAAGTGGGTAAGGACACTAATCCCCAATGTAACTACAGCGTAAGTGTAACAATTTCTGCCTCGCAACAACAATCACTAAAAGCAGTAGGTATCCCAATGACCTTCTGGCGTGATATGTAGTGAAACATTCAGTTGACAACTGTACAACAGAATTATTGTGTGTATGTGTGCATGCACTTGTGTGGGTGGATGTGTATTCCTGTGCATGAGCGCTTGCATGCATGCATGCATATGTGTGTGCTCTCACATGTGTGATGCACATGTGGGTGAGTGTGTATTGAGTTTGTTTATTTTTATATATAAAGGCAAGGAATACCATATATGTCCATGTTTATTGTGGTTTTCCCACGATTCTTTAGTGTTATTTTGGTCCAGAGTTAGCAGCAACAAGCAATTCATGTTGTATGTGGTGACTGTGCAACTTGTTCAAGGAATGTCACTTGGTAAATTAACTGCCAGTTAATCAAGTAGGCCTTGTCTCTCAATGACTTGTTCATTTTAATTTATATCTGGAGTGTGCAGAGTAAGGTCAAAGTGGCATATATCCTTATCCTTGAGGGAGAGAGGGAAGGGAATGGAAACTAATAGATTGCAGGAGGAGGTATGAGGAGCAGAGGATGGAAATAAATTTAGGAGGATGGAAAGGATTTTAGGGCTGGGATGGGAATGGATTTAAGGAGATTAGAAATGGATTTGTGGGTGCTTTGTATATGGATGGATGGAAATGTATTTACAGGGAGGAATGGAATGGATATATGGGCAGACAGAAATTGATTCATAGGGAAGTGAATGGATTTGTGGAGGAATGGAAGGGATGTATAGAAGAGGTAAGAATCAAATTATGGGGAGAGGGGGACAGAAATGAATTTGGGGTGGGGAATAAGAATGGATGTATTTATGTGAGTTGTAAGTGTTTTATAGGGAGGAGAGACGGAAAATGGATTTATGTGATTTGGGAATGGATTTATGAGGGGTGGAAGGAATAGGAATGGATTTATGGCGTGTAGATGGAAGTCGATTTACATGACCGACTAATTTTATTATTGTGAGAATTGCATTTCCCTTTGTTGTCTTTTCTCACTAGGTTGCTCAGATTGGCGTTGGTCTGTACGGAAGGCAGGTGGCTTCCTTCGAGTTGTCATGTGGTTCACGAAAACGACCTTCCCTTCTCCCGTCATCTTCCATTACAACAGGTCTAAACTATTCTGCCTTAAAAAGCCAGCATGTTCCACACGCGCGCACGCACACACACACACACACACACACACACACACACACACACACACACACACACACACACCATATGATGGTGTTAACTAATTTCTATATATGAAATATAATAAGCTAAACATATTGAAATATAACGGATTCCTTTGTGGAATGGGATGTAGGCAAGACATGTGTTGTGGTTATGTATCACGATGAGCAGAAACAGAAACAAGGAAATATTAATTGGAAGGACCTTAAATTGAATGTTTGATATTTCCCTCACACATGCTAGTGTGTCAAAACTCCAGTTTACCACTGAGATGAAAAATTCAAGACAAACTTGAAGTCTGTGGAAAAGATAGCAATTAAAGCCACCATGGATGAAATTTAAAGGAAGCACATATCTGATTTTTAGTCAACATATTAAGTTTTAAATGTTTGGCTTTTCTGATTGCCATTTAAAACCTGCATTTTCCAATATACGGGATACTAAACTACTCTGCAATTGAATTATTTTTGACATGACGATCTTGCAGGCTGTATTGTTGCTGTCTTTGCGAGATGCAAGAACCTCTCTGACCCCCAGTTGTCTGGAGTGGTGGTGCATTCATCCTCCTCACAGATAAAAGTGGCATTTGATGATCTGCCAGAAGCTGTGGACTTTTCCATTCATAACGGCAGTCTGCAATTGGTAAAGATCAACAGCAATGTGACTCACCATAGGATGAAGAGGTAAGTTTGGATGATTCTTTAGATTTTATATTCCATTGTTATGCAACAGTTTGCAAACAAAAAGATTGAGACAAATATCAGTGTTGAATTGTGACAATAGTTGTGAGTAATGTCTGTTCAAATAATTCATAGCTTGATTTATCATGGTGTCGTTTTTCGTATGCATTCATCTCAATAATTCAATATAAAATTTGGCCTTCACTAATAGATGTCTTTGCCAATGCTATCCTATAGCAGCGTTCTTATGAAGATGCTGTTAGGGGTAGCCATGTTTTCAGTGTTTGATGCAGTTCAGTACTTGGAGAACTCCTCACAGCTTGAAGGAAACTGGGCATCCAAAAGATGCCTTCACTGTAAAATATACTTTTATGGGAGCACTTTAGGCCTTGTACCTTGGGGTCTATCATCTCTAGCTGTGCAGCTGCTTACAGGCACAGCTACAGCTCAAGCCAACAGTATAGGCCATCTACATCTCTCATAGAAACTGTCAGGTTTATACAAGTATTACATTTTTCCAGAGTTGAATTTTTTTTAATGATCTAGGAATTTTTAGAACCATAATGGTAATTTTTGGACTGCAGATACTGGAAAAAAAAAATTTTTTTTTATATGACCTTAGAAAGACATTTTATTATTTGATTGCCTTTGACCCCCCTCCCAATAAGTGTTTGTGTTTCTTAGTTGTCCTTTGTTTTATTTATGTTGTTGACTGCAGCTCTTTGGAGAGAATGAGGTCCTCTGCCCTTCCTCCTTCAACTTCCCATCTGGTGGACGTTCTGTTTGGGGAGACATCTCTAGGCCTTCCCCATCCAATCTTCCATAGTGCTTTAATCTCCCTCAGAGAAGATGTCAGTCTGCACAACACACATAACAGAATTATATCACATATTTTCCCCAATGGTGCCCACCATTTGTCAAATTTTAGAGGCTATCAAATTTAAGTGAAGAGATTTTATGTATTCACTATGTACATCCAATAAGAATTGCCTCTCACTTCTATAATAATCAATATGATGAGTTTTTTTTTATTTATTTTTTTAATTTCAGTTAGTAAGTTGCCAATAAAATAAGGCCATCATATATTTTCTTGTATTATTTTCAGCACAATTTCCAAGGCTTTTGTTGCCAATAAAATAAGGCCATCATATATTTTCTTGTATTATTTTCAGCACAATTTCCAAGGCTTTTCCTTCATTGACTCCTCTCTGGATGTGAGTCAAAGAAGAGCCGTCCTGTCTGCACTGGCTCAGCCAGAGGTGGCAGTCATCCATGGCCCTCCAGGCACGGGCAAGACCACCACAGTGCTGGAGGTGATCCTGCAGGCTGTACGTCAGGGCATGAAGGTGCTGGCCTGTGCACCCTCCAATATTGCTGTAGATAACATGGCGGAGCGACTGGCCAAGGCTAGAGCAAAGGTGATCGATTAATTCATAGTTATTGAATATCTTGATGTTTCAGCTGCAGTGGTGGACGAGAATCTGTGGAACTTGAGCTATATGTCTACCTGTGCAGGATGCATGATTCTATGTGGCAACCCTCGCTACTGTTATGTGTATATGTAACCACAGGTCTTAAAGTGGCCACTCGTATACAATTAATTAGTCTCTAAATTGTAAATAGTGTTCTTAATAGCCAATTTATTTATTCCTGACAGCATAGCTGTCTTCAGTGGCCTCCACTCAAAAATTTGTTATATTAATTTTTAAAATTTTTGTATTTTTTTGGTTTTTGTACTGACTGGAAGTTCACACGACTGACAATCCTCAACCTTAATGTATCTTGAGTTCATAGAGCAAAAGGCAGTGGGCCTGAGAGTATATGGAGTCCATAAGGTTGATGATCCTCAGGCCTACTTGACTCTAGAAGAAATTATCAATTATTTTCATTCTTCCAGTCGCTAAAATATCCTGTCACATCCCAGGGTCATAGGGAACAGGGAACACTCGTGCTAAGTTCATCAAAATTGGTCCATGCGATTGCCCCATTTCAGTGCTTTAGTGAGATAACCCCTTACCAGAATTTTCCCAAATGCTGGGGAAAGCTTGCACTAGCCCAATTTGTATTTTATTTGGCATTTTATATTAAAAAATTTAAAAAAAGACTCACTGCCTCTTTGATTTTATTATTCTCTGTATTGTGTATTGCCACGCAGGTGGTTCGTATAGGGCATCCAGCCAGACTGATGGACACTGTGCAGAACGTCTCACTGGAAGCTCTACTGGCACGAACTGATGCTGCATCAATAATTGAAGATGTGAAGTCTGAACTACAAAAAGCACTGGCAAGCTACTGCGTTATGAGTTTAGAAATAGTTTTGCTTGAGTGTTATTAAAAAATATTAAAAAATTAACTAAATTCTTAGAGCTGATATAGCAGTGTTACTAAACTATCAGCCTGTTTAATTTATGAGTCCATAAAATCTTATAATAGATTGCCAGATATGCTATAGAGATCTTTGATTTTCTGGTGATAAAATAATGAAACTTATGTGATTATTTGATTAATTTTATTTTATGGCTAACTTTTTTTTCTTTTTTTTTTGGTTATGTGCAGGCCAATACATGTGGTGGTAAAGTGGGAGGAGTCTCAGAGAGGAGAAGATGGAGGGCAGAAGTTAAATCACTCAGAAAGGAATTGAGAGACAGGGAAAAGGCTAGTCCCACATATGTATGCTTGTTTGCATGTTGAATCGTGGACTGTCATTTTTTTTAAAAGTGTTTCATGTTTAGTTTCTTGTTTGTTGCTTGTTTGACATGTATTGGTTTATAATCTAATATTATTATTTTCACTAAGACCCTGCCTACCTGTCTGGATAAACTTTTGAACCCCGAGTCCCACGCCCACCATTTGCTATGAAGCCATTTGGTCTGTATATTATCTCACCACTTGTAATAGGAAGCACATTCAGAACTGTATACATGACAATGTTGTCAGTACTAGAATAAACATGATTTGTATAAAATGTACCTCAACAAAATGTCATGTGCCAGGCAAGCTCATAGTCATAAGCATGGCAACTGTTGCAATGGAGTTCACTGAATATCTTGATTGGTTGCACATTTTTGTCCTCATAACTATTATCAAGATGAAAGCAATGTCTCTCATTCGTTTGTCTTTTTTTTTTTCCTTTTGCTCACTCAGAAAGCTGTTGCTCAGCTCCTTGCAGGTGCAGATGTTGTCTTAGCAACAACTAATGGTGCAACCCTCGATGGACCTCTAGGGTGAGTGTTTGAGATACAGCTACAGTAGTCTCTTGAATAGCCACAGTCATTTGTCCACCATTATAAACTTGGCACACTTGTAGGAGTGTGTTAGTGACTGACTACTTGAGATATATTTACATGTAAATAGGATGGAAGCTTAAATAGAAACAAGGATACTGAACTCTGTACTCGACAATTTTTTTAGACAAGAATAAACAAGTTTTGTCTAAATTTATATCAACAAAATATCATGGTGCCAGTTTATCATGTAGATTATATCTCCTTCCTCCATGGCATGTAGGCTTCCCTTACCAAATCATATTCTCAGATATCCTTCCCATGCTGAACTGCTTCCTAGGGGTATTCTCCCTTACTATGCCATACTGCTAGGTGATCTTCCTCTAACCAGAGAAAGTTCGAAGATAATCATCCCTTACCAGACTGTATCCCTAGATAACCTACCCCACAGACCACTAGTTTGCGCCTTCCCTTATCCCAAACACCTCCTGTCAGAGTGTCCACAGATAACACTATGAATGTGGATATCCGTGGCTAATCCCGGGTTGTCCACCCAGATCCCTCTGTGAGATTATCTGTGGATCATCCCGGAATGTCCTGAGGTAACCCAGACCCCTCTGTCTTAGTGTCTATGATGACGTAGATATTTCGTAAATCTGCGGATATCCCATGTATGTGCACACTGACAGATACCCCGGCCTCTTGTGTGAGTATCTGCAGGTGGGAGAGTTGCTTCTGATATCTCATCTCATGATTTCCCCTCAGATCATTCTGTGAGATCATCCAATAGATGGCGGAGTTAGTTACAGATGCCCCAGATCCCTCTGACGGAGTATACACAAATGACAGAATTGCTTTAAATATATCTGCAGTTCACAGTTGTTTCAGATATCCGTGGATCATGTCAGGATCTCCACGAGTAATCCTGACGTCTCTGTCTGAGTAGCAGCTGGTTGCGGAGTTACACTGGATGTCTTTCAATATCTTTTGTGGCTTTGTAAATTAATTCATAGTTCAAATTTCATGATCAAGCGCCTATAATGATTCTAACATTAGACTCGAGCTAAAAATGTACATGCAATTTTCCAAACATTGCGGTTTCTAGTTTGTAGTATGGAAATTCAACTAAGGCAGCTGAGGATGCAAGAATAGCTCCAAAAGGTTTCAAAAGAACCTACCAGAAATACATATGCAACAGTAATTTTTAATAATGAAAAAAAAATTGTATTTTTCCATAAGAAAAACTAAAAACATTTTTCTTCCAGCAAACAAGCTAGAACTAACGAGTCAAAAGGAAATTAAAAGTATTTAAATCTTAAAAAAAGGATTTAAGGAGGAAGAATGTGATAAAATTGCAAATATTGACATTCTTCCTGTGGACATAGAACTATGTCAAGGCAAGACTATTCAGAGAAGCTTTGCACCATCTGCAGATATACTCTGACAGAGTGGTCTGGGGGTGTGAACATCCAAGAATGAGACGTGGCCATCTGGAGTAACTCTGTCATCCACAGATAACATGGGATTGGCAATGACAACACTGGACATGCTTGAGTCAACTATGGAGAATGTCTCACACGAGTACATGCAAAACAAACTTGACAATATTTCGCATGTTAGTAATTTATTTAACAAATTCTATTCAGCTTCAAGTCTGCAGGAAGATCATCATCACTGTTCATCTCCTTCACCTTTGTTTGACCTTGAAATATGGTCTCACTTTACCAGCTTAACCCTATACCACAAACATCAGTGTGACTGCTACCTGCCTGTTCTGTGTAAGGCTCATGCTGTAAGATTCATGCTATGAGGCTGGCGAGTGGTTGCCACATCTCCCCCCATCCCCCCTCCCCAGCGGTGTAAGGCTCACTAGATTGTAGCTCTTCCACTTAGTTGCTGTGATTCACTATTGCTATTGTATATTATAGTGTTGTTGCTATGTATTTTATTGGTGTTGTCATTGCTTTCAGTTGCTTGCCGGAGGGACATTTAGGGATGGTGGTCATTGATGAGTGTGCACAAGTAAGTGGATGGTGTCACGTTAGCCCCCCCCCCCCTTTATTACTCTCTTCCTGCTTTCTCTGTTCTTTTGTCTTGTGTTTTTTTTTGTTTGTTTTTTTTTGGGGGGGGGGGGGGGGGCTAGGGCTAGAGGTTGTTTTGATATCTGTTGTACCTTAACTAATAACTGTCTGTATAGTAAAATGGGTGCAGGTCAGCTTGGCTGACCTGAATTCCTGTTTCTTACACTACCTGGCCTGAAATTTCAAATGATGCACACAGCACTGATTTTGGTAATTTGTTCTCTTTAACACATTGTTGTTGGTTTTAATATCAATGTTTGTGTGTTTAAAACAACAAAAAAAAAACCTTCCAATTTGCTGTGTTCAATTATAAAATCACTGAGCTGATGCATTGTTATCAGCATTGTCCAGTACTTTTTTCTCTCTCGCCTCTCTCATCTTTACTTATACCAGAAATATTGTACCTGATCAGGTGATCCTCGGGGTCATTGATACTGTACTTCCTTCACGATAATTACTAATTGCATCAATCAGATTATGTGAATGCACTCTCAATATTAAATATTATTGCTTATTGCTTTATGGTTTACTCACAAATTCCTAGATTACTAAAATCTTTATGTTAAGGGTTTTCAAACTATTTGATGGTATATTCTAAATGTGGCAGTGTAAGTTGCAAAGGTGTCCCTTCAGTTTTTATTGGATCCATTGAAATAGACAATGTAGACAATGTGTCTGCATTCCATTCCTCTGCAGGCTATAGAGGCAAGCTGCTGGATTCCACTGCTGCTCTCTTGCAGATGTGTGTTGGCTGGGGACCACAAGCAGCTCCCTCCAACCATCATCTCCAAGGAGTAAGGAAAGAGCCAGTGAGAGAGAGAGAGGAACATAGGGTTAGCATTGACGAGACTGTAGTGAGCCTGGCTGCCAATAATTCAGGACAGTTGATCAATTGTTTTATTAACTCTTAACGAGAATGATTTTTTTGGAAAAGATCAACAGACATCCCAAATACCACATATAATGTTAACTGTGTTCCGTAGGTTGTGCACCACAAGGTAAACTACGTTTGTGTGGATAATAAGATATGATGTGATCTTACAAGGGTCCCAGTTCTGAACTAAAGTATTGCATACTAAACATGGACATGGATTAATAGCTTGTTAATATAGTTCCTCTGACAATTTGGTGTTTTTAGTTTGACTGTTGCTATAGTGGACACATGTGCATTCATCTTACTATATTTCATGATTTCTTTATCTGTCTGTGCGTGCCCTATCTCTCCCCCGAATGCCTCATCCAATCGTCCTGAAAATTTCAGGCGTTGCTCACGGATGGAAGGGCCAGGTTTTGAGACAGTTTGGCTAGAGCGTAGGGCTAGGGCCATTAGATGAACTTCCAACAAGAATAATCGCTAAGTGGTATAAAGTTGTGTTTCCAAACCACACTTTAATCTGATCACACAAAATAATAATAATCCAAGTGAGTTCAAAAGGACACTAACTACTATAGGTGCATCTACATTTCTGTCATATTACATTAAGTAAACTGAACTAACCACCGAAAACCCACCCATAGAACAGATTGTTCGCTAGTTTCATTTAATTACCATTGAGCATGTAGTGTGCAAGATATGTAAAATGCTTTTAATAGCTTTTTTTATTCTGAGATGAATGCTTTAAATAGTCTCTATTATTATGTATATCTAACCAGAGCTGCAGACAAAGGATTGTCCATGTCACTGATGGAGAGGCTAGTTAAGGATCGTGGTGATTCCATCACCAGTTTGCTTACCACCCAATATAGGTAAAATTAGTCGAATTTGTTAGAAAGTGTTATAAGCTTGTGTTTGTAACAACAGTTATTTCGTATTAATTAATAAAAATTAGTATAATAATGTAAAATGTAATTAGTTATCATAAAATGCAGCTGCTCTCCTGATTGGTTCTTTGTGTCCATCCAATAGCAGCACTGACCAGTTATCCTTGTGTAGGTGGTAATAATTATTATACTTGCTCTGATATAATTGGTCCACATGCAGAATGAACAAAGGAATTATGCAGTGGCCTTCAGAGTTCCTGTACAGCGGCTTGCTGGAGGCCCACGGGTCTGTGGCTGAACATAAGCTGTGGTGAGTGTACATACATGCTTACTGTAGGGCTTGCAGCTATGCTTTGCTGACTTTGCCCATGCAAATCAGGCACTAGTCAAGTCTTCTCCGAAACCACAAGTTTAATATCTGTATGCTATGATATAAACCAAAAGATTTTTGTGCACAATTGTAGAAATGACAATCTTGGATTTTTTTCACTGTTAGATAGGTGTTAGTTGTCTCTATGAAACTTGAATTTTTTATTCAGTCTGGTACTAATGTGGGATGTGGTCAGGTGATTTCACTTGCCTTGGTCTTTACTGTGAATTTTTCATATTAGGGGGAGGGGGAGGGATGTTGGGTGGAGAGAGACAGAGAGTGTGTGTGGAGGGAGAGTGAATGGTTGATGAGCATGCATTGCCACTCTGGGTAGATATCTGTGTCATACATGCCATTATTGGTTCATTAGGTGGTGGGAGATGCACCAGCAACCACCGTCCACATCTGTGCACTATCTTTAGAGTGGATGAGTGCATGACCAATGGAGGCATTACTATGACACCAATATAACAACACCAACACACATGCGTGCGCGCGCGCGCACACACACACACACACACACACACACACACACACACACACACACACACACACACACAGTAGCATTAATTTGATAGTAAATTATTGTTAAAATATATTATTTAGCAATAATTAATGCTAATTAATTATTTAACTATAATTAATGCTGTATATATTGGGTCGATAGGGAAGGTAAGGATAGTTAAAAAGAGGGATCTATACATGACCGCCCCTCACATTTGTCGGGCGTCGATTAGCTCCTGTCCAAATGACCACATTACAATTTTATAACTCACTTGGAAAGTGTTTGCTCAGGAAAGAGGATTATGCATATATCAAGATGTCTAGAGACAGGGAAATAGAACAGAGATTGCTGTGTAAGTGCCATGAATGGTACTTCAATGATTTTGTGTGTATGTGGTCATTATTATAGCAACCTCACTGGTGTTGCCAGCACAGCTGACACGGAGTCTCCACTTGTGTTCATCGACACAGCAGGACTGGGCCTAGAGGAGCTGGACGTGCCTGATGAAGAATCTAGAGGGAATGAAGGTGAGAGAGGTAATTCATGTGTCTCTTCTCATTGTTGAATAGTGTATGTGCAGATCTGTGTCTCCTGTCACAGTGAGGAATCTCAGCCCATTGAGTGGTGGCACAACTATTAAGTATAACTAAATCCTTTAGTGGGAATATATGGAGAAATCTTTATTATAATATTGGTATTCATTCTTGGTAACTGTTATTTTGCTGTTAGCAGCAAACAGATATTTGGCATACAGTCTGTACATGTGAGGTAGCTGCTACTGCTGGAGCTTCACCTTGTTTCCTATTACAGGCCCACCCTTGTAGCTATACAGCTGACCATGGTCCCACAAATATGTGTGAATTGCATATTTTACCTTCTGGTTTCATTATGTGTCATTGCTAGGAGAAGCTGATCTTGTCACGTATCACTTGAAGAACCTTCTGGAAGCAGGAGTCTTACCAAAGGATATAGCAGTGATATCTCCTTACAACCTTCAGGTATCCATGGTAACATCAGCAACCATGTTCTTTTTAAACTGCATTACGTCTGTGGGGGTGGGAGTTTGTATAAGAATGAAGTATGGTGAAATTTTCATGGTGAAAGTAAATTCAAAAATTTTAACTTCCTCCTTTTGTTTAGGCCAGTTACCAAAGACAATGTTGTTTGTTGTTGTTTTGTTAAGATAAAATATGATGGAATCATTATTTTCTGGTCATATCATTGAATGGTAATTAACATTGCAAAGCAGTTCTTGAGAATTCTAAAGGTAAGCACACACGCTCGCACGCATGCACACACACACACACACACACGCACACGCACACACCTTGAGCCATCTGAGAGGATGATGCCTCTGGATTAAAGTTTTGACTAAACAATTACTGTCGCTCCTTTGTAGCAAGTCGTCTGACACTTATGCCTTGCAATGTCCTGCCTCTCCTGAACTATCTGTGGCATGTGCCACACACAAATGTAGTAGTGGTTGTGTTAGAGCTGGTGTCGTGCCTGTCAATGCTGCCTCCTTCCTTATCCTGTCCTCCTCCAATCTCTCCCTGGTGCACATATCTAAACCTTCTCTACACTGTGCTTCCATACACCTCTCTCCTTTGCATCTCTATACCATCTTCCCTCATCAATCTTGAACCTCTTAAGATCTTTCCTTACTCTGTCCCTCCACCTTAGCTTACATCCATGCATGGGTCTTCGATGAGTTAACCAGCCAAACAAAAGCCTCCTGGGAATACCATCCTTCTGCATTCTAGCAACATGACCCAACCATCTCAGTCTCCTTACTCCTTTAGGTAGAGTAACCAATTAGTTGCAATTTTTAAATAAAATAATATGTCTTTATTTCAATCAATCCATTCAAATTTGAACCAATATTTTAATCTGCTGTAATCTGCAAGGGTGTGTGGGTATGGCCTGTTAGAAGTTTTGCAGTGGTTACAGCACAAACCATTGGTTAGTTTGATTTCATGCTTCAATATTAAGATCTCTCTATGATTTGGTGTATGTGTGTCGTGTATCAACTGTTTCAAGGTGGAACTCATCAGACAAAGGCTACCTGGGTTAGGGATTGAGTATTCTGAGCTAGAAGTCCGATCTGTGGATGGCTTCCAAGGAAGAGAGAAAGAAGCTGTGATCATTTCCTTCACCAGATCAAACACCAAAGGTGCGTGATGTCTCTATGTTTTCAATGTTTAAAAAATATATATCGTAATTGCTTGGATATGGTTAGATTAAAGTGTGTATCACAAAAATGAAGCTGAATGCCACCTGTATGGAAATGAAATATTACATGCTTCATAGTTGAAGAATCAATGTTTCATTAATCATTTCAAATGCCTGGATAGCATATCTGTTTTCACTGGGTGTGTGTATTTTACTGTCATGTAAAGGAGTGTTGAATTAAAGTTCTTGTACGTATCAAGGAGAGTGTGGCTTTCTAAAGGAGCAGCGTCGTAGCAACGTGGCTGTGACCAGAGCGAGGAGACACTTGGCCCTGGTTGGTGACTCCATCACACTGAGCCATGAACCTTTCCTCAAAGGGTTGCTGGACTATTGCAGTCAGCATGGGGAAGTGCGGGGAGCCCAGGATTATTTGCAAGGTACGTTGTTATGCATGCCATGTGGGATTTTATAACTTCCCAACTACTATTATTACTTTGGTGTTTGATCTGGTAAAGGAAATGATCACAGCTTCCTTCTCTCTTCCTTGGAAGCCATCCACAGATTGGACTTCTATTTGGTTATATTAGTATTATTATTATGGTGGCTTCTGTAGATTTCCTTATATGGTATGATAAAGTAAATTGTGTTAATTCATTGTTAGGTGGATCATTTGACCCATAACCATCACTTTTGTCAATATACAGCTGCACTCTATTTTCATTCCTATTCGTGCATTGAAAATGGTGAACAAGAAGCAAAAGTTGTAAAATTGTTCCACCATGAAATCAGAATGAGAGGATTGAATAGAAAAAGACAGTACAAAAAAACATACCCAACAAACTTTTGAACATAGTCTCCTTTTTTTTCCTTTCTTTCTTTCTTTGAAAAAGGCTGTAAACTTTAGCATAACCTTTTTATTTATTTTTTTTTTTTTTTTTTTTTTTTTTTTTAATATTAACTGGGAGGAACTTTTAGTTTTCATTTCCAGGAAGTATAACAGGTACCTGAAGTGCTCGGCACAAATCTGATGCCATTTATATTTCCTGAATACTTGATCTAATGTATAAAAGTAAGTTGGTTTCAGGCACGACCAACCCTCCAATGCATAGCAACTTTTGGTGCAGGTGGAGGGCTGCCTTTGGGTACAAATTCTTTGCCCCCCCCCCCCCCCCCTCCCGCTAGTCAGCTGCATTCCATCTATACCTGTTTAAATGCTACGACTAGGCAGCTTTCTCCAAGGACAGCACTGCCTACCCCAAATGGGGAGGGGACAAAAAATGGCGTTGTAACCAAAGCTTGTCCCACTTAGGTTGGTCAAGAAACCACCTGGCGACCCATCCCTTTTTTGTGGTCAAATGAAAACGAAAATGACAAAACATCTCACTCTCGCCTCCTGGAATATCCGCTTCTCGATCTCATGAGACATATTGGACAACAATCAAGCTAACTAGGATGTCAAAGAACTATGGTCTTCTATGATTGACGTCCTCCAATCATCCTCTGAAGAAGTTTTGGGTTTCTCCAAGAGAAAGAACCCGGACTGGTTTAACTAATCAGCAGAAGAAATACTTCCCCTCCTAGCATCGAAAAAAAGCAGCATTCCAGGCCCATCTAGCCTACCCAACTTCAACTATGCTCCTACAAAAATGGAAGAAAAGTCACTCCATAACTCAGTGTAGACTCAGAGAGATCCAGAATGATTGGTGGACTCACGAAGCATAACTCCATCAAAGAGATATATGGTCCCACCCAACAAACAGTAGCCCCAGTCCGTTCCGCTGAAGGCTCAATCCTCCTCAAAGACAAAAACCACATCCTTGAACGCTGGGCCGAGTACTTCTGAGAACTGTTGAACAGGATCAATCCCTCGTATCCCTCTGCCCTTGAGGAGCTCCCAACTCTTCCACAAGTTCCTGAACTAGACCTGTGTCCCACTCTTGAAAAGTTCATGTGCCATCAAAACCCTGAAAAACAAGAAAGCTCCTGTTGAAGATTCAATCCCTAGCGAGGTATTAAATATGGGGGACCACAACTTACCAAATTCTTCACCCTCTGTTGAAAACAAGGTAAGATCCCTGACTCCTGGAAGAATGCCACCATTGTCACTATCTACAAGGGGAAAGGTCACAGATCAGACTGGTAACAGCCGTGGCATCTCCCTTCAATCTTTGCTCATGTCATACTCCATCACTTGTTCCATCATCTCACTGACAGAATCCTCCCAGAATCACAAGCAGGATTTTGGCAGCAATGTAGCATAATTGACACCATCTTTGTAGTTCGGCAGCTCCTGGAAAAAGCAAGGGAACATCAGAAGAAGATTTTATTTGCCTTCATAGACCTACGTAAGGCCTTTGACACTGTCAACTGTGAACTACTCTGGAAAGTCCTTGAAAAATTTGGTTGTCCACCTAAATTTCTGACCATGATCAAGCATTTCATGATGGAATGACCACAAGAGTCCTTGTTAATGGTGAAGCTTCTGCCCCCTTTGACGTCACTGTTGGAGTGAAGCAGGGATGTGTACTTGCCCCCACTCTCTTCAATTTGTACCTTGTGGCCGTCACCCTCCTCTCTAGAAATGCTCTTGATGTTGACAATGGAGTCCATATCCACTACCGTTTGGATGGTAGTGTCTTCAATCTTCGGCGTCTCTCAGCTCATTCCAAGACCTCCCCTACCGTTGTCTGTGAACTGCAATATGCTGATGATGCAGCTGTCATCTCCTTCAATCTGGAAGGCCTCCAGAGGACTGTGGAGTCTTCCTTCGAAGCCTACAACAGGATGGGATTAGCGGTCAGCATACCAAAAACCGTCACAATGCAATCCTCATTCTTCCATGCTGACCCCCCACTTGTTATAACAGCTGGTAAAGCACCCCTGAAAAATGAGCAGTCATTCTTACTTGGGCAGTATCATCCCTGACGACGCTTCCATTGATGAGGAGCTCAACAACCGAATTAGACAAGCATCATCTGCCCTCGGACGGTTGTCCAACGAATACTCGAGATCACTTGGGAAAATCAGATCACCCATGTTGAAATCCTTGAACGTGTGGGGTCAACGTGTGTTGTGTCCATGAAGCTCCGCCAAACACTCTGCTGGGCTGGCCATGTTGTTTTTATGGACTCCAACAGACTCCTCCCCCGTGTGGTCCTCCATGGGGAAATCGAGGACGGAAGCTGCCGCCTGGGGGACCGAAGAAAAGATGGAAAGATATGCTCAAGAAGTCCCTCAAGATCTGCTCCGTTCCACCCTGTGAATTGGAGACTCTTGCTGAAGACATGTCGGATGAGACACAGAGTGTCCGAGGGCATCAACCACTCTGAGACGGAGTGGATAAGAGGCAGAAAAACGCACAGCACAACACCAGTCTTCAAACCTGCTTACTTCCTTAGACATCTCATTACTTCCTTCTCCTTGATGGAATACCAAGTTGGAGCTGTTAGAATTGGATCTTGCTTCAGTTCCATACTCAACCTTTTCATTCAATATTTTTGAAACAGCAATTGATAATTCATTCGGTAGAGGAAGTTCTGCTAGACTAGATTCTGAATTTGACTCCATTCCCACTGATTGCTGTATTTTCTAAAGCTGCTATAGCTGTTGTGATGCACATAATAGCGCCTTTTCAAGTATCACCTACTGTTGTTTATTCCAAAGTTTCTATGTCAACTAATTTATACCTACCATTTATTAACACATTTTGCTTATTCTGTTTTTAGCTTCATGTAATGGTTTGGAAGTTGGACACAAAAAAAGGGAAAAAAGATAATGTATACTAGCCAATGCAAAAAGTGGAAGAGTTCATTGATAGATTAGGTGAGGCTAAGTTGATAAAACCTGCTGGATCTGGCCCCAGTGGTTACACGAAAATAGAAAAGGATAAATAGATGGGAAAATAATAATCACCCCACCCACACTAAGAGCTCATTCCAAACTCCATCCCAATCAAGAGTGCCGTTCTCCAAATCCCAGTGGTTATGCAAAAATAGAAAAAGATAAATAAATAGACTAAAATACAGAATTTCAAAATTTAACTATGTAATACCATTCCACACCCACCGCAAGTGCTCATGCCAATTGGCCCATCGCTTCTCTCACAGTGATTATACACAAACAGAAGAGGATAGATAGGTAGACAAAAAATAGAGCAATTCAAACTTAAAATACTATTAACCATCTCATACCCACCCCAAGGACTCATGCCAAATTTTATCCCAATCAGTCCAGCGGTTTTCAAAATCCTGTGACAGCAGACAGGTGGACACAACCAAACTGTTATATGTACTAACAAAACCCAAAAATATCTGCTTTGAAGACCCATCCTTCCGTCTGTAATGCTAAATGTATTCACAAATTAAAAGGATACTTCCTGAGGTCAAAGGTAATGTAATTTGGTGTGAAATAGGTGTAGTTGCAAGGTTAATGCCCATTATCTTAGAATTTTGCTAAAGATAATTTCAACAGAGATAATTAGTATTTACTGTAATTTTGACCACTTTTTAGTCAGGGATAACTCACCACACCCACTTAACCTCCTTGGGGATTTTTTTTTTTTTTTTTTTTTTTTTTTTTTTTTTTTTTTTTTTTTTTTTTTTTTTTTTAGTCTGGAGGCTACCATGTTCCTACCCTGTGGTTTTAACATCGCCCAAGTTACTCTCCTGGTCAAGTTGTGTAAGCAAGCAAAGTTTGAGGTCTCTACGTTCAAGGATTTGGCAGTGCATTAGCCACATAGGTAGGTACATACATACAATTTAGTGGTTTTAGCAAGGTGAGGTTGTACAGCTTTTAAACTTTGTTTGCTCTCCTAGTTCCCTTCATTGATGCTTCAGCACAGACATCAGGTGTAATTTTAAAATAGTGTTAGCCATTTACATTTTTTTTTTTTTTTTTTAATTAGAGAACAAATAAAATAAGAAAGAAAGCTCCAGATGGAGTCTCAACCTGGTCAAGTTGGTGGAGAGCGAAGTGAGTCCACGGGCTAGTAAAACAAAAGTGAATGTGTGATTAGGTCAAAAGGTTTTTAAAGTACCATTTTGACATTTTTAGCCTTGCACAGAAAGAGGAAGAGGTGTAGCCAGATGGGACTCACCCCACCTTATTCACGGAATCAATTTGTGTCTGCATGCCAAAGTTTTAGGTGTGTAGTTCCACTCTTTTTTCTGGTAAAAGTTCCATTTTTTTTTGTGCTTTTTTCTTAATACAAAAAAGGGTGTGGTCATATAGATATGCTTATGGCTCCCCTGGTAACACTGATTCTAAATATATGTGGTTAGTGGGTCTAGCTCTATTCTTTTTTCTGACAAAAGTACCTGTTTTGGCTTTTTTTGGAATACAGAAAGGGGTGTGGCCATATAGACGTGCTCATGATGTTTCCCTGGTGACACTATGCTAAATATATATATGCATTTGTGTGTCTAACTTCAACCATTCAAGTGTGAATCGAGGACACACAGACAGACAGACAGACACACAGACACACAGACAGACAGACAGACAGACAGACAGACAGACAGACAGACAGACAGACAGACTATTCGAACTTTATAATATATATTATATATGTGTGTGTGTTCATACTACAGGGGTTGATCCTGGTGTTCAAACCAACTAATCCCTATTCATTTTGATTTTGGTAAAGGGTCTCTTCATCTATTTCTTGAAGCAATAATAGAGAGAAAAACTGGTTGTGGAGCAAACTCATAAGTACACTCAAATTCCTCTTACCCAGATTCCCAAGTTGCAAATAGAACAACTGAAAGCCACACTAGTTCTATTCATTTTACTTCTTTTTGTTTTGGTTTTGTTCTTTTTTGTTTTTATGAAGATGCTTTGCATGATAAAAACATCCTGCCAAAATTTTAACCCCATCTTAAGTGTTATTGACAACTAACTTGCCTGGTCTAAAACACTATGTTTAAACAAATACCAGAGGCCCATTTACAGCTTCTCTTGCAATGATCAAGGTACTGATTGTCCAACAAACATTATCCTAAACATTTTCGAAAGGGTGTGTTAGAAGAGTTTTATTTTGATTCTTCTGCTTGGCAGTGATTGCATTCATTGGATAAATGGCTATAACAGTGCTTCCTCAGCAATTGTGAATGTCTCCAGTTTTCTTCGTTTCAATTATTGATGTTATTCTCTAAATTTTGTTTTTGATGTTCTAATGTTTCCTGTCCTTGAAACACTATTCATATTGGGATAAGTTTTCCTTTTTCCAAATATTTTCAAACTGCTTGTCCAATTAGTGTGTGGGAGGGTCAAGGGATAGGGTGGGATAGGTCGCTGGGTGCACTGCTCCCTACACTTCACATGCTAAAATTGTTGTTTTGCGTGTTTTTTTTTAAATAGTTGCACCACTGGTGGTGAATAGGGACTGAAATTTGTCTTGTGTGGTCCAATCTCCAGTATACCTTGACCTCTTTTTTTTTTACTGCTGTGTGTGTAGTTACACATCCTTAGCATTCTTACTTGTATATTTTTTAACTTTTTCTATTAATTTATTTATTTATTTATTTATCTATCTATCTATTTATTTATTTAGTAAATATATAAATAATGTATTTATTTGCTTACTTACATACTTACATACTTACATAGTTAATTAGTTAATCATTTATTTAGTTAATTAGTTATTTATTGATATGTTTGTTTATTAGTTTACTTAGTTAGTGGTTGGTTGGTTAGCTATTTAGTTAGTATGTTTAAGCTGAACAAGTGTTACTCCATCATCTCTAGTCACACACCTCCATGCCATATTCACAAAGATTGTCTGCCATGATTGTTATGTAGCTGCTGATTTTGAAGAGCACCGCTTGTTTCAGTCAAAGCAGAGCAAGATACCTCTGCAGCTGAGACGTATAACTGACCAGGCAAAGAGAAACACAAAACATGAAAATGTGAGCATAAAGATGGAAGACAGAAGGAAATTGGGAGCACTACTAACAACTGGGTGAATTCTGTAGAATAGACTCATATAGTGATAGTGTATGGTGCAAATTCACTGGCCATGGCTTGTCAATCAGTTATGGTTTAGGTGGGACTTTGGGTGCCCACACTCATAAGCTGAGAGTCTTTGTCAATCCTCCTGCGAGCTCCTAGCCCAGCTCCAGGAGTTTGCTTGCACTGGCTCGCTCATAGTGCCTGCTTAGTGCACAGGCACCCTGACTACCCCCTCCCCCTTATCTCATAGTCAGAAACATTGGATATGTATTTTAATGCATTGCAATTGAAGATTTATTTTATTTTTGGTAACATAGTGTTGAGCAAATCCTTACTCTCTGTGTCGTGTGTGCGTGTGTGAATTTGGAAATATTTAACGGCACTGTTTAATTGCCTATCAACTGCAGAGAGCCACCGAGTGAAGATGAAGTGGAATTGAGAGCTCAACTAAAGAAATTCTTATCCCAAAGTGAACTTGAGTTTTCATTTTCAAATTCTCTTTCTGGATACCAACGAAAGCTTGTCCATGAGGTAAACCCAGTTCTTACTTAACTGGGGAATGTTCTGATTAAATTTCTTCTCTGTTCTGCTTATAGAATAATCGGCACTAGTGTACTAGAGTGGTCCCTAATGGTAGGGATCATCACTGTCAAAAACTGCAAAAGCTGCTGAACACCCACGCCCAATTAAGCGTATGGGCTAGCATACCTTTCATGCATCCCTTGGGCTAGAGCCAGGGTTGGCTAGGGCAATATGGCTTTCTTTAAAGAAATATCTACAAATATAAAACACGCTCTAGGGGATGAGATTTCAGTATAACGGGAATGTGTTCATTTTTTGAGTTAATTTTTTTCTCATACTTTACCCGTTCAGCCGTTTTCATTTGGGACCACTCTTATACATTTGTACCGAATTATCTTCATTACTGCTAATATTAACGTTTGTACGAGTGGGTGTACGAGTGGGTTTTTCGAAGAAAAAATTAATTAAAGTGCACATTTAAGATTCCTGTGACATTTTCCCGGGAAATTGCTGGAGTATTTTGGTCAGAGTAACTATTTTTAACATCATGCCGAAGTTGCTGCAATTTAGCTGGAAGAAAAGGTGAGGCTGTCATTCGTGTGCCCATTCTCTTATTGTGCAGCTTTCTGAAGAGATGGGGTTGAAGCACATTAGTCAAGGAGTTGCTCCAGAGAGATACATCACTGTCAGCAAAACCACTCCCAGCAGACCTCAGCCCTGTGACAAGACCACTAGTAGGCATGTGTCTGATGGCGACTGGGAAGAAGGTAGTCCCATTGAGGAGGTGGCAACTGGGGATAGTGCTCATGTGTTGTCCAAACAAGTTATGCCAGGTATGTTTATACAAACCACACATCGTTCCACCTCCCATTCAATCACTTGAACATTAAGCACGGCACTATCCCTAACATGTTTCTTAATTAAAGCAAGCATATTATGGCACACACTAATTAATGTCTCCTATATCATTGACAAGAAAAGTAATCTTGCTGTTTAGCCAGCAATAGTCACAGTGTTCTCCCAGCAAAATATTGTGGCTTGCATTCTTGAACCAGGAAATGCTATTGCTTCAATCAAAATAATGGGTATCGGTGAATGTTTTCTCTACTGTACAAGAAAAGGTCTCATGAACCACATTATTAGTATTATTTTTATTATTACTATTATCATTATTATTATTATCATCATTATTATTATCATTATTATTATTATTATTATTATTATTATTATTATTATTATATGTCAACAGCTATGAAAAGTGACAGCAGAACTATTTTTATTTCCTATACAGATGTTAACAAGTCTGTGACACTTTGTGAATTCTGTCTTAAAGAAGTTCCCTCTGGTAATTTCTTCACCCACGAGACTCACTGTAAATCACTATCCTCAACAGCTGCAAGTGTAAGTGTCAAACAGACTGCCGTGAAGTCGACCTCCACCTCCGGAAAGAAGAAAAAATCACAAAAGAAGAAAATGGAGCCATCTGAAGATGACTTGGACACACTTCTGACTGAAATGACTTTGGCAGATTCAAAATGTGGTTTTGAGAGGTGTAGGAAGTCGACTAATCTTATAGGAATGAGATGTATGTTCTGTCATAAGCGGTTCTGTGTGGGGCACAGTGTTGCGGAGGTACATGGGTGTGGGGAGCAGGCCAGGAGACACGCCAAGAGGGACCTACGACAGCCAGGTGGGTGAGTGGGCACACATGGTGAAAATACTCCATTTGCCAAGATCTAAAAAATTATCAATGATGAATTATCTCCCATTTATAAATTTTCTGGAAATATAATGACCCAAAAAAAGAATTATAATCATAACGAATCAACAACAATCTAATAATAACTAATGGGCACATTTTTGTTGAAGTTTTTTTTTGTGTGTGAATGATAAATCATGTACTAAATTTTACTTCTTATATGTTGTTGTTGTAGTTGTTGTTGTGGAAGGTAAATTAGTACAGACCACTCAGGAATACTGATGCACCTGTTTTGCATGGATATGATGACTCATTTCTAACTTTACCTATTTTTGTTAATGACACTCAAGCTCTAATTTCAAAGTCTAATCCATTATTTATAAGCTTGGCTGAATTATTGTTGTGATCGTGTCCAATGAGGTTGTATACTAATTCAGTTGATAGAGATTAGAAATTGACCATTCACAATTCATTTAGCATAACAAGAACATATTTATGAATGACAGTCTTATTATCTACACATAAACATGCAGCACATGTGTCTACTTTTTTGGTATGACCTCGTCTGTGTGTGCAAGTTATTTTCACAGCAAGGCTGAATTTGGCATGTGATCTCCATCTGACCAGGAATGTTATTACCATCCTGTGGGTGTGGACATGGGGTGTGTTTTGGCCATTCAATGAAATCTGGCTCCACTGGACCAATCAAACTATCTCCATGGGAGTGTTTATATGCTCCTATGGATATGGTTTAGTTATTAAAAGAAACCAAGGGGGGAAAAAAAATTTTTCAACCCTAATGTGTCTCCAACTGCCAGCTGGCAAAGTCCCTACAAAATGTCAGAGATTAACCTATTATAACTGGTCTGGCAGACAGTAGTCTCCACATCCACTAGTGCCACATTCATTCCACAAAGACAGAAGTAGTGTCGTCCATTCCATCCAATAATGCCCACAATAGAGGGAGATGGGAGTAATTTCTCAGAGCCAGCAGCCGCTTCCTGCTACTGACAGGGACCAACAAGCTATGCATTTAGTTTATCAACCAGAAGCATGACTTTACCCAATGGGTCACATGATCTTCATTTTCAGAAGAAGGTAAGAGAGCAAAGCAAGTAAGAATCTACTCCGCTGTCTTCTGCTCTCAAAAATACCAGCAACTGGATCACATGCAATGTGATATATGAAGAGGTCTTGCATCAGTTTGTCATTTTTGTTCTGTACTTCTCTTTTTCCTGCTGCAATGTAAACAATTCCTTCCTTCAAATGCACTTGTACATGTATAAACCATCAACAGGCATTAGTGTAAACCACGCCCACAGATAATTATTCTATCCAGGCTGCTACCAGCAAGTCTTACTTTGGTTTCTTTATCACTTTCCTAACTTGTTGGACCAATCAATGCCTTGCAGTGAAGTTGAAATGGGCAAACCTTTTTGTGTGAATATAAGATTGGCTGGGGAATGTTTTTAACAAGCAAAAAAAAAAAAATAGGTAGGAATTAATTAATTAGTTTTTGTAACCTATTAGTCTATAGGTTATTGGACAAATGATATCACTCAATAAAAAGTCAAAAAATGTGGAATTCTGTAAGCCACAATAGTCTATAATATTAAGAACACAAATAAATGTGGTCACACATACAATATGCAAATGACAAATGTTAATATATGCAGCATCATGTACAATGCAATTACTAAACACTGGTCTCTCTCTTTCTTTGTTCCTTGTCTTTTTTTTTTTAATTGTTGTTAGGACCTGGAAAAGCAACGAGTTGTGAGAAACGTGAAGTTGTCCAAAAGAGATTGGAGAGGAAGTTAGGCAAGATGTCATCAGAAAGACAAGCCAAGCCCACATCCAGGCCAAAGTGAACCCCATCAGTCACTGTCACCCCCTCCATCACTTATATTCAAGTGGTCACTCCTGCAAGATGGACGCTGAAACCCACAATGAGATCACTATTTTTGTCAAGTGTTTTATGAAACCTGATCAAATTAATAACAGTCTGTCATTTTACAATTATTATTTATCACATACAATCACACAAAGAATGTAATGGAATGACAGGGAATAGAACATTTCATTCTAGCAACTCATATTTTGTGATGGTATAACAAGTACAATGATTATCTGTTGTATGCAATATGATAGAGAACATTGCTCTTGTCTGTGTGAAAAAATATATATTTTCCTTGATGTCTGTAGAACATGTCATTGATGTAATGAAAAAAAATTCCCACAAGTGTTAACAAATTTGGATAAGTGTACTTATATGATTGGGAGGAGGAAGAGAGAGAACAGTTTGTAATTAGATATATTGATATATTTCTAAATTTCTCCCCCTCTAAAAAAGTGCACTGACAACAACACACTTTATCTTGTGCAACACATTAATTCTATATTTTAAGACTTTTTATATCATCCATGCCTCATTGTTAAGAAATTGGCATCTCACTAGATCATCATTCCTTATCTAAGAATGTTCCCTAAAGTCCTCGTGTGTGAGGTGTGTCTAGAAAAACTGGGGCAGGATCTTGTCAGTCCTTCAGACCCCAACAAAATAATATTCAATATGTGGAACTACTTGGGCCATCTCTCTATAAATTCTGGGCATCCCTCCCCTTTTCACCTGTTGTTCTGTTATGGCATATACATATCCAATAATCATAATAAGTAGTATGAATTTCTTTGTTCATAAGCTGCTCAAATTATATTTGATAATTGTTATCAGTAGTGTCTCTGCAAAGTGAAATTTTTCAATAAATAAACCATTTTAGGATTATTACGTATTCATAGGTACATAAACTGATGGCCTTAATTTAAAAGACATATTATTGCTTGGAAATTCATTTGAATAGAATAATTGGTTATTTTGGACACTATTGATTAGCATTTTCACTACCTGGTTGCATTGCTTCTTCTTTTTCTTTTCTTTTTAGTATAAATTTTCATAGTACCGACAATAAATCCTGAGTGAAGAAAATACTGTGTGGGCGTGGCTACCAGCACTTTAGCAGTCAGGGTGTGATTTACCAAACTTCCAGCGCTGCCGGCAAGTTTGGAAATGGCCTCACTGAACTTGAAGACAAAAGTCAAGTCCCTGTTATCTGCGCTACAGGTGAGGCAGTTGGACGTGTCATAATGAATTACTTAATCACGAGGAAAATGGTCACTCCTAAACATTGGTCAGATTACTTTCCCAAGCATGCTAGCTCCAAGGGAGGATAGTCGGTGTGTCAAACTTGCTATGACATAGCTAAATTCCTAGTCATAGGATGGTTGCTACGTTTTATAGAAAATTAGACGTGAAGATTCATATAAAGCAACAGTACTGGTTGCTTAAAATGGATGTCTGATCTGTTTGCTGCTACTTTTTTTCCAGACACTTATAAGATCTGGTGACAAGTTGTATTGCACTTCAAATTTAGATATGATAAGGCAATTCCAAAAGTATGTTGACACCATGGTGAGGGGACACAGCAGTATGGTTGCTAGCCAGGCAGCTCTTGCAGTGGGTGTCAGTCATGGCAAGAGAGAGGGAGTAGCTTCAAGAGTGGAGGTGGGGGGAGAAGCCAAGGTGTTCGTAGTCCTTATGTAGTACCTCTGTAGTGAGTTTGATGAAGGGCTGAGGTGACACCATAGAGATGTGGCATAGCATGGATGAATGTAAGAAAAAATATCATTATTGTGTCTATTTTCAGACTTGACCACTCACCGTGGTCAACTCTCTAATATGATATTAATATTTATGGACAGATGGTTAGATATTTACAGAGGAGGGGGGGGGGGTGTATCCTGAGTACATTATAATGGATTAGAGCTGAGGTTTCCAAGGTGACACAATGACAAAATATACTGGATCAATTACAAACCTAACTCAGTTGAACAAACTCGGAGGGTAAATGGCACAGTCAAGCACAGGGGAGAATAGCACAGGCAAGCATAGGAGATCTTTTGTAACATAATTTGCTGAAATATAAATAGTGTTCTTAAAGTTGTGCTTGCTTGACAATTTTTAAATGTTCACATCACACACACACAATGTGTACCAACCTTGCTGTGTGTTCGTTGTAACTCTATTTTCTGTTTCCTGGTCATGAGAAACCATCAGACTGAATGCACAATATATATATATATATATATAGTTATAGTTAAATTAAGTTATTCCTTTGATTCTGGTTGTTGTTGTTTTTTTGGGGAGGGGGTTTAATTTTATTTTATGTATATATCTTCTTTCCATTTATATTTGTTCTTTCGTAAAGAAATAATATTAGATGGCTCATCCTATATTATCAGACATAGCTTGCTAGCCATGAATAATGGTTCATCTCAATTTGATTAGCTAATATCTCATCATGATGTCTATTTGTGTAGAGGGAGAAGAGTCAGGAGGGTGTTGATGAGGAGACCCATTCTCTGCAGGTATGTCTCCCATGCATGGGGGGGGGGGGGGGGGGGCTTTAAGGACAAAATTATGTGACCAGTGGATGTGTATAAGTATATATGGTAAGGGTCTCTCTATGAATGTGGCTGTATTGTTGATAAATAATGGTAAGGGATATCCATATATATATATATATATTGATGTGATTTATGAATACATGGTAAGGGTCTCCACATGCAGGTTAATTACAAAATTAGAAAGTGAATCAATCATTTTAATTTTCTGGTGAAGAATTTTTATGCCCCAAAAAGTGGTTATAGAAGGATTATATATATATATACATATATATATATATATATTTATTTATTTATTTATTTATTTATTTATTTATTTATTTATTTATATATTTATTTAATGATTATGAATCAATTACTATTATTGACATAATGTTGTTTGTTTATATCTTATTTACCAACTCTGTTGTGTGGTATGGTGACGTCCCATGTGGTGTGATGTGTTCTCGTGACACTGTCTTTAGCCGACAGATCTACCACATGCAAGAGAAGATCTCCGCAAGACTGAAGATGTACGTATGTTCCTCCATATCGGCCTGTCACATGCATAACCCTTCATATGTCACATGACCCCCTTCTTAAGTCACATGATCCCCATTACCCAGGTATTATGTGTTATTCCCCTCACCCTATGCATACTCAGGCCATAGAGAGCATAGACCAGGTCTACTTCGCTGTGGAGGAGGATTGCGTACGCTACGAGCTAGAGGTGAGTGCAGGGGGTTTCCCTGGGAACTTCCCGACTAATGTTTCACCACACCAGCAGTTTGTTAACAGGCGACTGTTGGTTGGTGTGGATGCAAACTGTAGTCCTGCCATTGGAGGGGGGGAGGCCCGTGGTTGAGAGGGGGGGGACCCGTGGTTGAGAGGGGGGAGGCCCGTGGTTGAGAGGGGGGGGGGGAGGCCCGTGGTTGAGAGGTGTGGAGGCCCGTGGTTGAGAGGGGGGAGGCCCGTGGTTGAGAGGGGCGGAGGCTTGCAGATGACTCAACGATATATTGATTTGCATGACTACTATTGACCATTTCTTACTTACTTTTCTGCGTGTGTGCGTATATGCGTCCTCCCTAACTATGAGTACAAAGTGTTGGTTGTGAAACGAGTTAAATCAATCTACTAATCCTGCTAAGCTAATACATGGTTTGGCTTTATTCCTTTCAGTTAACTGCATCCCTAGTACAATTTGTTATCTTCAACTTCTGCAGTCATTCATGGTATCTTGCTTTAGTAACCATGTAGTAGTCATGGCAGCTTTTTCACTAAATGGACACACAGATAAATATGAAAACATATATCAGATGTCTGTTGTGCAGGGTTAATGCAGACTCCCTGATCCTTTAATTCCCTGGTGGCCCTCTTTATGGTGGTGGTTGGAAGAGGGAGGTGGAGGGGGAAGGGAGGAATCTGTGGACAAATTTTCTCTTGTTCATACTTTGTCTCTAGTTTTTGTTTGATCTTGTTCTGTCTTGTGTTGTATTGATTACAGTTTGTTATCCATAATTACTTTGTACATGCCCTAATGTGTATGTACAGGGAATGGGAAGAGATGTGCAACTGCCACAGCTAGAAGATCGCATTTTTGCTCTCAAAGTTCAAGACACAGCTGTAAGTAGTTTTAAAATTAATCTTTCTTCTTCTTTTTTTTTGAATTATTGGGCATATATAAACTGGTGTTATGGATAGACTAAACAAAGATATCCATCAAAGTTATTCCACTAAATATAGTTAGCAAGCGTCTGTCTGTAAGTAATACTACTCCTTCCTAATGATAATTCCAATCACTATGAAGTTTTTACAGTCTATTTGGGGAACCACTGGGAGGGCATAGATAAAGATTTGTTTTGGGGAATACTCTGTGAGAAAAGAAAAATGGGATTTGAATAGTTTCTAATAAAATTTAAAAAATAAAATCCTAAGAAACTGTGGTTGATCAATTAAGGTACAGGTCTCCATAGCTTAAAGGGTAACTAAAATGCTTTTTTTTTTTTTGAAAAAAAAATTTTTTGCAGTTTTTTGTTAGTCATGCAAGCCTTTCTTTAGATTCAGAATCAGAATTTCCAGCACAGGAATAGGAATCAGAACTACTGTCACTGGCTCATATCTACATGGACGTGATAGAGATATATCAACGTCTGCTGTGTTCTCTGCTACAGAGAGCTTCTTGTGATGCCTCAATTCCTGAAAAGTCTTCTTCTTGGGGCATCACTTCAACTTTTTTTTTTCCCTTTTATTCACAAAACTACTCTATGTAGCTAATATATTAAGCAAACTGAAAAGGTTTGTTAGTGCAGGAGGCTGAAGGCCAACTGAAAAACCGCCCATAAGGCGGGTTTTTCGCTAGTTATATATAATTATATGAAGCTGTGAATTTATCCTCACAATTTACATGGCAGACTGGCCTACAATGTGTTTGTATGCTATGAAGTGATATCTTTCGATGACTATTTAACTGCTTGATTGGAATTTGTATGTTTTATTTCTTAAAAAAAAATTTTCATATTATAGTGTCTTAATCTTCTGGTTTGTTTATTTTTTTCAAATTTTCCCCTTCATTTCTCTCTCTCTCTTTTTAAACATGTCATAATCCATTCTATTTCGCATTCCTCTCCTCCTATTTCAGGTTTACAGACAAATCTACAATCTGGTGTCTGACAACTATCATGCGTATGTGAGGGTGAGTCAGTGTGTTACCGTGTCAGAGCATGTTACACGTCTGAATTTGCTTAATACTTTAGGTAACACTGGATAATGCTAAGTCACATGACTAATATGCAGCCACCTGGTGTAACATTCTTTACACATCAAAGTTGATAACTTGTAGTTGAGTGAACAATAAACATTTGGCAACTGATAATTTAAAAAACGTGATTTTTTAAGAATAATTCTGTGGGAGGGGGAGGGTAATTGATGTGGTCTTATTCAGACTTATTATATTGCCTGTGGTGGGCTGGTCAAGAGGCTAACACTGCATTACCACTAGTCACCCACTTAACAGCAACTAATGAAATAACAAGTAACGGACTATGGCTTTGTGTGGGTATCTGAACTGAGATAAGAACTGTATGGATAGCTTATGCCAAGCAGTGTTTGGTAAAGTGTGAAACAGTACATGTATGGTATGGATGCAAGCCACTCTGCATTCTCTATTGCATTGTATCTTGCAGGAACTTGAGAATGTGACTATGCTGGAGAAGTCTCTGAGTGATGCAGCCAGGACGTGCGTTGGGGCTCGGTTTCAGCTGAAGCTGGCACAGGAGGGCGTGTCTCATGGTGGGCTGGGTCTGCTAGCCAAACATAGGAAGAGGGAGAGACTGAGAGCTTTGCTGGACATCCTCAGAACTCTCAAAACACTTGTAAGCAAAAAGCGTTTTTATTGTGTTATCAAGATCTTAGTCAAATACATATTCTTTATTTGTTCTAGTTTTTTTTTGTTGTTGTTTTTGTTTGTTTTTTCCTTCTTTCTTTTTTTTTCTTCTTTTTTTTTAAAGAAGTATATTTATGTTATCATTTATCAGATTATTGTTTGGTCCTGTCAGTATCTCACAATAAACATTTGGCATTATTTTCCCTTTTCCTGTTATTGTATGACTCTGTTTTGGTATTACTGAGTGTGTTCAGTGATTGTTGTGTACAAGTTTATCTGAACTTACTTCATTGATTTTATGTAGCAAAGAACTGATACTCGACTAAAGGAACTACTTCAGGTTAGCAAACCAGTTACAAATACTGCCAGGTCAGCACTTGATGGATAATTAAATTGGGAATGTTTGTGCTATCGAGCTTTACCTGACAGACTTTTTAAAAATAGATTGTGGTATGATGGTGTGCGGTTTCGCCCATAGACAAATATGTCAGCAGACTGAGTTGTCGCATCAAACCATGAAACAAAGCACTCGTTATGTTTACTTCTTGTTTACAACAATGTTTGCTATTTCTTCCAATCTGTGTTTTTGTATGTGATGACCATTTCCTGACATATGTGCATGCTGGAACATGCCTGCTTTTACATCTGGTGTAATAATTTTGTTTGTTTGTTGTTGTTTTGTTGTCTGTGTGCTGTAGGAGGGGGATTTCCCTGGTGCCACTCAGTTATGTCTGGAGTGTCAGGATGCTATCCAGACATACAAGCACTACACATGTGTCAGGTATACTGCACATGTGTGTCAGGTGATCTCCTGTAATGTCAGGTGACCACAGTGTTCGTGTGTGTGTGTGTGCAAGCAATGATTGTTGTTCTGGACCAAAAAACACTTCTCTGGTGCTTGCTGCAAATATTCAAGATCCTATTTATGACCCAATATCTATTTATAATGCTGGTTATTTTGATTAGTGATGGGGCAGGTGTACTGCACCTGAGGTGATAATATGCACCTGAGATAATTATATGTGTACATGTGTGACTGTGTGTGTGTGTATGTATGTTGGTGCATGTGTGTGTTTGAGTGTGTGTGTGTGTGTGTTGGTATTATATTGTCAAATCTTGTAGGGAGCTCGCTGGGTCCCTGCAGGATATTCAGAGTGAGATTGAGGTGAGAAAAATCCTCCACTTATGTCCTGAGATGCCTTATGACGTAATTTATGTATGTGTGTTGCCATGCCAATATTGGACATGTAATTCCCAGAGGGAGTTGGAGAGTGCCCTCGGTCGCATGTGTGCCAACTTCCATCAACATCAGTATGAGCAGATCCAAGCAGCATACACCATCTTGGGCAGGACTCAGGTGTGCACTGATTTAAGCTACCTACAGCTGTCCTGGAGGCATACACAGTGTACCATATTGCAGCTGCTACTTATTGTTTGTTGTTGTTTTTTGGAGGGGAGGATATGACCAGTTTGAACTCATGCTAATTAATGGATGCTACATCTTGTGACCACATGTGCTATGGGCTTTTTAGTTCCGTTGCCATGGGATCCGATCTTTCATAACATTAGGTTGGTTAACAATGTGCTGTGAGACTAAATTAAGCCTGAATAGGTGAAAGTAGCATAAGTTATGAGTTAGGGTGGATCAACCTTGCTCAGGTTTTAGTGAAATATTCAATAATAAGATTTTTTTTAAATTTTCTAATTGAGTAGAAAAAAAGATGGAAGCATCCTTCTAATTAATATTTAAAATGAGAATGCTTTTTTTTTTATTTCATTACGCATACTTTTATTATTATTTTTTAATTTAAAAGATTCTGAATGCCCTCTCCTGTATTGGCCACTTGGACTTATCTTGGTAAAAGTGGCCCAACTATAAATGTACCAGTGCATTTAAGTTTGCAGCTGCTACAAACCAATCAATATATGTGCTGCAGCTTAGGAGGTGTCATAAATCTGACTAAACTACAGTGTGATTTTCCCTCCTTCCCTCCCTCCCTCCTAATCCTAATTCCCATTAAATCAGTACTGGTGATCTGAGGGAGGAGAACCAAAGGAGTGGTTGCTAGTTGAGGTACTGGCCCATCCACTTATCCTGACCATCAGTTGAGCAGGTTAACTTTAGCATGAAAAGTGATTAACAAGCTTGGAAAGCCACTGACAACCATCCAATATCATCACAAAACTTAATGACCATTTTTCCCCCTTAGATTTAGCTGTTGGGGATGTGTCATCCAACCTCTACACACACATGCATGCAAGCTGATATCCCTGGTGTGATATATCTTATATCTAAACTCATCGGACACACAAGAAACTTTTAATCACACAATTCTCTCTCTCTCCCTGTAGACTGCGGTGGACACTGTGCTGATGCGGTTTACCACCAGCATCCATGACTCCGCCTATGCTGTTGTGGCGGACTACGCCAAGGTGAGCTCCACCTGGGGACGCACAACAACGTGCCTCTCTTCTAGTGTGGCTGGTATTCCAGCCCAAATGTTATTTAGGTCATGTGCTTTATCGTCACTTGCAGCGAAATGAGGATGAGACTGACGATGAGAGCCAGCTGCAGAAAACCTCTTATGCTAACCTGTGCAAGGTATGTGGTGGGGTCTGTTTTGTTACACTGTATTAGTGGATGTTATGTGTTAGTGGATATGGACCATGGACTCTAGATTACTATATTCTGTGGTCAATGGGGATGTAGGATGTCATTTATTTTTATTTTGAATGCGTAAACAGCGTTGGTGTATAATCTGATTATAACTTCATCTAGCAAGACATTTGCCTAACTTTATTGTTAATTGTTAGGTTCTGTTTTTATTGGGTGTTGTTATTGGTAATGACAAGCAACAGCAATAACAACACCTTATAATTATTACTACATAAACAATTATTGTAACTATTTCCTGTTATGTTACATAAGCAGTTTAGTTCATGTTATTTCCTCTTCCAATGTCAGATGGTCAAGGTGGACGACTTTATTCCATGTTTGAAGAAAATCTGTTTAGTAAGTTCTTCCTCCAAATCTGTGTTGGTGTGAGTGTGTATGTGGGCCTGGTAACTTGAAAGAGTCCCAACACTAAGCAGCTGTTATCATATATATCATATGTGGAGCAATGCAAACACTGATAGCAGTGCACTTCCATTGATATTGGAAATTGAAGTTAAGTTCTTCTCTCTTTTTTTGTACAAGAGAATGACTAAAAGTAATGGCCGAGTTCCTGTGAGTCTATGCATGGGGTGTGGCTCCAGGCAATTAATGAGTTCCAATAATGTTGAGTAGGTGGGAGAGATATGGGTAGGAAGATTAAGAATAAGAAGAGAAGTCGAACAACTTATTATCTATCAGGAGGTATGTGTGAGTGTTTGTACATACACTGACTGAGTGTTTGGGTGGTGAGAAAAATTGTAGAAACCATCCTGTGGATGCGGGAAAGCGTGGTAGTCATGATGATAATTTTGACCATGTTGGATAGGGAGTTAAATCTGTTAGTGAGTACATTGCGTAGGTATGATGTCTGTAACAGAGAGATCCATTCAGGGATCCAAGTGGTTTAGAAAGGAATGCATGACCAGCTGATGGACTTTCTTCCCTGCATTCAGGAGGACCTCTTCCACCCAGTAGTGAGCTTGCAGCTTGCCATGAGGTGTTGGGGATCGCTTTGGATGAGAAGGCTACAGCGGCAGCGTGAAGGAAAGCAGAAGAGGGGGGGGGGGGGCGCAGTGAGTTCCAGATTGATAATGGCAGAAGTTGAAGTGGGCATGCAAAAGGGAGAAGAGGCATGGTGGCGCAAGGGATATGTGAATATCTGTGGTTTGTGCTTTACTCCAACTAGAATAGCACAGTCAGGATAGCCTGGGGATGCAGCTCAAGTTTATACTCTTTGACAAGACTCCACAGAGCGAGATGTGCTGCTTGTGGTTTCAATGCTAGAGTGGAGTGTTAACACGTAAGGAGACATGGATTGGGTTAGGGCAAGAACACCTGCTCAGCCAATACCACAGGGGAATAGAGAAACTCTGGCTGTGCTTGTGGAAGGAGGCTTCACAGGCAGGGAGATGTGATCATGCACAGTAGACTCTGTGTAGTGCTGACACTTCTGAAATGGGCTAATACATCTTACTGCTAATCCCATAGGATTTGACCCTGGACGGTGTCATGGAATTTTCTTATACCATGTACAGTTTCAAAGTGTATATGTTAATACTCGCTATGCAAGATCGGTTAGTAAGTGTTTTGACAATGAATACCGACAGATACTCTGGTGCCCATCAGACCTATAGGGTGTCAAATACACTATGTAATGATGAATTCTTGTGTAAAATATGTCTTGTAAGCTTAATAACAATGTTTGTATTTTTTAATTTCCACCACCAGTTAATGTTATGGTGTGTGGTTCGTTATTAAGATCAGTCTCTCTGCCCATGTGCAGGCCATGTGGAAGGTGATGAGAACCTACCACCAGGTGAAGCTCACCCACGAGACCAGCGACACACAACAGGCGGTCAGTACAGACAGTGAGGAGCCCGACGCCAAGTTCAACCGTAACTATGTCCGCACGAAATTGGAGAATGGACTTCTCCGTGTGTGGCGGGTAAGACAGCTTGACCACCTACCCCCTTCCCAAACTCTATGTAGTGCAGCTAATTTAATGTCACGTTAAAGTCCTGGGTAGTTTGTGTCAAGACAACTTAGCACCGTGTCATGTGTTTTGAGATATTCCTTTTGATTGGAGCCGTAAATTTTATGTTTATGTTGCTGGTTAGAAAGTGTGCCAAAATTAGGTTGCTGTTTTATTTTTAACGAGGCTGTGATTAGGTTTTCCATGGGTCATCTGTGAATGGATTACTGTTCTATGTGGGAAGATACTGTGTTTGTGTAATTGCAATTTTATATTGTACAAGAGTATACTCAACCAATCTGTTTGGCAGATTAGAAACTCATTTAGTGTTCAAAAGTAATTTATTATCATTAGGCCTATATTTGGGCACATGCTGTGACTCGTGATGTTTCAGATTCAACTAATTTGTTTTATTCCAATTATTGCCTACCTCTGTGTACCTTGTAGTGAGAATGTTGTCAGCATACAACTCTACAAGCAATTGTTATGATGTTTGCTTGCTACCATGACTAAGTGCACATGGTGGGTGTGGCCAGGTGGACCAAGAGAGGAGCTGCAACTAGATGACGCTGAGGCTAGCCTAGAACCACAGTCCTCAGTCACATGCAAAGGATGCTGGTAAAGGCAGCAATGTAGCAGAGTGTCTTCCCCAGACTTAAAAACTGAAATTGACTGCTTTGGAAATCTTTAGCTACCCGAGGGGCCGCCTTAGCAACACTTGCTCATCAAACAAATGAGGGTGTGTGGTGTGTTCTTGTAAGAACAGCATTTGCTTTGATACACTGTCTAATATGACACGATATGTCCATGAGCTCTCGGTTGCTACTATGGTACTAGTAAACCTTAGACCATCTAATATTGATTAAGTAATAACTGTAACTCTCTCCCATTAAGCAGCTCTAAAATTTTTAATTATCACTGCCTCAAGGTATAAGCCAGTGAAATAGAAATGGTGTGAAGATTCTATAAACAAATGAAATGTTGTTGCTGTTAATGTTGGTGTCTGACAGGATGTCCAGCAGAAGTTGAAGCCATATATTCTGGGGATTGACATGTCCGGCTTCAAATACGATGACTTCATCAGAGTACTGGACACTGTCAACAGGTAAAGGGAGGCCAATATGAGCATTATTCTCATCATTATAGAGATAGAGGGGCCACTGTGGAACAGATTGCTCACATATATCATTACATATCATTTATTAATTATCCATCGCAAATATTTTGATTTTTGCATCACCGAGGAGTTTAAATCACCACATACAGACTCTTAGTTATTTATGAGTCGTGAGTAAATGACTGTCTGGAGTTGCAACTCATTTTATTTCTCATTCCTCTCAAGTTATTGCTTGTCTTCTTCTTCAGGTTGATTGGCATTGGAGTTCAGTTCTGCGGAGAAGGCTCCACCACTCTGCAGGATTCCATCCGACAACAGAGCCTCATGTACTTCAGCAACTACCACAGGTCAGTCCTGATCCTTGACCTCTTAGAGACGATGACACAGTTGTGTAATTTTCCATTAACACTGAGTGATGAGTACAAGTGGCATGAGTTGGTGATGATGTTATAAAACTTCTCTCAGTCCCCTGCTGGGAATCAGTGAATCATAGCTTGTTATCCCCCTCCGGATATGTGCCCCCAGATTCCCCCCCCCCCCCCTCCGGATATGTGCCCCCAGACTCCCTCTCCCCCCTCTGGATATGTGCCCCCAGACTCCCCCTCCCCCCTCTGGATATGTACCCCCAGACTCCCCCTCCCCTCTCCGGATATGTGCTCCCAGGCTTTCAAAACGGCTCAACAATTGCAGGGCATATGCACTGATTCTGAGTTGGTAGTGGTCATCAATATAACATGACTGAGTGACATGCCTTACTTGATACATGTGATCAGGTGCTCACAGGAGGAAACACCATTGCTAATATTTCATCATAATGGGTTGTTGTTTTTTTTCCTTCAAAAGTCCATAAAATCCAAATATTTCCTTCAGAAAAAAGAAGAGGGTTGGGAGGTTTGTGTGTGTGTATGTATTCCCACTGACCTGGACTTAGACTTCTGCCCTTCAAAATAAATTTTAGAGCGCCCAGCCCTTCAAAATAAATTTTAGAGCGCCCATTACCCATCCCTCCTTCCTTCCCTCCCATCGCTCTTTCCCAAGTTTTGATGTGAAACTCATAGTTTTCTGGCATTATAGTTCTGTCTTCGTAGCTGGTGCTCTACTCTTGATCTGGTGTGGCTGCAGCAGCAGAGAGAGAGACCTGTGTGTGTGTGTGTGTGTGTGTGTGTGTGTGTGTGTGTGTGTGTGTGTGTGTGTGTGTGTGTGTGTCTCTGTATCTGAAATTGTACCCTTGTGACATTGTCACATGCTATATACTGTAGGAAACAATTAGGCTAGCTGTAATCTAAATCCATTACATATCATTTACATAAGTTATTCAATCAGCAGTAATTAGTTAAGACAACTGTACCAGATGACGCACAAAATGTCTCTTTTGGTTTCCAGCTCTCTATATTTCATTCTTCCAGCCTGCTCTCTCTCTCTCTATATATATGCCATAATCCTCGTCCTCCCTTTTCCTGATTCTGTAGAGCACGTTTGGATGAGCTGCGTATCTTCCTAGAGTTTGAGGCATGGGAGGCGTGTCCTGTACGATCAACATTCACCATACACAAGTTGAGGGTGAGCTATTTCTACACACATGCAGTGCATCAATGAGAAGGTAGTGGTCTTGCTTATACCTTACCTGTTAAAAAAAAAAACTACTTACAACACTTGTAAAATAATGGTAAATAGAACACGTCATTCTCGAGTGTATTTGCAGATGGGAGAACATTTGACAAATAAAACAATACTATGCCCATGCAGACTGCCAGTTAGGTGACCCTTTACCATTTTAAATACCCCAATATGATATTTATTGATTTTGTAGAATTTAATGTATACTCCAATGTATGCCTGTGAATGTATCAGCATGTGTGCTTTATGTTGCCTAGTAACATATTATTGTTTGTGTGTTGCAGGAGTTTAGGTTCCTGCAAGCCGTGCCATCCTCCCCTTCAGACTCACACTTCAAGTTGGGCTCTCCAACCAGACAAGATGGTGAGTGACATCATAGTGGCATCATAGTGACACGTTGTGGACCTAGGAGTGTGTGATGTACTGTAAAGGGACAGGTGGACTGTTACTTTAATTCCAACTGCACTTAATTGCATTAGCAAATGAGGAATACTGTTAAAATCCATTATTGTTGTTTACATTGGGTTTAAGGTTATATATGTGTGGCAAATGCACTTCTATCTCTTGCATCTGTTTTGGTGTAGAGTTTGGCAGTGAGTGAGTGTGTGAGGAGGGAGAGTATAATTGTATGAAGATCTTTCCTCGAGGAAATTATTACAGTCAGATTACTTTCCTCCTGCACTTAATGTGTTGCAATTGTGAAATGCACCTCTCCTCAGATTCAAGTGTCTTCAAAAGGTTCTCCTCCAAAGAAAATCCATTTGTGGAGCAAGAAGAGGAGGAGGAAGAAGAAGTTATGGCGTTTGGCGGCGTAAGTCTTCATTTTGCAATGACATCCATAATACTAGACAAAATGGAGATATATGACCTTTTAAGCACAATATCTACATGTATAAATAGAATATTAGAATGATCTACACATGTGTTATGTGCAATTAAATACTTAATTGGAATTACACAATCGACTAACAATGTTTGGATTGTGTCAACCTTTAGATGGACGACACAGGCAGTGATGAGGAGAAGCTGGAAGAGGAGGATGAACAAGGTACAGACCCCATTACCCTATAGCAGTCTGCATGTAACTCTCTCTCCAATAACAATATGTATTTATTTTAATAGACGGATCAAAGTTGAGGTATGTCCATGTGTAGAACCTGAAACATCTCCATCATAGTTCAATATAATCAATAAAATTCCATGTTTATTACTTTTTTGTTGTTGTTGTTTTTTCAAGCATTGCTTTAATATCTTCAAGATCTCTTACTGACCTTTAATCTTGTCTCTCTTGCTGTAGCTATACTTCCAGCTCCACTAGAGTTCCTCTATTGGCCAACACGACACTCACCGTTCTGAGATTCTTTGGTACTAACTCACTACTGGCAATGCACTTACCAAGAGAGTTTAATTTACCATTTTCTCCTCACCAGGTAACTACATTCAAATGATGAATGTCCTAAGCACCATCGCCTTCGATGTCCTGGAGTGTCTCTCTCAGCTCTATGACTACTACCTCTATGCTGTCAGTGGCAATGCTGTTTTACTCTCTCACCTGCTCACACATACAACAGCCTGCAACTCTCAGATATTGCATTGCTGCATGCAGGCATTCGGTAGTATCATATCTAGTCCAGTCTGGGTGAAAGTATATGTGCTTTAAGTATACTGTATTCATTAGTGTTTGGATTTTTAACCATGTAAGGATCAAGCTGTATGCCTTGTCAGCATGTTCTTATTGAGTGTGTTTCAAGTGGCTTCCCGTTACTATCACTTATGCTGTGTAGTTTAGTTTTTAGAAACATCTTTTTTTTTTCCCCTCTTAATCTTTCTATTCTGCTTTTCTTCCCTATTTGTACCTGTAGATTCACCAGCTACTTGCGGTGGACTTGGTAAGTGCATTCCTTTCACTCACCAACCAGAAAATGGGATAGGGATTTACTTTTCCTTTTATCTTATTTTTCTTCTGCAAACTTTGATTTTATTAGACAAGCAAGTGAGCTAAATCTATCTTACCTTAAGTATGCATGCACAGCTTTAGGATTGATCAGCACATGACCAGGGCTGTAGTGTTTGGGGAGAGAGAGAAAGAAGGGAAGAAGGGGGGGAAAAAAAAGGGGGGGGGGGGGGGGGGAAAAAAAAGAAGGCAATTTGTGATGGGTGTGGCTAGTAGGTGTGGTTTCCCCTGGGTGACTGTGGTGTGTGTTCTCTATGTAGATGGAATCTGCTGATGTTCAGCTTAGCTCAAAGCTCACCATCTCCCTCAAGAGAATCTCTGACACTCTCATCCTCCCCCAACAGCAGGTTGGCCACGTCTCTGTACAGAGTGCATGCATGTATGCTGGCATGTGGAGATAGGGTGCATTAATTAGAGTTCATCTTTTAAGTAATTACTTTACATCTAAATGCAGTAAATTTCATTGGCAACAATAAAAAAAATGATTGTGGTCTGATCTTGTAACAGTTGAACTAATTGCCATTGTTGTGGTTACCATGGGAACAGTTCCAACCTGAACAGTGACGTCTTATTTCATTGCATCTCTACGAGCACCAATTAGTAGCTATTAGTAGGTAGGTTGTGTGTGTGTATGTCACTGTGTGAGGTGTTTGTAGAGGAGGGTGGGTTGGACTGGTGCCCTAATTATTGCTGTGGTTGAAGCAGTGTTGCTATAGTGTTTATAACAAGTTGATCAGATGTTTTACAGCATTCTGATGTCCCTGCAGGAAGTAGGCATGATGGCTGTCTTCCAAACAGCAGATGGCGGCATCAAGGTAATTCATGATGGGGGGTGAAATTTCATGTTAGCAAGAAACTCTTAATACATGTTGGACACAGAAATTTGTTGCTCAAAGATGCGTCATGAAAATACGCATACAAATATAAGCTGCGAGAGAGTGGGAAACATTTTATGTGTTGTGTCTTTATGTTTTTTTTTTCTTGTGATTTTGTTGTGTTTATTTTTTAGGTGCCCAGCCCTTGTAAGAATCCTAGTGTCAACTTGCAAGACTCGGACACACTATATGGTTTGCGCCATCGCATGGTCGCTGTTCAATCTCTGTAAGTTTTGATTACCTCATGGCATATGTATATTAGTGTGTTGACGATATGCTCCATGTACTGTGATAATGAATGGATGCTACATTGGGTTGAGGCAAGTTGAAGTAGGTTGACAATAACTCTGTTGGGACATGCACTGGATCAACATCGCACTGGGTTGAAGTAGGTTGACAATAGCTCTATGTGGACACACATTGGATCAACATCGCACTGGGTTGAGGCAGGTTGAGGTCGGTTGACAATAGCTCTATGGGGACACACACTGGACCAACACCACACTGGATTGAGGCAGGTTGAAGTAGGTTGACAATAGCTCTATGGGGACACACTGGACCAACACCACACTGGGTTGAGGCAGGTTGAAGTAGGTTGACAATAACTCTGTTGGGACATGCACTGGACCAACACCACACAGGGTTGAGGCAGGTTGAAGTAGGTTGACAATAACTCTGTTGGGACATGCACTGGATCAGCATTACACTGGGTTGAAGTAGGTTGACAATAGCTCTATGTGGACACACATTGGATCAACATCGCACTGGGTTGAGGCAGGTTGAGGTCGGTTGACAATAGCTCTATGGGGACACACACTGGACCAACACCATACTGGGTTGAGGCAGGTTGAAGTAGGTTGACAATAGCTCCATGGGGACGCACACTGGACCAACACTACACTGGGTTGAGGCAGGTTGAAGTAGTTTTAATTGGGGCGGGGGTGGGGAGAGGTGTGTGTGTGCTCCTAACAGACATCAGTGGCTGACTATCATGTGAGTGTCTGTTGTCTTGTCCCTCAGGGTATTCTTGGCCTCTCAGTTTGAGTATCTGGTGACTCACATGCAGAAGCTGATTCCAGACTCCAAGAGGAGTTTTCTGTCTCAGTTTCTATATCAGGTAATGTGAAACTATTTCACTGTATGTATGAATAGTTCTCACTCATTGTATGCATATTTATTACTGAAGTATGTGAATGTATCCTTCAGACTGTTAAAACCTCCAAGGAGCTCTGTAAACCAGTGTATTATGGAATTGCATCTAAAGCTATCGGAATTGACCAGGTACAGTTGAATCTCTCATGGCATGCACTCACTATGACTACATCAATATGATTGATTAAATCATGTCCCCCCCCCCCCTGGCCCCTCCCCCACCATCTTTCACTTCAATAATGAAAATATTTTTCACTGAAAAAATCAAGCATCTCTCAATATAATTATATTTGTTACGTCCCTGCCTGCCAGAAATACTTTGAACCCGGGGTTCCATGACTACCATTCAAATTGTATTCAGCTCCCTTCGTCACTGTGTTTCTGCAAATGGTCTCAGAATTTCCCAATAAGGCATTGCAATCAAGTTTGGGGCCAACCAGAAATGGTACTTTGGCACTTTTTGGAGTGAAATTGGCGGGTAGATTGGTCAAATATTGCATACTTCTTCCTAGGCATGGTTGGTTTTGATCAGGCAATCCCAATGGATTTTTGTGTGTTCATACTCTGGAAATATATATGAGGCTGTTTGTGGACATCTTTTGGGAGGGGGGGGGGGGAAATGATAAGCAGAAAATACTCGGGAGATTTATTTGAAGCCAGTTGTGGACCGACACCACCTATTCTAGAGTTAGGATTGGAAGGGGAAGAAGAAGAAAAGAAGGAAGGAAAACAGGGGAATATACACAGTAAGAAGGAAGGAAAGCAGGGGAATATACACAGTAAGAAGGAAGGAAAACAGGGGAATATACACAGTAAGAAGGAAGGAAAACAGGGGAATATACACAGAAAGCAATCAAACCACTAATTTTCTGCTTGGGAAGGAAGAAAAGAAAGGGTAAAAATAGTTGGGTATTTGAACCACCGACCTTCAGCTTGGGAGACTCCTCCCTTAACCATTTCACCATTGTTTATCATGGTTTGTTGTTCTTTTGTTTTGTTTTTAATGGAGAATTTGATTTCCTTTTACTACCAGGGATGCCTATTTTTCCACCAAAAAATGCAATTAACTTCCCGCTGGACCCCACGGGCATCTCCACCAAGTTTATTCCCACTTTGACCAAATCTAGGGACATTGAATCATGCTCCACAAACAGAAACACCAGCTTTATATACACTAGCCAAAAACCCACCCACCCACCCTGCATGTCTGCTTTGATGACATATGTTGTAGATTTTAACACGTAAGTGGAACATGTGATTAGATCAAGCTTTTTTGGTTTTGTTTTTTTGAAGTACCATTTTTGGCATTATTAGCCTTACATACAAAGAGGAAGAGGTGTGGCCAGATGGGACCCACCCCATGATATTCGCAGGGTCAAGTTGTATCTGCATGCCAAGTTTTAGGTCTGTTGCTCCATTCTTTTTTCAAGCAAAAGTACCATTTTTGGCTCTTTTTTATACAGAAGGAGGTGTGGGCATATTGACATGTTCATGACGTTCCTCTGATGACACTGATTATATATATATATATATATATATATATATATATATATATATATATATATATATGGGTTTGTGGGTGTGAATCACGGACAAACAGGCAAACAAACTATTCACAATTTATAGTAAGATGGATATATGTATTGAATAAAAATATATCTTAAGGATTTTTTTTCTTGTTTGTTTGTTTTTTTCATTGGTTTTCTCTCCCTAGTATTGTCATTAATTCAGTGGCCTACTCTTCTCTTCCTTGTCAGGTTCTCCAGCAGATGGGCAGTGTGAAGTGGGACATCAAGGAGATCAGGTCTCAGCACAGCTGCTACGTGGACAAGCTGCTCCAGGTGTGTAGTTCTGCTGAACCATGTTTAGTTTCATTAGTCCCACATATCTGTGTAGTTGCTATGACAGGATATGATGGGGTTTATATCCTCATAAAAAATTTTAAAAATAATAAATTAATTTATTTTAAAAGTTCTTAAAAACTTATCGCTGGTTATATTGTGAACATTTATATAATATGTTTGTGTGTGTGTGTGTGATGTATAAATTTGTATTTATGCTTCTCAGGAATTAACTTCCTTCAAGCAAAGATTGTGTTCTATTGACAGGTAAAGGAACAATGAAGTTTTTGACACTACTGCAGGTTTTTGACACTACTGCAGTTTGAACCCATGTGGGGAATTGTGTGTTATCTAGTATAGTCTCATTTTTATACTTTGAGAGTCAGCGTATCTAGCAGCACTTCTTTTTTTGCCATTTTACAATGTGTGCTTGGGGGGGGGGGGGGATTCTAGCTCTGTATATATATGTATGTATGTATGTATATGTATGTATGTACACACTATCATGTATATTGGTGTTCTCTCACATCTTCTGTGTATATGTTGACAGCTGCGTGGTCATCCAGAGGGCATGTGTGCACTGGTCCAGGTGTAAAAATATATATAAGAGAAAACTCGTGCTGTTATTCTGTCTCTGTCCTTTAAATGTTTCACTTCACATAAAGGAGAGAATTTATGAGCAGCTCCAAATACTCTCTCCCTTTCTCTCTCTGTCATGGCTCCTAGTTTAATCTCACCATTGTGTTGCTGTTGTGTATTCTCAAAATTGTTATCTATTTTACTCTTGATTAAACAGACCCTTTCTATTCCCATGCACACATGGTCTGCCCCGTACCCCATGTCACATGATGCACAGGTTGCCATCGGAGGCCTCCGGCATGCTGTGGGAGAGAGCCATTGTCCTGTCCAACAGAATGTTTGTTGAAGGGTAAGGTGTGGACATGTGTGTGCAAATATTAGACTATGATCACTTTCTTTTGTATTTGGGAGTAGTGGGAGTAATAATGGTCACAATATTTTAATGTGTGAAGAGATTATGCCAGAGGCTGTTTTCATCTCCTAGCCACCTATGACATCATTGCTTGTGGTCACTATTAGTAAACATTTTTTAACCCGGACAGTTGTTTAGGATTGACGTGGTTGACACACAGTTGATAAGCTATTAATAGAACAACTTTTATCTATAAAAATAATTAATCAACTTTTTAACTAATGATGTTATCTATAATTCATCAAATGGTTGTTTTCTTTACTGGTTTTAAGTTTGTTGAAGTTTTTATTTGTTTATTTATTATTTTATACTTTCAATTTTAAAAAATTGTAGGTTCTCTCAGGCCCGGAAGTGCAGCAATGAAGGTCGTGCCTTGATGCAGCTGGACTTCCAGCAGTATCGAACAAAAGTGGAAAAAATGTCACATATTCGGTATGTATGTTTCACTCACTTGCTCTTGTATACATATATATACACTGTATATACACTGTATGTGGAGCTGTAATTTTCGTTGAGTTCACTGTTCGTTTCAAATACTACAAAAATATTTCAAGATGATTTGATGTGATTAGTTCCTATTCATGTGAGCGAGCAAATGGCAGAGGAGAAGATAGAATTTTATGGAATGAAATTAATCACCTAATCTTCCTTGAAGTATCCTTAATATATCTTCTAAACTACACACACCACATGCACACACGCACACACGCACTCTTGTGCACTCACACTCACACCACATGCACACACACACACACCACATGCACGCACACACGCTCGCACACACACACAGGCCACTACCCACTCATGCTTATGTGGAGGATTATATCAAAGCCTTCTACCTTACGGAGGAGGACACAGACTCTTGGATCAGACACCATCAAGTGAGTTTCCAGCAAATGTTTGTAGTGACAGATCATTAATTCCTCTCAAGTATGATAGCCACGCCTACAAACAGTCTCTGCGCAATACTGGCAGTATCATACTGGCAAGTAAGGCTGTCTGCCCCCTAATTAGCCACTACCCGTAAACTTACATGTCTGACTACTGGTGTAGTCATTGCACTGAGCATGCTCACTAGTGAAACACTCACTGTGGAACACACTGGTTGCATAGGTAGAATGTATAAGCAGCTCTAGGGATCAGCAAATCCTTCCACAACTACACCAATTGATGCCTGTGATTTTGGTAAAGGGTCATTTAGTTTTTATTCTGTATGAGTGAATATACCTTTCCTCAAATTTTTGGATAGATCATCCAAAGTAGTTGTTAGTTTGTTCTTATTTATTCATTTTTCTTTAGTTTTTAAGTGGTTTATGCAGTTTTTTTTTTTTTTAAAGTAATGAAAAGAAATTCCATTTTTTTATCTATAAATTAATGAATTAAATGCGAAGATATGGCACTATATTCTTACCTGTGGCACACACAGGTCTAGGAACACTTGGAATGTTTGGGGGGGGGGGGGTGGATACATCCACAAATTGTGCTCAAGAATGGATTTTTAACTAATTGTTTACTATTTGAAAACACCAAAGTTTGTTGGTGCAACTAATTGGTTACAACTAAGTACTTTTACTGTATGGAAACTTTGTGGCTACAACTAAGGGCTTCTTACTGCATTGAAACCTGAAATTTGTAAATCTTGCTACAACTTTAACCTCATCTTAAGTGTTCTAAACAGCTATTTTGCCTGGTCTAAAACCCTACTTTTTAATAAATATTATAACAATTATTTGCAACAGGTCTTAGTGCAGGACAACTCTTATTTGGTCTGGCTTGATGCAGTTAAGTCTTCAGTTTCTTTAAAAAAAATTTTTGCTTTGATGACATTTCACGTCTCATTCCACAAGAATGTTATTTATTGGGTCAAAGTTTCACCATAGCCAATAGTCAGTTGAACAAGATATGCTTTTCCATCCATGAAATGGCACCAATTCTATTGATGGAAACTCAGGCTTGATATCCTCCCTCTCTAAGTGTATGCATGCTTACTACGGGATTCTCAGCCACTGCTCTTGGTTTGTAGGTTGGGCTTCGCAGAAACATTGGCTCTGTGGGGAGTTCATGTAGACAGTGCTTTATGAGAAAAAAAATTACTTAAACACGAGGGACATCCAGTGAGCTTGTTATTCTAGTCCCAAGATAGTGTCACTAATTGGCAGAGAACATGGAAATGACATGAAACATTACTTTTATGTACAACGGCATTAACTAAGGCAACATAAGTGGACTGTGAAATTGTGCTCATTGCAAAGTTTCCTTGCAGCAGTCTCTGTGTGTTTTTACCATAAAGTGATGTTGGCCACAAATGAAATTGAAAGCACTCGGCCAGTGGGGCACTGGCTTCTGAACGCTCTCCATGTGATAGTGGGCATGATAGAGTCTTCATAACTTAGAACTGTCAGATAGTCCGAGTGTAGCAATGGGCAGCCACAAGTCAGGACTTTCTCCTGCAGGATTATAACGAGAAGATTTCATTCAAAATAAGCGGGTGAGCTAATATGCCAAGCAATGTTGTCTGATAAACAACACTAGTGTTGACAGAGATTGCTCTGTCAACCACATTATGGTGACTTCTTTGTCAACATATGAACAAATGTTTTTCTTTTGATGCATTAGCAATATCTGCTTCATCTCCACCAGTTTCAATTGCTTGTAATTTCCATTGTACATGTGTATACACCAATATATAGGTACATGTGCTGGTGTCCTTCATTCACAGTGTGTGTCTGTCTACCCCCTCCCTTGGCTCTCTCACAGGAGTACAGTTGTAAGCAGCTTCAGGTGCTGGTGGCCGTAGGGGTTGGCTCTCGCATACAGAAGCGCTCCAGGCAGAGGCTGCTGGCAGTCATAGACGAATTAGATAGATCAAAATAAACTCACTCCTGCCATTTTAATCACCTTGTTGCAATCATTATGTGTATATAATTTTTGGTAGGTATCTATTGTTTATTTTTTCACAACGATTTAATTACAGCATACGTTATCATTATCTTTTCTCCCTTTTTTTTTAACTCTTTGAAGAAACATTGTAGTACAAAATGGAGACTGGATAGACTGAAGTGGTGGGAAATGCTCATGAATATCTTTATATCAACTAGTGATTTCTGGACTATTGCAACTGCTGAACTTGAGAGCCGGAAGCTATAGTGGGGGTGGGTGGAGGGAGCTACATTTAACTGATGCCTATGTATTATATAGCCTTGATTAAATTTACAGTCTGGGTGTATCTTACAATGGTTCGTAATCTATCTCCTCCAGATTCGCTGGACTAATTGTGCTCAAATTTTTAGGGGGTGGATTTACATTTGTGGTCCAGCTATTATTTCTTCTTCTTTTTTTTTTTATTATTCATCTTTTTTGATTTACGTGTTTTTGTTGTTTTTTGGTTTGTTGTTTGTTTGTTTGTTGCTGTTTTTTTTGGTTAGTTGTTTTGTTTGTTTTTGGAATGGTCCTTCATGCCTGAGTAATCACCAAGCAACATTGTATAGAACTACAACCACAATATAACCGAATATAATATGCATTATGATGATATACTGTGTCCTCTTGAACACCAGGTATTCTACCAATGGTCACTATCCAGTAGGCCAGGTATTTTACTAGTATGCTGCATATAGAGACAAAAGTTGTGTCTTTCTGAGTCTGTACAAGTTGGGGGGGGGAGACCTGTTTGCCTTCTAGGAAGCATTGAAGCAAACCACATACATAGAATACCTTTCTAGTTTCCTAACATTTGTATATATTAAGATACCAATTTCAATCTATTTTAATACTAAGTAATGCCACAGTGTGGTGTGCCGGTGTCCACAGGGACCATGTGGTTCTTGCTGACCTCATTTGGGAATTTGGAGTGACTGATTGTGTTTATACAGTGACTGTGTGGTTTATAGAGGAAGTGTGCCACTCAAACAATTATAGTAAGTGAAGAGAATGTAATTCAATTACAATTACATTAGACCTTGTCAGAGACCACACCCTTAATTTGCCTCACATCCAACAAAAATTGGTCTCCTAAAAACAGTATTCTTCCAGTAGAGGGGGTGGGAAATGGGTGTGGTCAAAATAATCATTTATGTTTTGGCAATATGCATGATAAAATGGGTATACAAATTTCAAATCTGTAGTTAATTGGTTGATTTCATGAAATCAGTTATTCTAGTTAGTTATGCGTTTTAGTCACCTCTATAGCAGCCCCCTCTGAGATAACCTAACCTTTTGTATCCGCTCCAATAAATCTGCCTGACAGTGAGCAAGAATATAATTTAGAATTCAAGAGATGTTTAATTGGTTGCTGGTATTAACAGCAATTCTTCCTTCTAGGGTCGACACCTTTGTAGTCAATCCTACACATTTGTCCAATACTGTTAGTTATCTTATCTTTACATCTTCAAATCCGGGTGCACAATATTTGCTGTTAGCTAGCAGCTGCAATGACAAATATAAAAATACCATGCGACTTAATTATTTAGGCAGTCTCTCAGGTTGTCCTAAAGAGGTGATCTTAAGCTTCCACTAAAAAGATAAATTTATACAACAAATACATCTTGCATGATACATTTGATCCCTCAAAAGAGATAATCTTCCAATAGAGGGGTCTCTCAAGAGGCACTACTGTATAATTACTGTAATTTATACTTAATAACTGTAATTGAAATGAGAAAGTGGACAGATAAAATTACACACACACACAACATGATTATGAAGATTACTGACATTTATTAGTCAATTGTGATCATTCATAATATAAAAAAAAATTTTCAAAAAGTTTTCATGTATATCTGTTGGTCACTATTTTGTTTATCATTGCAGTTGTCCTTCCAAGGAACTGAAGTAATTCTTCAAGTCATTCACTACATCACTCGCATCTGCATGCACAACTTTTAATCCTCCAGTTATGTAAGAACTTTTATACTTCCGTCCAGACAAACGGGCAAGGGAGCGGAATGTGGGATTGTTACTCTCGTATTGAGGTTCCATTTCATACACCAAGGCATCCTCCTCCAGCCACCAGAGATGTACAAGGCCAGCTCCATGAACTCCCAGGTAAACATCAGAGTTGTGAACGATCCTTATCTGCTCACAAAGGCCGAGACTTTCCAAGTGAACTACATGTACTGTGGAATTACTGAACGCTTTTTTTAGACTATCTATCAATTCATCCTCATTGTCCAATACTCTCTGAAAATTATCCGTCTTGTCATTTCCATTTCTCAGGTAGGCTTTGCGTGACACAAGCGTTATGGAATAGTTGCCCTCACGCTTCTCTCCATTTCTTCTGTGATCACTCACAGAGCAAGCCTTCAGCACTCTCTCTCGAAATAAATTAATCTGAGTTTTCTTCAAGCCCTTACCTTCACAATGATTGCATTTGGTTTGGAGGCCACCTGATTTGCATTGAAATAAAACAGTGGCATAAGATTTCGGCACCAGTATAACTTTCTTGAAGCAAGTTCTAACATCATCAAGGTGGTCTAGTGCCAGCATTTCCACTTCAGGAAAGAGGGATTGGTCAAACTCAGGAAAGTGATAGTTATCACTTCCCGATAACCTTATGATGGTTTTTTTTCGGGAGTGAGTCTGATTGAAATCTTGAAGGAGCTTATGAACACTGAAATAGTCGAGAAACCGGAAATAAATGTGAAATCTATGAGCAGTAAACAAGAAAACATCGTTCTCTATCCATTGTTCACAAACCGACGTTTCTTGTAGTTTGCCCTCCTTTGTTTGATTAATGACTTGAAACAAATAATCACCAACCTCTGCATGATATGCCAACTCATTCAAATGTAGATTGTGGCAATCTGTCTCACAATCACCCAGAAGAGCAATTGACGGTTTCCACTTGTTAAAATGTACGTTGTCTGCATCCCACATTGCTTCTGCTAAATGCTGAGGAGATACAACCACATTTTCCAGTATACATGAGCTCATTTCTCCTGAATGATGGCTTCCATAACATTTCACTGAACTCAGTGAAGTTTTCATACTATTGTCACAAACAGGAATGGTCTGTTGTAAAGTGTTGACAAGAAACTGGTGACAGAAAGTCCCTTCCTTCCAATCCCCTTTCTCCACTACAGAGTTTTTAGTGAAAGTGTGAGAAGTTAAGGCACCATTTGGTGTCTTTCCAAAGGGAGAGCCACTCTTGCTCTTGTCAACTAAACTTGGATTGCTATAGTTATGCACAAAAATTTTATTTTTCAAAATTTTCACTGATGCTGCATTTATGCTTTGATTGCTCTGAAGTAGTTTCTTCAGTGCATTTTCATAGAGGAGTCTTGGAGTAATCTTCAATGGCAGTGTTAAAATATTGAGGGGATTCCTATACACATAGATCAGCTGGACAAGAATAACACAAGAGAGGATTACAACCAGACACACCTTGGCACTTTTCCTTTTTGCCAGTCTTTTGGAAAACATGCTCCTTGAAGATGAGGAAGACCAGCACACACAGCTGCTGATCCAGACTCCCAATTCCTGAGCTTGTCTCTGGAAAACAAGACAATTTACTTACGCTATATTTCGACTTCAGTACTTCAGTAGCTACAGAAAATAGGACTGGTCCACAGAAGAATTCTATTTTTCTTCCCTATCCCTATTGCAGTTTTATAGCGTTCCAGATCTGCAGCACCCTCCTAGATTATAGCCTGAATGATTTTATTTTGTCTTGGCAAGGGACTTAATAAAAAGCCCACCACTAATTAGTAATTACATTTTTTTTAAAAGGAAAAAAAATTGGGAAAAAAATTAGGAAAAAAATTAGGAAAAAAATTAGGAAAAAAATTAGGAAAAAAATTAGGAAAAAAATTAGGAAAAAAATTAGGAAAAAAATTAGGAAAAAAAATAGGAAAAAAAAACCCTAGTCCACTTGCTTAAGAAAATATCTGTTCCGGCTTTACACCTCCAAGGTATTCCACATGGCTACAATATTGGCCCAACTTTTCATACTTGACAGCTAGATTTAACAGTAGCTAGAGAAAGTGGAAATTGGTCAAATCTACTGCCAGCACAATTGCAGTCATGAGCTATTGCAGAATTCATTGTGTAAACTAAGACTTGCATTGCAGCACCAAAGATAACAGATTATTTGTAAATATGCATTTTGTCATACTTATAATTGAAATCAACCAAAAACTGGAAGAGATTAAAATGCAGAGTCAATAAATTAGAATTAATAAATCAGAGTCAATATATTAGAGTTAATAAATGAGAGCGAATGACGACAGTAATCAGTTATTGATAAATGGAGTGCAGAATGGTTGGGGGGGGGTGAGAATAAGACATCAGTAGCGATACTTGGTGGAGTAGTCCTTGGGTGACACCACCAACCCACGTCCCTTGCGAGCTCCTCTATACACAGTCTCCACAATGTCCACCATCTCCTTGGGGTCGTCCAGGGCCCAGTTGATCTTGTTGTTGTTGCCAGTGCCGAGGTCAATCATGATGTGCTTGTTGCGGTAAAAGAACATGACTGTGCAGGGATCGTAGAGTTCGTACATCTTGTTGAAGTCCGACACCTTGTTAATGTCCACCAAGTAGATGGCTGCGAAGTTCTTGCACTGAGGAGAAATTGGAGGTAGAATATGACAGCTGCAAGTATCACAGGTGGAGGTCACATGCATTGTTACATATGTACAGGAGGTGGTCACATGTTATACAGGTGGTCACATGTTGTACAGGAGGTGGTCACATGTTGTACAAGAGGTGATCAATAAAACTGTTTTCAACCTACTTCAACCTACTTCAACCCAGTGTGATGTTGGTCTAGTGTATGTCCCCATAGAGCTATTGTTAACCTACTTCAACCTGCCTCAACCCAGTGTGATGTTAGACCAGTGTATGTCCCCATAGAACTATTGTCAACCTATTTCAACCTGCCTCAACCCAGTGTGGTATTGGTCCAGTGTGTATCCCCATAGAGTGTTGGTTCAGTGTGTGTCCACATAGAGCTACTGTCAACCTACTTCTACCTAATTCAACCTGCCTCAACCCAGTGTGATGTTGGTCCAGTGTGTGTCCACATAGAGCTATTGTCAACCTACTTCAACCTGCCTCAACCCAGTGTGATGTTGGTCCAATGTGTGTCCCCATAGAGCTATTGTCAACCTACTTCAACCTGCCTCAACCCAGTGTGGTGTTGGTCCAGTGTGTGTCCACATAGAGCTATTGTCAACCTACTTCAACCTGCCTCAACCCAGTGTGATGTTGGTCCAGTGTGTGTCCCCATAGAGCTATTGTCAACCTACTTCAACCTGCCTCAACCCAGTGTGATGTTGGTCCAGTGTGTGTCCCCATAGAGCTATAGTCAACCTACTTCAACCTGCCTCAACCCAGTGTGGTGTTGGTCCAGTGCGTGTCCCCATAGAGCTATTGTCAACCTACTTCAACCTGCCTCAACCCAGTGTGATGTTGGTCCAGTGTGTGTCCCCATAGAGCTATAGTCAACCTACTTCAACCTGCCTCAACCCAGTGTGGTGTTGGTCCAGTGCGTGTCCCCATAGAGCTATTGTCAACCTACTTCAACCTGCCTCAACCCAGTGTGATGTTGGTCCAGTGTGTGTCCCAATAGAGCTATTGTCAACCTACTTCAACCTGCCTCAACCCAGTGTGGTGTTGGTCCAGTGTGTGTCCCCATAGAGCTATAGTCAACCTACTTCAACCTGCCTCAACCCAGTGTGGTGTTGGTCCAGTGTGTGTCCCCATAGAGCTATAGTCAACCTACTTCAACCTGCCTCAACCCAGTGTGGTGTTGGTCCAGTGTGTGTCCCCATAGAGCTATAGTCAACCTACTTCAACCTGCCTCAACCCAGTGTGGTGTTGGTCCAGTGTGTGTCCCCATAGAGCTATTGTCAACCTACTTCAACCTGCCTCAACCCAGTGTGATGTTGGTCCAGTGTGTGTCCCCATAGAGCTATAGTCAACCTACTTCAACCTGCCTCAACCCAGTGTGGTGTTGGTCCAGTGCGTGTCCCCATAGAGCTATTGTCAACCTACTTCAACCTGCCTCAACCCAGTGTGATGTTGGTCCAGTGTGTGTCCCAATAGAGCTATTGTCAACCTACTTCAACCTGCCTCAACCCAGTGTGGTGTTGGTCCAGTGTGTGTCCCCATAGAGCTATTGTCAACCTACTTCAACCTGCCTCAACCCAGTGTGATGTTGGTCCAGTGTGTGTCCCCATAGAGTTATAGTCAACCTACTTCAACCTGCCTCAACCCAGTGTGATGTCGGTCCAGTGTGTGTCCCCATAGAGCTACTGTCAACCTACTTCTACCTACTTCAACCTGCCTCAACCCAGTGTGGTGTTGGTCCAGTGTGTGTCCCCATAGAGCTATAGTCAACCTACTTCAACCTGCCTCAACCCAGTGTGATGTTGGTCCAGTGTGTGTCCCCATAGAGCTATAGTCAACCTACTTCAACCTGCCTCAACCCAGTGTGGTGTTGGTCCAGTGCATGTCCCCATAGAGCTATTGTCAACCTACTTCAACCTGCCTCAACCCAGTGTGATGTTGGTCCAGTGTGTGTCCCCATAGAGCTATAGTCAACCTACTTCAACCTGCCTCAACCCAGTGTGGTGTTGGTCCAGTGCGTGTCCCCATAGAGCTATTGTCCACCTACTTCAACCTGCTTCAACCCAGTGTGGTGTTGGTCCAGTGTGTGTCTCCTTAAAGTTATTGTCAACCTATTCCAACCCAGTGTGATGTTGATTGAGTCTGTATCCCCATAGAACTATTACAACCTGCCTCAACCCAGTGTGATGTTGATGTGGGTTAATGTATATTAGAATCAGTGTCAACATTTTTGAACTGCTCCCAATGGATGAAGCTATACACTAGAGCATGAACTACAAACTTCCACATCTCCACAATGTAATGCAGAGAGTGTGTGTGTGTGTGTGTGTGTGTGTGTGTGTGTGTGTGTGTGTGTGTGTGTGTGTGTGTGTGTGTGTGTGTGTGTGTGTGTGTGTGTGTGTGTGTGTGTGCTTACGCACCCACAGCTAAGGCACATCCAAGCATTAAGATCAAGTTTTTATGATGATTTGCAGGATACAATAGATGGGATTCCACATAATGATATCCTTGTTATGCTGGGTGATTTCAATGCTAGGGTGGGTGTGTTGGACACAGGGAATGATCTATGGCAAGGTGTTATAGGGAAGCATGGCTTGAGTGAGCGTAACTTTGTGGGCGAGGAGTTTTTGGAATTCTGTGCATTAAATCGGTTCTCAATCATGAACACCTGGTTCCAAAAGAAGAAAATCTATCAAGGAACTTGGACGCACCCAGCAACAAAGAAATATCACATGATAGACTTTGTTGTGATGAGGGCTGAACAGAGAGTTGTTTGCAGAGATGTGCAGGTGATGAGGGGAGCAAACTGCTGGACTGACCATAAGCTTGTAAGAGCTAAGCTAAAGGTTACTTTTCCTCATTCTGTCAAAAGAAAAGAGATTTCTTTGCCTTTGCCATCCATAAACTGAAAGCCCCTGCCAAGAGGGATGAATACCGTAAAGTGTTGGAGCAGCATTTGCTGGCTAGACCACTCAGAGCTGGAGATTCCACTGAGTGCAACTGGGATGCTCTGAAGTCTTGTATTGTGTCAGCTGCAGAGGAAATAGTTGGTAGAGGGAAGAGGAAGCAACCAGATTGGTTTGAGGATAGTGAGGAGTTGTTGTCACCTCTGATCAAAGCCAAGGATGATGCTCACCTGAGGACGATACAGTGTAATACTTCAGCCAACCGGAAGGAATTTAGGAGACATCAGAGAAAGGTAAAGGTTGCAATGGACGATGCTAAGGAAGAATGGATATGCAGGGTTGCCAAGGAGGGGGAAGCTGCAAAAAAGGATGGTTGCACAAGGTGGAAGAGTATCAGGAAGTTGCAGCTGGCTCATGCTGGAAGAAGACCAACTAGACCCACTGCTGTCATGAAAGAAAATGGAAGTTTGACTCAGGGTCCCGAGGAGGTAAGAGCCAGATGGCATCAGCATTTTGTAAAGATACTTAACATACCCTGTGCATTCAATGATGAAATGATTGACACTCTGCCACTACTCCCACCACACTTGGATTTGGATATGCCACCAACTGAAGAGGAATTGATGCAGGCTCTAACCAAATTGAAGATGAGAAAGGCAGGAGGAAAGGCTGGTGTTCTTTCTGAGTTAATCCTCCACGGTGGTGTAGATCTGTGGGATAGAATGCTGGAGGTGATGCAGAAGGTGTGGGAAGAAGGTAAAGTGGTGAGAGACTGGCAGGACGCAGTGGTTGTTCCAATCTCAAAGAAAGGTGACCTGAAGCAGTGTGACCATTGGCATGGAAGAAGTTTGTTGGATTTGGTAGGGAAGGTACTGGGCAGAATTGTACAGGGAAGATTGCAAGTGATCGCTGAAAACATTCTGCCAGAGTCACAGAGTGGGTTCAGGAAAGGACGTGGTTGTGAACACATGATTTGTGTTGCTAGACAGCTTGTGGACAAAGAGAGAGAACATGGCGAGTCATTGTATGTGTTGTTTGTAGACTTGAGGAAGGCTTATGATTCAGTGCCCAGGCAAGCCCTATGGAAGGTCCTAGAGAAGTATGGTGTACCAGCAAAGATGTTGAATGTTGTGAAGTCTTTCCACGAGGAGATGCATGCTGAGGTTAGAGTGGGTTTGACTGTAACTGATAGGTTTGAGGTTCGGAAAGGCTTACGGCAGGGATGTACCCTGGTACCCACACATTATTTAATATCTACTTTAGTGCCATGGTGGCTGATTGGCGCAATAGGAGTAGTGGTGCAGGAGTGAGTGTGTTATATAAGCATGGTAGGAAGTTGGTGGGGACCGCACAGCTAAGTCTAGATTGAGTGAGATGAGAGTAACTGAGTCCCAATTTGCTGATGATGTGGCATTGTATGCAACCTCTCGGGATAGTTTTGAGTCAGTAGCAGCAGAGTTTGTGAAAGTGGCAAGTGAATGGGGGCTGACTGTGAGTACTGAGAAGACAAAAGGGATGGTTGTTGGTGAGGGATTGAATGAGAGTGATGTCAGACCAGTGCAGGTGGAGGGTGGCTCTGTGGATGTAGTCCAGGACTTCACATACTTGGGTGCTAGCACCTCAAGAGATAAGGAGATCACTAGTGAGGTGACTAGAAGAATTGCTAGAGCAGCTAGGGCATTTGGATGTTTGAGGGTGCCAGTATTTAAGAACAAAGACCTCTCATTGGCCACAAAGAGAGCAGTGTATAGGGCAGTTGTTCTAGCTGTGTTACTGTATGGAGCTGAAACTTGGATGATAAAGGCTGTGCATGCTAGATGTTTGAATTCTTTTCATAACCGTTGTATTCGGACAATCCTGGGTGTGACGAAGTACCAACAATGGAATGAAAGATTAACATCTCAAAGACTATCACATAAGTTTGACATGCAGCACTCCATCTCTGATATCATTCTGGAGCAGCCTTTAAGATTGCTGGGTCATGTGGGTCGCATGGATGAAGAAAGGCTTCCAAACAGATTGTTGTTTGGGGAGCTTAACATGAAGAGACCATGCCACGGGGCAAAGAAAAGGTGGAGGAATGTTTTGAAAGTGGATTTGCAGGCAATTAGTGTGTATGATAGATGGTATGAGTTGTGCCAGGACAGGAAGGCATAGTGTCATGTGTTTAGATGGTGTAGAGAAGATTTCAACATCCAGGTGATGGAACATCTGCTCAGCTAACAAGCAATCTGAATCAAGAACACTAAGTTGTGCCTGTGGAAGGAAATTTCGAAGACAAGGAGATCTGACCAGACACAAACATTTCCATTTCTGTGTGACGCCATCATAAGCAAGTTTATTGCCATTGGTCCTGGATTCATCCAGGACACTGCCATCATAGTATTTCATACCATGGGCAGCTTCAAGGTTCAAGGTGTGTGTGTGTGTGTGTGTGTGTGTGTGTGTGTGTGTGTGTGTGTGTGTGTGTGTGTGTGTGTGTGTGTGTGTGTGTGTGTGTGTGTGTCCATCTATTTAGCTATCACAAATCTATCCACTTATCAACTAGTATATCTATTCAAATAGCTATTGGATATGGTAAAGTATCATCATATTTGTGGTCTACATGGGTATGGACCTTTCTCAACCCACTCTCTTTTTCTTCTTCTACAGGTCAAATCCAATAGTTATGTAGTTATAAAATAACATTTCTCTCTTCACTACATCTTAGTAGCAACCATGCATGCAACAGACGTATATACCAAATATTCTATTAAGGAGGACGTCCTGCAATCTCTCCATCTACTTCTAATGTTGACTGGTGATTGTGTACCTTGCACTCTGCATTCACATAGAACACATGGCATGCAATCATCAGGTCTACTCCCCCCACCCACTCCACTTATCCAGGTTAGGGTTCACATTTTTGAAGACCCCTTACCTATTAAAATCACATCAAGGAACTAATTAAACCGTTCGATGTAAATATAAAATTTTAGGGGAACCATTTGGTATAGAAACTATCATGAGAGGATCTTCTGTAAGCATTAGAGATAGAAAGATGAACAAGAGGGAAAAAAGTTGTATTTTAGATTTTGTGACTATATTAGACAGGTTCATGTGGGGGGGGGGGACAAGACCAAATCAATGCTGACCACAGACTGGATGAAATTATCTTCATATCATTATTATGGACAAAAGCTAAAGCATGCAATTTGAGTACGGGAGAAAAGGGAGATTGAAAGGTAAACTAACATATCCTTCACATCATTCTGTAAACTATTGCGTAGCTATTCACAAATGAAGCCACTGAATCTTCTTGAAATGAGCAGACATCTGAATGAGTGACTTCAATAGTTGTTACTGCTTTTAACTCAAATAAAACTGAGTATTTTAGAACTGACTGCTTAGAACTGACAAGTCCCCCCAGAATGCCTCACAACCAATCTCAGACACAAAAAAAAACAACTGGGGAGCATGCCCCCACACGCACCCCCACCCTGACTGGGCTCTTGACTTCCCAATTTGAAAGGTGACAGATATCTTGCATGAATACTTGAGGTTATGAGAGATCAGTAAGCAATTTTAATCTTTTGATCTTGGACACACATGGATTTTTCTCACAAATTGTGTGTGTGTGTGTGTGTGTGTGTGTGTGTGCGCGCGCACACACACACGCACGCACGCACAAACAATAAAACAAATCAAATATCATTAATTAACAGAAAATGGCCTGCCATTGGCATATACGGTTTCTAGAGTTTTTAAATATCACTATTCGAGGTGATGGTATTAAAAATATGGAGGGCGAAAAGTTACTTCTGTATTGCACAAATCAAAATACACATCATATTCTGAAAAACTTACTACAGTGAACTTGGGGTCATGGTGATAAGCAAACTGTGTTGCTAGCGCTAACGTGGATGTAACCATGGCAACAACAGAACCACAGCATCCATGGCTATGATGGAACCAACCTTGAGAGGGATCTTGGAATTATGAGACTATCAATATCTGTATAACCATAAAGAACTTTGCTGATTCAAAGCCCACCCACCCACTCACTCAGCTACTGCCCAACAAGATGGGTGGGGGTGAGCTGTAGTCAGTTCTCTGGGAAAGGTATCATTGCATTTCAGAACTTAGGTAACTAGTGGCTGTGGTATAGTTGTCAGTCTCACTAATAGATGGTACACTAATAACTGGTCTACACGCTGAATACTCACTCTTTCCGCTATCTTGTAGAGAATCTCATCCATCTGCATGCAGGTGGGATCCCAATCATGTCCAAATCTAACTACCACAACTCTCTCTTCCTCAGACAAGATGGCTTGATCTACTTGCCAGCCGTTGTGGAGATGGGGGAGCATATAAGACATAGTTGTTTTCCTTAACCTAACTCAGAAGTTAAAAAGATTTATCACACAGGTGAGCTCTAACTGGATAGGCACGTTCCCAAGAGTAGCGAAGAGTTTGCCACGCCCCAAATAGGGGGAATTTTGAGGCACAAAGGGGAATTCGTTATTATGGTGAAATATGTACAATACAAGGAAATTCATTTTCGCTGATGATCAATGAATGCGATTCAGGCTGTTTCCAGTTTGTCCTTGGCACTGCAGTTGGAAGTGGGGTTGGAAGTGGGGTTGGAAGTGGGGTTGGAAGTGGGGTTTGGAAGTGGGGGTTGGAACCCACCCCATATTTTGTCTGTTTGTCTGCTTGTCTGTGTGATTCAATTTAGTTCCTACTCCACTGCTTAGAGATGGTCCATAACAATATAAACAGGATCCCCTGGTGTCACCTAACCCATGTTTCTCAGGGTTGCCAGTGCACCTATTTTGAAAATTCCTGGGAAATATTTTAAAAAAGGATACCCAAATAATACCCAAGAGAGCCAAAAAGTCCTCGAAAACTGCCACACCATGATTTCTTTCTAAACCCCAGGATAGTGAACTACTGATGATTATTCCTGTCATATGAGGAGATCATGTTTAATCACACTTCTACTATTTCTCTTGTTCTCAGCTGTCAACTGCACAAGCATGCAAGCAATTGAATAATCCAGGGAATCCTTATGGTGGCTTATGCAGCCATAAAATGACTAGTGCAAGAACTTTCTTTTCTCAGATACAGAAAGTTGATTGGTAACCTAATGATATTAGCATTTATCCTCCACAAACTTTAAAGGAAAAATGCCCCAGGGAATCCAAAAATATCAATTTCTGGACTTGGGACATTAAAAATGCCCATCTGGCAACTCTGGACTGTTATATTATTTGGTTGAACTTGAGCACTCAAATTGGAAAGAACAAGTGTTCAATCATTTATCATGCAGTTAATTTTAGTGGTATTCATACTTTAATTTCATAGCTACTTAGCCTAGTATTATAAAAGTAGGTTAGCACTTAGTAGTGAGCTAGCTACCAATAATTCATTAGAGTTGAACAATTGCTATCGTTAACTCTTTAACAACAGAATGACAATATGGAAAAGATTTACAGACATACCAATAACTACATAATAATATTAATTATGTTCTGTAGGATGTGTGCCACAAGAGCCCCCTCCCCCTCCTAGTGAGGGACGCTCTGAGGGTTAAGACCTAGAGGTAGTGGACTGGTTTCTTGATCTGTCTGCCTGAGCGAGAGTGCATTATAGGGTGTGGCATGGTTGTTGGTGGAGATAGATCTGCTCAGGTTGGATATGAAGAAGTGCAGGCTGTGAAGGAACAAGGGAAGGTCCGACAGTTGTCTTGGTTGCCATACCCTGTCTTCAGTCGGTTGATGAAGACAAAATCATGGCAGCCATTCACGTCAAGCACGTAGTACTTGTCATGAGCTTCAAGGATCATTAATGGGCCATCATAAAGGTGCTGCAGTGGGCATCATGGTGAACATATCATCATATAAGAGGCTGAGATCCAGAGCAGGCAGTTGAGTTTGGACCACAAATGGCTGGTGAATTGATGGCCACGGTCGGAGGTGATGTCATCGGGCACTCCAAAGTGGGATATCCAGTAATGGATGAAGGCTCTTGCACAGGTCTCGGTGGTGGAGTCAGGCAGTGGTATGGCGTCAGGCCACCGGGTGGAGCAATCGATGATCATGAAAAAGTACTTCATGCCCTCGGACTCATCAAGAGGACTTACCAAGTCAACTTGGAGACTGCTGAAGTGAGAGTTTGGAGGTGGACACTCAGTGAGAGGTACATGGACATGACGGTGGGTCTTCGATGCTTGGCAGGGGTGGCATTCTCGTCACCACTTGTGGACATATCGTGTCAACCTGTGTCATACGAAACATGAGGAGATGGCACATTGTGTCAGGAGGCAGCTGGAATGGGCAAAGCCATGAATGGCAGGAAAGACTTTCCTTGTCCACTCGAGAAAGAGATTACTGGTCGAGATTTACCCAAAGGGATACCACAAACGATGGTGCAGTTGTCAAATTGGATGTTGTCAAAACAAAGGCCGGTAATGGATATTTTGTAGGCACTAATTTTTACTGAAGTTACCTGATCAGCGGCCAGCTGACAATAGTCAATTGTTGATAAGAAGACAGCAGACATGTCGGGCCGAGAGGTCTGTGATAAAGTTATCTTTTCCACTGACATGGCGCATGTCAGTGAAAAACTATCTGATGAATGACATGTATCGAGTCTGATGGGGTAATTGCTCAGCAGCACTGGCGAAGGCAAAGGTGAGTGGTTTATAATCAGTGAAGATAGTGAACTGGCTATCTTTTATGTGTTAGTGGAAGTGTTTTTCAGGTAGGAAGATGGCCAAGAGCTCGTGGTCGAAATTACTGTATTTCCTCTCGGCATTAGTGAGCTTCCTAGAGAAGAAAGCCACGGGACACTAGAGGCCATCTAGAAACTGTTCTAGCAGCTACCTGACTGCCCTGTCCAATGTATCCACCATGATGCTGGTCTTTGCATTTGAATGGGGATGATGGAGGAGGGTGGCACTCACCAGAGCCGACTAGCTGTGAGAAAGGCTGACTGACATTCTGGGCCCCATTCAATCATCTGCTCTATGAAATTGGTGGCATAGTGAGGTGATGGAGCTCGTTAACCAACCTCAGCATTAAGCCCCGGTTGTAGTTGATCATGCTGAGGAAGCGCTGGATATCAACTTTGTTGTTAGGCACTGGAAAGTCACTCACTGCTGTGACCTTGGACTCAAGGGGCACAATACCTGAGCTAGTGACATGGTGCTCGAGATAAATGAGCTCACTGACACCAAAAAGCATGTGGAGGACCTCCCATAGCCCAAGAAAGTGATGACTGCCATCTTAGGAATGTGAAAGCATGCTTAACTTTATACAGGACAGACCTGAAGCATGTTCAAATTCATGTAAGTCAGACTTGACTTTTAAATTTAAACTAAGTCAATTACAGGTGTCTTCTTTAGCTATATTGGGAGGAATTTAATTTTTTTTAAATTTATTTATTTATTTATTTTTTTATTTTTTTTTTTTTAATGAAAATGACTGGAATAAGACATCTTCAAAATAAGATTTCAGAACAAGGTTTGTATCACTTACTCTGCATCTGATTAAAGCAGAATTGCTTTTTTTTTAAACCTTGAATTCGGAACTTTCACTTCTGTGTTGTGTTTATATATCATGATCTATTGAATCATCTCTGAAGGGTAAAATAATAATTTAAAAGGATCTTTCAAGCCTAATTATATACATTGTGTCCAAATAGAATGTACCTGGATTGAAAAACATACAGGTTGTATGTCTATGTGTTTCCATGTTTTTTTTTGTACTTCTCTGGTTGCCAGCTCATCATCTCTTCAAGTCTGTTTTGGGGGTTATTTTTTGGAACATACTCCATGTAGTACAACATAAATAACTAATACTCGTGAGAATGGCAACAAAAAAGTACTAGACAAGTTTGTGTAATTCAGAAATTAAATTCATTAACTAACTAACTATATATATATTACTAGTATCGAATCAGGTCAGGATATGGTAAAATTATTTCTTTATTCCTTATGTGGCTAAATTTTAAGTAACTTCCTTCACCTTGGTCAATATTGCCATGCTCTCACCTTAAGGTACATAGTTGGCTGCATATCTGTGGTTGCTAAGAGTGATTTTGTGTGGTCCTATTTTCGGGGCATGCTCTGCATACTGAAGGGGGGAGTACAGAGAAGCTATAACAGACTAATTTTATTGGCATCAGCAATACTATAACAGTGTCCATTAGAATTTTGCAGCTCTCTTTCACTTGTTTGGCTGCTGATTCTTACTGCTGTTACAACATCAATGATGTTGACAATGGAGGTGTGGTGTTATCGATATAGTGTCTGCCTGCCAAATATGTGGTAATTGCTGTAAATGGATAAATCAGTCAGTTGTGTTGATCCTTGAGAACGCGTAGGTGCCTATAACATAATCTAATAATGGTCTTATGTGAACACAATATGAAATTTCTGTTTTTGTTTAGAACATTAGAAATTAAATTAACGTTCATGACATTGGTTAAAGAAATATTCCAGTGATTAATAATTCCCATCAGTGGCAAACAGATTTTACCGTCAATTTCTATTATCCCTGATATATTATATATATATATATATATATATATATATATATATATGTATACACTAGTAATAAAAATAAATAAATAAATAAGTGGGGGGAAAAAGATTTAGCATTTAAGGAAACAAGAAAAGATCTACCCCAGAAATATTGAAGCAAGGCATGAGTACTCAATTATTATGTGCATAATTCTACATCCCTATATCACTGACTCGACTCCAGACTTGGGGGGGGGGGGGGGGGGGGGGGTCATTGCAATATGGCAACAACAAAAATTCATTCTGTTATATACCCATGATAATAGCTTTATTTACACTGGATGAAATAGAGCTTGGAGTCAGTGATTTTGGGATGTAGAATTAGGCACATAAAAAGAGAGTGTTCATGCCTTGTTTCAATATTTCTGGTCAGGCATTTTCTTTTTTCTGTACTTTTTGGGGAAACTCTAGATGAAATATAGTTTGGAGTCAGTGATTTAGGGATGTACATGGAATTTGACATATATAAGATTTGATCACAGGTTTTCAATAATTATTTCAAGAATCAGAAGTCACAGTTGTCAAGTAATGCTCAGTCAACAAGCACTCAGTTAACTAATCAATTTATTTATTAATGTCAGGAATCTGTAATTTGGTAGTACTTGGGCATGCATTTGTGAGCTAGAAATTCACCTGGATCCCATAACAGAGGATTTCATAGTTTATTGGAATATACCTTCATTACAGGACTTGTCTGTAATACGACAATTAACACAATCAATTGTTTACACTGTATGCATGTGTGAAGCATTTTTGCCACTAAGTAAATCATCACAGAAGGGGCAGCAAAGATGCAGAATGTATCAGAGAAAAGATGTTAACAAAATTGTTCCAGTTCTCTAATAAAAATACAATATCAACACTTTTTTACCCCATTTTTCTTCTATCAAATGGTTATTGGCAAGGCCATAAATACAACACCTGCAATACTTTAATCTCCCTACATGTCCAGAGAAGACACATAGTTGTACAATCCCTATTTTACTATACTGCAACATGAAGAATTCAGTGATCTCCCTACATGTCCAGAGAAGACACAGTTGTACAATCCCTATTTTACTATACTGCAACATGAAGAATTCAGTGATCTCCCTACATGTCCAGAGAAGACACAGTTGTACAATCCCTATTTTACTATACTGCAGCATGAAGAATTCAGTAATCTCCCTACATGTCCAGAGAAGACACATAGTTGTACAATCCCTATTTTACTATACTGCAACATGAAGAATTCAGTAATCTCCCTACATGTCCAGAGAAGACACATAGTTGTAAATCCCTATTTTACTATACTGCAACATGAAGAATTCAGTAATCTCCCTACATGTCCAGAGAAGACACATAGTTGTACAATCCCTATTTTACTATACTGCAACATGAAGAATTCAGTAATCTCCCTACATGTCCAGAGAAGACACATAGTTGTACAATCCCTATTTTACTATACTGCAACATGAAGAATTCAGTAATCTCCCTACATGTCCAGAGAAGACACATAGTTGTACAATCCCTATTTTACTATACTGCAACATGAAGAATTCAGTGATCTCCCTACATGTCCAGAGAAGACACATAGTTGTACAATCCCTATTTTACTATACTGCAACATGAAGAATTCAGTAATCTCCCTACATGTCCAGAGAAGACACATAGTTGTACAATCCCTATTTTACTATACTGCAACATGAAGAATTCAGTGATCTCCCTACATGTCCAGAGAAGACACATAGTTGTACAATCCCTATTTTACTATACTGCAACATGAAGAATTCAGTGATCTCCCTACATGTCCAGAGAAGACACATAGTTGTACAATCCCTATTTTACTATACTGCAACATGAAGAATTCAGTGATCTCCCTACATGTCCAGAGAAGACACATAGTTGTACAATCCCTATTTTACTATACTGCAACATGAAGAATTCAGTGATCTCCCTACATGTCCAGAGAAGACACATAGTTGTACAATCCCTATTTTACTATACTGCAACATGAAGAATTCAGTGATCTCCCTACATGTCCAGAGAAGACACATAGTTGTACAATCCCTATTTTACTATACTGCAACATGAAGAATTCAGTAATCTCCCTACATGTCCAGAGAAGACACATAGTTGTACAATCCCTATTTTACTATACTGCAACATGAAGAATTCAGTAATCTCCCTACATGTCCAGAGAAGACACATAGTTGTACAATCCCTATTTTACTATACTGCAGCATGAAGAATTCAGTAAATGGCTACCATATTTTTGTAATGCATCTGTCACACTTTTTGTTATGTGGCTGGTAAGACACCCATCAATTGATGAGATGAGCATGTGCAGCAATGCAGAAGGTTATAAATACTCAGAGGTTATAAGAGAGAGCCCACTGGTAAGAATGACCAGCTTCATCAAAATACACTGAGCAGGAGTTATTCCAACTGTGGTCTTGGACTCTTGCACTCACTCAGTGTATACTATCTATTTATATCTGTACCAGATTACCACTACTGGCAATGCTAATTACACACATTTCCCACCACCACCACCACCCTACAGCATTGTCTGCATTTTGATCATTTAATCATAATATGATAGTTCTTAGGTCCATGGTTTAAATTTTGAAATATAAACAATGAGGGTTACCTTTTATAATATCTTTCATCAAGTTACCAGAAAAGCATTTTAAATACTGAAGGACTGACTGATTATTCCAATCACATAGAAAGTGACATCGGTGCCTACAGTGTCTATTTGCAGCAACATCCACATTGTGGCAAGCAGTGGCACCAGACTGATCATTTTGTTGACCAGACTGATCATTTTGTTGCCCAAAAATTCTACCATAGCCTTACTGTAAAGAAGACATAAGGTGCAATTGTTTTATCTTGAATTCTCATAAAACCTATACTATTCATAGGAACATTAGCTGCTTTCATACTTCAAAGTCTTTGCACCAATTGCTCAGTGGACAATGCTTTCTCGTGGGTAAAACGTTAACACATTAAAATACTATTGTGTTACAGACTGTGTTCATACACATTTTGTGATGCTGAAGATGATGAGATGAACTTTCCACCACCTGCAGGTAGCTGTAGTGTCACACACACGCACACATGCATGCACACACACACACACACACACACACACACACACACACACAGACAAACAGAAAAGCCTTACTGCCTAACACATGCTCTATAAAATATGCAGAGATATTGCTATTCTGTACATTCTAATATCTTCCTTTATGTACATGACATTTCCTAAAGCAAAGTGTTTGACACTTCTTACACTTTCTAACATTGCATATTGTTTCCACAGGCTAATGGCTGCAAGTATTTTTTTTTCCCAATAACACAAGCTTGAATTTCCAGAGTACAATGTGCATTTGTAATCATGTAATATAAAAGATAACCTTTTATCATACTTTGGTATCACCACCTCAAAATAGTTCCCCATGCCCATGGCAGGTCCCAATGAGCTGTTAATTGCTGATATTTGTTGCTTGTTGTTTAATTATTTATGCACACACAAATAATATGTGAGAAAAGCCTTTGTGTCTGAGACTGAAATAATAGGTCATTTTCCTCTCATCACACATGCAGTGTTTGTGATAACAACTTTAAAGTCAGGAAATCAAGAGCCTAATGTGTTTCAAAGATACAGATAATATTTGTGAGTAAGTGTGCAAAATTATGCAATACCATTTACTGAACAGATGGGTCATTTCATATTAACTCAACCAGGGACTTCAGGGTCATATTCTCAGAATTGGTTCATACTCATCCTACAAGTTCCTATGTATGAGATATGTCACCATGCAATTTTTTCCCACCCAACTCTCAACCATTCCTGAAATACCGCCCCACCCAATTTTTGCCACTACAACCATCCGTCACACTGCCATGAGACCAAAGTTATCATTCCCCCCTAAATATTATGATTTTTGGTTTAAAAACCTCATTAAGTAGCTAAAATTGCACCAGGATTCCATTACTGTCATCAGAACTTTGACTGACTGATTCAGCAGGTTGGCAAATCACAATCATATTTTGCTTTTGTATCTTGCTTCAGGCATTTCTGGAAGTACATCTATGCCAAATATCAACTTGAATTTATAAAAATAAAAAATATATAAATATTATTTTCACTCTATAATTCAACACTGCATGAATGCTCACAAATACATTATACACACAGACAAATGCAGTCAAAAAAAAAAAAAAAAAAAAAAAAAAAAAAAAAAAAAAAAAAAAAAAAAAAATTGACATAATTCGAGTTTGTTAGTCATGGACATTACTTAGTCACAGGCACCCTCACTTACCACACCACCCAGATAACAATAGGTTTAATTATAATGATGGAGTTGGATATTTTAGTTTAATTGCTTCATGTGTCCAAGAAGGCTCATAAAAGGTTTATAATTCACTAATCATTGCTAAAACTGTACATAGTATAAGTATAAGCTTGAGGCCTGGACAGTGACTGCAATGACCAAACCTTACTAATTATAAAAAAAAAAATTGGCTGCCATTTACTTGAGAACATGCAGATGATACCATGTTAGTGTAACTCTGTCCTGTGCACTAATATAGCCATGCATACCCTGACCTTGTTATTCAATTCCTGCCAAAACACAAATATAGCACCAGTCCAATTAGTGTGCACGCATGTATGACAGGAAGCCATACAGGGAGGCCAGAGTGGCTATAATAGGTTGCATTGCTCTCAGTCTGTCTCAGTTCCTTGCCATTGAGATTGACAGCAGAACTACTTTGATATATACATAGCTAGCTACTGTATAATGAGAATATGATGTTGAGACTTGAAGTGTGTTATGTAGTCAGAGCTTTGCTTCTCCTGCTGTTGATACCTTCACTGCAATGTCTCGACACCTTAGGAAGAATTAATAAAGAAATTTTGAAAACCATAGAACTCACAAACAGACCTGGAAGAGTGTCAGAGTCAAACCAGAACCATAAAGAAGATTTTTCGAACAGAAGAAAACGGTCAATTTCCTTTAATGAAATCCAATGCACCCCAGAGAGCCTATTGGCTATTCTACAGAGCTGCGAAATATCTGCAGCTGCATCCCTGAATTCTTCCAGTTCTAGAAGGAAAAGAAGAGATCCAGATTCCTTCTGTGGGGCAAGCTGCAGTGCCTTAGTCTTTCAATATGTCAACAGATGTGGTCTGCAAGAGTTCATCCTGAATGTCAGTGGAGCATGCAAGCTGGATGCAGAGGAGTTTACAGTATATTATGTCCATGCTGCGGTTGTCATGAAACCTGGCATAAACAAATGCTTTAGAAATGTGAAAAAACTTGAGTCACAAGATATTGCACATTTAGTAGATTCATCCAGACCTTATGTTGAGTCACAGTGCTGCTCAATGCAAACCTATCACAATTCATCCATACCTGAGTATGCTATCAACTATGATCCAGACCAACGTGACTATTTCATTGAACCACCTTTAGTGCCACCATGGAAGATAATGACTGATTACCCACCTTTGTCAGACATCACAACAAGTGCTCTCTGTATGCATAGCAAGACAACAACAACAACAGAAGTGTCACCAACAACAGTACCTCTTGCAGCATCAGGTTCAAATGTCGTTAGTGCAGGTCACAGTGGCACCTGTAGAACTAATTCCAGATCAGGATATGTGTTGTTACTTTGTTTTGCTTTAATTTTATTCATCAACTTTTATCACTGATCAACTCATTCAATTCATCTGTTATTTGTTCTGTTCAAAACATTGTGCTCCATATTTTTGTCACAAAAGCACTCATTTTCCACCAGCATCATCACAATCACAGCAAAGCAAAATCAAAAATCATTGTTGCAATAACTTATTTTATCTAATTTTCTTCATGAAGCATATGTTGATGAACAATTTCTATTCTATCAGTCAGAAAATAATGAAAAATATCTGTTGCATTAAAAAGAGAACAATTATATATATGTATACATTTTTAAAAAATAAAGATATTGGGGAACTCAAAAAAAAACACAGAAACAAGAAAAGTCATTTATCCAATAAGTCTGAAACAAAGCATGAACATTCAATTATTAAGTGCCTAATTCTATAACCCTAAATCACTGCCTCAATAAGAACTTACAATGCAACCACATTCGATTCCTACATATTAAGCTTGAACAAAGCTAGAAGGGCTTGGCAGGTGTAGTTGAGAGAATGTGACAGACAGTGCATATTCCTTCTGGAGAGTGTTCCTATCTCACAGCTGAGTAGGTTGGATTCCATACCAGAATATTTCACTCCCACATTTTCCATTACCCGCCCCACCATTGGTGGTAGAGACAGCACCAGATCATGTAATGCTACTGGACTACTTTGCTTTTATACTGACAATGGCTGTGGGCAATAAACTACCTGTACTCACCAGCAGCTTTGAACATACCTCATGCTTATGGTGTGTATGTACTAGAAAGCCAAACATTTTGACCTGCTGGTGCCCAAGATTTCTTCCACACACAGAATAAGCTCACCTCTGATGTTGTCTTATCTCAGCTGGCATTGTTTAAACCACAATCAGGGTCTGGTGTGGGAACTCAATTAGTTTGGAAGGTGGTGGTCTGTATCTGCATGGGAAATGTATGCCTAAGTGGGAGATAGTACACCTATTTAGCACATGTTTGGCTATTTGAGTAAACACTAATCTCTTCAGAAACAATTCATCTTTTCAGCATATGGTTCACTCAATTCTGAAACAACCCTTTGTTGGTCATGTCTTTGTAATAAGTGCATTAGCATGTGGGTTCCATTCTTGAGTTCAATCCCATTGCTTGCTGCTAAGTTAGAGGTGGTATTGCAGCACCTTATGGATAGCATAATCTCCACCCTCCTAGCAATACTATGTCAAAAGTATTCAATTTAAAACAAGAGTGGTGTGCACTAGGACCTGTGGCAAATAGTTAATATAATATTTACTTAAACAGCATTTTAGACCAGGTAAAATTATTGTTTAGACCACTTAAGATGAGGCTAAAGTAAGATAGTAAAAGCACTTGGATACAAGGACTTGTTATGACAAACTTTTGTTTCTATACAGTAAACAATTTTTAAAAAAATCTATTCTTAAGCACCATTCCAAGTGTTCCTAGACCACAAATAATAATAAATTGCATAAGTTTCTGAAACATCAGTGTGTAATATAAGTATTGTAAGTCTGATGCTGTATAGTCGTCCACAAGATAACCAACTGCTCTGCAAATTGATATTTCTGACATATGTTGTTTTTCATGTCAGTGCTGATTACTTACACTGTGAACATGGTACACCCAAAGTTTTCAATCATCCCAACAGATTTGTCCTGTGTTAATCAATGGTTTGTCTAGTACTAATCAGCAGTTTGTTCAGCTTGATGCAAGCATAGCAACTCAAGCATTGAACAGGACTGTACACAGAATAGACAGAACAATTTCTGATAGGAAGAAATGAAGGTGAAAGATTTAAGAAAAATACATTAAAGAGATTGCAAATGAGTTAGTTGTGTTTGCTCACGCATGCGAGTTGGCATGTGAACAGAGATCTGTATGCTACCTATATATAAATTTATTTCCAGCCGTATCCATGGTTTGCATATTTCAATTATCTTTGTTGTTCCCATAACCAATTAATTACTTATCTTGTTCCAAAATAATGCGTCATTGATAGGATGTTACACCTAAATATGAAAGAAAAGTGTCCTGCTTCACACATCAATGTGGTAGACCACATCATACTTACCCCGTGGGAGTGAGAATAGACAAATAACAAATTAGTTTGTTTTGCTTCTTATCTGTATATGACATGCGCTTGACCACCAATTTGGAGGAAGCCATAAAATGTTGTTTACATGTAACAGGAATTAGTGTCAGTGGGCGCCTGTTGGGGGATAATGTGAACATTGGAAAACACTGATTTATGGACTTGTTCCCTTTTATATAGAGTAGCTGCAATTTAATATGTTGGTAAACTTGACTAATTTGTCTCTTGTTGCTGAACTCTGTTCTCCTGAGGTGCATGCCCCTAGGTGGTGTTGGTTCATATGCACATATATGATGAGAGCCACATTGAAAATAGTCTTGTCCTATACACTGACCACAATCACCTGTAGGGCTGTAGCAGGATAATGATATCACCTCATACCAGTGACATCATAGAGCAACATTGGAGAGACTTTAATCAGAGGGAGTGCTTCCAAAACAGCCAGCCAGAAATGGAGTTGCAATACTTCCAATGAAGCAACAAAAATACATTCCCCTGGCAGGTTTTAGCACTTTGGCTTTAGTGCCAGGTGAATAAATTAATACATGTATATAATTAGATACAGTATAAGCTCCTGCAAATTACTTGCTGAAATGTTGTTGATTAATCCAATCTCAAAGTGTGAGTAGATAGATAAATTCAAGAACTTGTTTTGGTTAAGGTGGGGAGTAATTCTATTGCTTTATGGATCTCAGAGAAGATTTAACAAAGAAAACCTCAATTAATATATACCAGTATGTGCAATTAACAAGTATTTAATAGATTCAATGCTTAAAAAAAAAAAACAAACAAAACAACAAGAACAAAAAGCAACAACAAATAAGAAGAATTGGAACATGGAAAAAAAACAACAAAAAAACAACAGAAACATCACCAAATACTGCTTTCTGTCACAGCTGTGACCATATAGCATTCCTGAAAAGACATCACCAGCTGGTTCTATCACACACACACTTGAACTGCGACTGGAGTCTACATTATTGGCACCCACTGACTGTATGCACTAAACAGTAAAGATGAGATATGATGAATCACAAAAGGTGTGTCACCAACCACTTAAGACAACCAGCAACTTGGCATGGACGTATATAAATACATATAAAGGTATGTGCATTAGTTGCTGGCACACACTATTCTGGGACTTCATGGGATTAGTAGCAGGAGTGACTTTACATGTCCACAAGCATATTTGGCAGTGGTCCCCATTCCCTGTTTGAGGACCTAATGGGGTGAAAAGCTGCACTCAGTAGTGATGACACTTGGTGGCAACATCTGACAATGACAGGTGCTTGTGATGTGCTACAGGTCACTATGAAACAACTTAAGTGGAAGGAAATGAGGGGAGAACTGCCAATCTTGTGTACCCTGTTTGAACTAATTACCAGTATTATCTGAGTGTTCATTATGACACATGAGACCACCAGAGTGATGAGCACTTCAGCAAACAAAACAACATGAAACAAAGAGAGAGAAAGAGACGAAAAACAAACAAAATAACCTGACAAAAAAAAATTAAAAAAAACAACACAATTATAATAATTTTTTTCATGCAGACAAAAAACAACATCTGTTACAGTAATTAGTTGGGAACTCTCTTAGATATTGAGCTGTCAGCCATATAGTAATTAGTCTCGCTAGCCAGACATTTTACTCTCTAAACTGCCAGTGGGGAGGGAAAAGGTCTGGTCTAACTCTATACTTGATTTTTCCTGTGCATATGCTGCATCTGGAAGCTATGGCACCAGTGGCGTACCAAGTGTGAGGTCATAAACTTTTTAAAGTGCCCATGAATGATATGAAAGCAAATTATTTTGTTTAAAGCGGAATAATCTTTTTCTATGGGGAATATGTGGTGAAAGGACACCCACATAAATTATGGTTCTGCGCATGTCATCCATCAATATATTGGTTCAACCATTGACATATATTTGTTTTCCAAGGAAGAAATATTTGGTTTGTTCTGTGTGAAAATTTTTGTTGTTGTTGTAGCTATTCATTTCCCTGTAGTATGTCATTAATTAGATCACGTATGCCTACCTATAATTGCATTGCAACCAGCATTTATATACTAGGGTTGTTGCCAAAATGACAGATTTAGTACAAACCAAACCTAGTTCAGAGTTGTACCACACCCTTTCTCACAAACCGAAGGGTAAAGGGTCTGGCTAGTGAGACTGTATTGTAATGCTTTCTCACAGAAACGCCAGAGTGCAATTAATATGACTTATAAACAGCTAATTACAATATAGAGAGAGAGAGCTTATTTTTCTTTTATGAATGGTTTGAACTTAGCGGCTCCCCTCTCCCCCCCCCCCCTCTCCAAACTCTGAATGCATAGTTAATATAATTTTCATAATCAGACCTTAATTCCATTATTTTTCCCGAAGTGCCAGACAGAATGCAAGATTCTTTTGTGCACGAAACCAACCTGAACCAATCCAGGTACTAAAGTTCATTATATCTGTAAATCAACAAGCCAAAGTTCAACCACATCAACAAGATGAAATACCAAACATAAAGGACAATATTGGATAGATAAATTACCTACAGCATTCCTGCCACGTCTGACACACACACACACACAGCTTTAACAGATGTTGTCTTCATGATATCACATTTACCTTGGTCCTAAATTTAACTCATTACTGATCTTGCCCAAGCAATCTTCACTTCAAGTGAACTAGCTTCCCCCAACTTCAGAATTATCCAATTAGTGATAACTTCGATTTCAATAAAAACGTGGCACATATTCATTGCTACAGAAAAGGCAGTTGGTGTTGCTTGGTGGGAGACAGGACTTTATTTTTGGAGAGAAATTGAAATAAAATGTAGAGAATGCCATGACCTGCCTATATACGTGCTAATTGAACTTCTGTGGCTACAGTACATCTACTAACTTAATTTATTATTATTATTATTATTATTATTTTAATAATAATAAAAAAACAAACTAACTTTATAGTGGGAGTGTTGACAGGAAATGAATGTGGCCAGAAACAGGAACACAACAGTTCTACAAACAGATTCACTGATAAATAATTTGGGAGTTGATGACAGTACAGAGGTGAATGTAGGCAGTGATTTGCTGATTAGAATTCCTTGCTGTGTCTTCCTTTTGAAGCATGGGGGTGGGTGCTGCTGGGTTTCCTGGTATGTCAGCAGTTGAACAAACAAAGGCATGCTTTGTCCCAAAGGCACTTCCATTCAACCAACTTCAGCTTTGTGTAGTAATTGTAGTGTCTTGAAGTTAAATCCAACATTGGTTTATAACACAATCTATAGTTAAAATTCAGAGAATGCCATGACCTGCTTATATATGTGCTAATTGAACTTCTGTGGGTGCAGTACACCTGCTAATTTAATTTCTTTTTTTAATATATATATATATATATAAAAAATAAAAAAAAATAATAATAACATTGTATTGAAGCGTTGACAAGTAATGAATGATATGACAGGGGATAAAAAGACAACAGTTCTACTCCATTTTCTTACCACCATCACCAACTCACAGAGTATCATGCTGTGTGTGTGTGTGTGTGTGTGTGTGTGTGTGTGTGTGTGCAGGTATGCTTCAAGAAATTGAGTGAAATAGAAATGAAGACAAGGTCTAGTTGTCCCAAAATTAAAACAACTGTGATTAGAAATATACAAATTCTTTGTGCTTTCATTCTTATGAGAAATTGTTTACAGCTTTTTGCTATTGGGTTGTTGTAGTTCTTTGTTGTTGGAGTTCAGAAAAGAGGTACATTTAATTATTTATATTATTCTAAAATCATTTCTTTCCGTCCCACCCTTAATCTTTTAAATATTTTATTATTGTTGTTGCCATGTACATATGCGTCATATCACTAAATAATTTTAAATTAAATTATATTACCCACACAGGCACACCTTAATAAACATTCTCAATTTAGGTATCTTATTGTATTTATCATCTCGTACATTGCAATTACTGTATTGTACATTTCTAATTAGTACTAGGTACATCTTTCTAAATTTTTTTTTGTGCCAAAATGAAAACATTTAATTAAAATGACAGTACCTGCACATATTTACATGTACATTGTAATGATAAGGGAGGTTAAACTGGTTTAGGGAGCTGAAATCTCCCCCCACCCCCCCCCCCCCCCCCCCCCCCTCTCAGCTGGAAAATGATATCAAATAAAACCCCATCCCCAATACAAAATGTGCAAGCTGAAGTAACATATACGCAAGTGGTCTGTCCATCCACTTCTTCAATTGTACGATTGCCAAAATTATTTGATAAACATTTGCACTGAGTTTATATGGCAAACACATTAATTGAGTTACACATTATTTTTAGCAGTGACATATCATGTGAATAGCAGAGGATGTCTACACTGGCCTGCAGCGTGGGCTGGCTCTAGTGCAAGCGAGACATGTCCTCCACTAGTTTGACCACATCCTCTACCAATAATTCACTCTCCTGGCCCTGCGAATTGATCACCTGCATGTGTGTGTGTGTGTGTGTGTGTGTGTGTGTGTGTGTGTGTGTGTGTGTGTGTGTGTGTGTGTGTGTGTGTGTGTGTGTGAAATAAAATATCTTGTCAAACACCTGTATGGTTTGTTTACCTAACAAAATAATGAACAAAAATTGCTACTTATTGAACAAAACGGTCCTGCACTAAGACCTGTGGCAAATAATAAGCATATTTATTAAAACAGTGTTTTAGACCAGGCAAATAATTGTTTAAAAACACTTGAGATGAGGTTAAAGTTGTGGTAAGATTTCCAGCTATTGGGTTTCTTCATAGTAAAAAGGACTTAGTTGTAACCACAGGGTGTCCATACTGTAAAAGCACTTGGTTGTAACCACTTAGTTGTAACAACAAATTTTGGTGTTTCTAAAAAGTAAACAATTAGTTAAAAATCCATTCTTGAGCCAAACTTGTGTATGTGTGCTGCCCCTGCCCAGCCATTCCAAGTGGTCCTACACCTGTGTGTGAGCCACAGGTACAACACAGATATATTCTATGCTTCAAGAAAAGAAACTGACCATGAACTCGCTGAAACTGAGTAATTTATCATGCAAACCTATGAGGAACATAGAACCCAAAACTATCTGCAAAACCACATTTGTATCCAAGTTCATCCTCACCCTTGCCATGTTCCCAGTGCTAATTTTCCACGTTAAAATTAACTTTGTGCCCAATATACAAAACTAATGCTATTCTCCGTCTTTGTGCGTAATCTGAGAACAACAGCTGTAGATAGAAGCATACTAAAATTAATTCTTTTAATTGTAAAAAAATGGCATGGAGGGATGCCTATTAAGATGGTACACTCCCACTGTCTTCAATTACCATTCTTACACCACTGCTGTGCAATACACCGATTAGAAACAGTAGAATTAGTGACCAACAACTGTTAGACAGAAGTGCTTTGTGGTGCACATATGTAAACCCATCAACTTACCTTTCATATGTAAACCACCCCCCCCCCCAGTCCCATTTACATAGGACCAGACATTCCATAGATCATTGGCAGTCATCCAATACTGACTTTGATATCTAAAAAAATACTAAACTCAGTTAGAAAACAAAGAACCTGCCCATTTAAAATGTAGTAATTTTGGAATTGGAATTGATGGCACTATCCCTGCATGGTATTTCAATTTTTATCATGTGATACATATTATTATTATGTAAACACACACACACACTCCATTCCATTCCCTATTTATTTCTCAATTTGCAGGTGAGCTGTGAAAGAGAATAGGAAATGTTCCAGAAGCTAGAAGTAGAAAATATTTCACCCCCATTTTAGTACTCATTAAGAAAGGGTGTGGCTTATTTAAATAGCTGTAATAGTACTTATATAATTACACAAACACATACCAAACAATCAGCTGTCAATAGTCCATCTTTAGCAATACAATTGCATGCAGGGTACAAACTCCAGCTAAGTTTAGGTCAAACTTGAATTAGCAAGGAATCACCTAAACATGATAGGGCAAAATAAATGTAATTGTGGTTACCTTTAAATCTGTGCATATTTCTGTTTTCTGAGAATCAGGCAAGTCCAAGAACTGTTCCACCAAATTCCCATCAATGAAGCCTTCAGCGTTCAACTTCCTGTGCTCACTAATATAACGACGATAGCTGCAAACATTCATCCACTAGTCAAGGAAAGCAATTCTGTCTGCCTGTGTTCATTAGTTCATGAGATGTGGTAGGCCCACTATGAACGTTGTCAACCACAGCTACGAGGTTAAACAATACAAGCACAATATTCCCCATTATTTAAAATATGGCATATCATTATTGAACCAATATACATCAGCATTTGAAGAGAGGGGGGGGGGGGGAAAGAGAGAGAGAAATAAATTTCACATTCCTAATTAGTTATTATAATTGTTTGAGTGGTACTCTTACCCTACAAATCACGATATGTAAAACACTCTGTCACTCTAAAATAATCTAAATGAGGTCAGTAAAACTGCGAAGCACATGAACCCTGACAACAGCAATAAGTAGGAATGTCTCATAGGGGTTTGTGGGATTCCATCCTTGGATGGCCTCTAGTTGACAACTGATAAAAAATAGCAAATAAATAAATGCACATAAATAAATAAATAAATAAAAATACTAATTATTGATTCACTAGTTTGCATGTGAATTCAGCACTGATAACTAACTGACCTGTAAATCAACTCATCTTTGATAAGCAAGAATGCACATATTAACACTATATCAAATTATAGCAAAGTTATGTATGACCTTTCCAGTTTATAATAATTGGGTGCTAGTATTACCACAGTGCAACAATGTGCAATGCTCACATACCAAATGGTCATACACACTCCAAACTTCCCATGAGACTACAACTCCCACAGGCACACAGAGAGTTATTGGTATCATGGAACAATACACTTGCTGCCTGATGAAACCACAGCTTGTGCGTGCCCAAACTTCCTGTTCTGTTGGGCTGTCCCCTCTTTGATCACAACTCCAAGCCAAGTAACACAGTACCATCCCACCCTCTTCCATCCTGAGCAACCGACACCTACAAGTGATGTTCTGTTGATATTATCCAATCTTTGATCAAAACTGACTTTGGTAACACCTCGTCTCACACATCCCACTCAGTACAGTTGAATGTGTTTTAAAACTGATAAGTAGGGCTTGGGAAAAGATCAGTCAAGAGGAGCTATCTCAAATATGCTTTCAAAACACAATCCACTTTGGTTGAACTAGACATATCTGTATACAACTTGGGTAACTAGTTCCCTCATATGAACAAATCTAGTTGGCTGATTTTGCAATGATAAGGCAATACCCACTGTAATTTCGAATACTATGAACATGAATACGGAAGGTATTTATGGGACATACTCTGTATAAGACTTCTGTTACCCATGAACAATCCAATTCAAATTACACAAGCAGAAACAAAATTGGCTACAGCATTCGTCTAGTTCTCAATTCAATGTACTGAGATGCTCTGGTGGGAGCTGATGAATACAATGTGTTGTGTGGGCTTGTTCTTATGCAGCTATATATTTTATTACCCCACAAAGAAATCTATAGTGTTAGGTTACACACAGAACAGAGCAGACATCATGGTGAGCATCTTTACATCAAGAGAATGAAACAGTGTGTGAAGTTTCTAACTCTCCCAACACAAATCCACAATCTCCTGGATAAATTCATACTCCTAATATTGTCCAAAAGAATAGCAAGTAAATATTTTAGATGATAATCATCTAAATAAGAATTTTAAAGCTAAAAACTATTAGCATATTCTCTTTATTTTCTTATTTAAAATATCAAATATTGCTCTTAAAAATACGTGATTATAAAGCCGATCTAAGTCAATTATATTCAAGATATTGAATTGACCATAAATTCTCCTCTATTTGTTTGATTTTTCTTCTTTTTTAATTGGGGCCATAGCAATAGTTATTAATTTATTATAAATACCAAAAAAATGTTTGTCTGTCCTTTCCATGCACAGACGAGACACATTTTCGAATCAAACCCAATAACTCAGATTGACTGCTTAAGTCAGACTTTTTTTTTTTTTTTTTTTTTAATTTAAAATTATATGATGGATGCAGTGATGTTGACAGGATATATCAGCATGGGAATTTCAAGATAAACAAGATGAATTCCCCTCTCAGTGAGTGACAAATTAAAAAGGGAATAGAATGAAAAAAATTAATTATTTTTAAAAACACACAACATCCCCCCCCCCCCCCCGTGTCTACTTAGTGAGAACAGCAACTGATGGAGAGGGCAATATTACTAATTCCATAGCAGACAAACTACAGCCACCGATGTTCACAATAACCACAATTTCTCTAAAACATTTACAAAATGAAATCAATCTGAATATCTTTCACCTAAAATGTGTGAGATTCCAATGCCACATCCTAGAATTTCATATATTCAGAGAATAGACATATTCAGAGAAGGAACAGTGATAGATTCCCAGCAATGTAACACAATATTATGCAAAGTAATGCTGATTAGGACTATCAGACAACAATACATAGAATTTGACAACAGGTGTTGTTGGTCCAACTTTAGTCCCAAGAGCAGGTTGAAATTTCAATGTTGGTATAAAAAAATTAGATTCGAGTAAAAATAAATTAAAACAAGTACATGTGTGTGATATGATTTCAGACCACCCCCAGATCATTGTTGCACAGTGCTAAGTGTTTAAAACATCTGTAGGTAAAATAAAAGCCATATGTTCTGATATTCTCACCATGCAAAAATGAAGTGACAAGTACTCACAATCTGTTGCTACATACTATTCATGGACATCATGCAAGCAAGTGTATGCCCTGATCATTGGACCGACATTCTTTGAAATCAGTTTAATGAATGCTGTAAAAATCTCAACTATGTTAGTGTAACATTAGAGTGAATTAAATGAAAAGTTTAATAGAGTTAGCTCAGAGCTATGAGGTGCAATACAATAGCATGACAGCCAACTTTTTAGTAACCTAGAGGCGTGGTCCAACCCTGAGCCGTACTGAACCAAGTGGCTAATCAGGATTATATATATTTTTTATCTTAGCAGGATTTACGGATGCATGCAGTGGTACACAGACAGAGCCCAATCAACTTTTGGATATTTCAACTTGAGGTCTGTCAGCTGTTCAATAAGATGTCTCCATGTTTGGGTGGTGACGTGAGGAAGTGTAAGTAGTAATCTGTCAGTGGCCAAAATATCTGCCTAGCCCTAACCCTAGGTTTATCATTAATTATCCGATACTTTCATATACCCTCAGATGAAGTTTTGGAATATAGGATTTCATATGCTTTTCATGAGAAAATAAGCTGGTGTGTGTTAAAATAATCCATTTTATCACAAATGTGACCATGTTCTGACTATCTTTTTGAATAGATTTTCATGATACCTACTGCTTGAATCAAGAACAATTAGGCTATGACCTGAAGCCAAGAACAATTAGACTATGCCCTGAAGCCAAGAACAATTAGACTATGACCTGAAGCCAAGAACAATTAGACTATGACCTGAAGCCAAGAACAATTAGACTATGACCTGAAGCCAAGAACAATTTGGACAATTATCCTGCAGATAAATGTTGCTTGTTAGAAGGGTACAGATCATCCATTAGCCATCAGATCATAATGAGTAGGGGAGAGAAACTAACTAAGGACACTGCAAAATAAGACATGCAGAAAATAGTAATCTGCTAATTGCTTATGCTTAGTGTGTAATGTTTGCACTATAGATCATGAAGGATATTATAAACTGACTACAGTAGCTTTGCATGGCTATCCATCTACCAATAAAATATACGGCAGTGCACTAGTCTATGCATATTTAGGCTCAAGACTATTTTCTTTCTAATGTTTCTCCATCGAAGGCTGAACATCATTTCTTTCTCTTTCTTGAGAATGTGCAGGAGCACACAAAAAAGAGGCTAAAATTTGTGCAACTAATATTAATTGGGGAGGGGAGGATGACTGAAAAGGAATTAGAAAAAAAGGCTTAGCAAGATGAGGAAGAGTTCACATTCTATGCACCCCCCCCCCCCCCCACACATACAACCACGCCTTATGAACTAATGCAAGAGTATCTTCCTTGAGTAATGCATAAGCAAAGTTAGACATATTCCACCCACCACAAACCACACACCCCAACATCACTCCTTGTGTTTGAGTAATTCATAAGCAAAGTTAGACATATTCCACCCACCACAAATCACACACCCCAACATCACTCCTTGTGATTGAAAGGATACTCCTCATGAGCAATGTTCCCAATACCTTTCATAAGGGAGGCCATTTTCCCTTGCAACTTCGACAGCATCAAGAAGGTATCAGGCTTGAGCTGTGCCACAAGACCTGCAAGGAAGCAAACTCTTCGTTACTATACATTTTACCAGCATTACATGGGAATTGTTTGTTGTTGTTTTTTTTACTATCATTAACATAAGAAAAATAGTTAAGAACAAGAAAACAACACAAAAACAATAGTTTATGGTTCAACAAATAATGTGATTATGGGACTACAGATACAGAGGGGGGGGGGGGGGGAAGGGAAAGAAATCTTTTTTCCCCTTCAATGCTGTTTTATTCTTCTCCCCCCTCCCCTCCCCTTTCAGACAGGCTGTAATGTAAAGAGCTGATTTAATAATTAATATATTGGTGTGTGTGTGTCTGGTGGCCTTAAGCATTAATGCAATTAAAATAGATCATAAACATTCAAGTTACATGGTCACACCTATAACTATCAAATCATTGATGAGTCAGTCTGTCAGCAGGATATGTAATGGTGTATGGCTTAGTGAACTTTAAAACTTTAAATTAATTTGCTACATAGCAAGCCAACTTTAATGGACTTAGGAATGTGCTATACTCAGATGGTGAGTATATAGTGCAGGTGGGCTAGTAACTCATCATGATCTGAGAAAGCTGTTTACGAAGTGGACTAACAAAGGATCAACCGAATGTAAAAGCATAGATAAACATCCTAGAACTGAATGCTTAATATCAAATTCTGCATGTGAACCATCTACTTCTATGTCAACAACAAACAGAAATACACCTAGTTCATATAAATGTTGCTATATAATATATACATATATATCATAGTATAAGAAAGCTCATTGGTGGGTTAGGTATGATGAGCAGCCTGGTGTCAGAGATATGTTTTGTTCTGTGTGTGAGAAGTGGAATGAAATATCAAAGGGGACATGTGTGCACCAAGTGTGGATTAAGATTCTTTTCAAGACTTGAAAAAGGGTAATAACATTTTTCATGAGCACGAGAAGACTTAAAGTCAGCAAATTGCCAATATATATCGTTTCTAAAATTTGAGCACTATTAAACACAAAATCACATTTGGCTGATTTTGACAACAAATGTTGGTATCCCCCCCCCTCAATCCTTCCAAAGAATCCTAAATAAACTCTGATGGGTGTGGCTTTTTCTCAGTATCTGTTGCAAACATGATTATTCTAAACGAAGTGCACTATATTTCAAGTCCCAGGACTGCAGTACAAGGATGTTGGCAGCTGATCTTGGCTACTATTACAGTGCAGTACATCACCATTGGAGAAGAAAGTGTGGACAACCCACTCCAGGTGAAGAAGCAAGAATTGAACCGGCGAGTGAGTTATGTGTTGATGATTAATATGCAGAGAAACTGCTGGCGCCATGTAAGCAGTATATAATTCATAAATATTGTGTGCGCTCATTGAATGTGTCGTCATTAAAATAATAATAATGCTAAAGTGTAAGATAATATTAACAACAATTACAAAACAGCAGCATCACATAAAGAAAGAGCTTGTGGCAGAATATTTATTCTTCCAGCAACATCAGCATCTGTCTCTCACAAGTTGCCCTCAATGAAGACATATCCTCACATAAATAATTATTACAATACCGACAACAATGTGTGCACCCTTGTCAACACATCGAGTCAACGAATAGAAAAACACACTTCCTCACAAGTAACAGAACAAGGACACCTTCCTCGTAAAAACAAACAAACAAAAGAAACAAAACACTGTACACAGCAACACTTTCCTTGTGAATATGTGTACATACCCACTCACAAATACAAGCAGAACAAGCACCCCTTCCTCGTTAAAAACAAACAAACAACACTTTTTCGTAAACTAGTAACAGTTTTATACACACACCTACTTATACATACAAACAAATCACATGCTTGTAAACAAATGACAGTTGTGTGCGCACCAATGCTTCCATGCACTCCCCCGGAGATGATGGTCCTGCCCAAGGTGTGGGTGGAAGCACAACCAGGTCTCTCCATGACCAGCGAGCCTCGGCCAAAGGTGTTGATGTTCTCCCCCATGTACATCCTGGACGGCTGCAGCATGTAGTTGACTTGGTCCTCCGAGACCTCCCCACTGTGCGACACAGAGAGTGAGTAATAAACCACAGGAAAGATTATGTTGTCAATAATAAGGATATTGGTTCCTCGTACTTTCGCCAGAATAAACACATGATACATCAGAGTGGGTTATACCTACTGAGCAAAGGAGCAGACAGATTAAATTATTGCACTACCAACACTTTGGAATGTAATCTAATCAATCAGATATGGGACAGATTTTCACAAACACAGTGATTGTGGTGTAATTAAACACTAATTCATAAATAACTTGTACAATGAACAGTTTAACTGGTGCCAGTGTACTATTCTGCTCCTGTCTGTTCCAGTTGTTATTTTAAAAACCACCTCAAACTTAATTCATGAACAGACAACATATTACCACGATGACGAGAATGGCCCCCCCCCCCCCCCCCCCCAAGCTATGAAATAGTTGTGGGTTTTGATCAAAGAGAGGAGGACTGGACCTCTTATTCAGAGCCAATAAAGTACTATGTATTTCACGGAAGTACATGAGATAACATGTGGTTGAAAAGGTTTGTGGCTTGTCATGGGCAGCCAAGATATGAAAGACTGTGCCATGCTGACTTCAACTGAACTAAATTTCATCCAGAAATCATCCTTAAAGGGCCCTTTCTACAAGCACAGGGGGAGAGATTAGCAGCATGCTATCTTTCCAGGTGGTGTTGATATTGAATGCACAGTGCCACAGCCCAATGAGACAAACATGGCAGTTTTATGTGCGCTCAGACTATATTTAACTACTAAACAAGACTATAGATCTTCCCTCTTCTATGTACAATTGATTTCTAACATGATAATTTTACCACATTTAGCAAATACCTAACTCTGACATTAACTAGTTCAGGCTGAACCAGTTGCAGTGAAGAAATGAAAATCACTCTTCACACGTAGATGAGAAAAGTATCTCCAAATGAAACACTGCCTGAGGCATTCTGCTATGACAACTCACTGATCAGTGTCAATATGTTAAGTGGAATGAACAAAATATGATCAATTTTATTGGCAGAATGGATCAGTGAATATATTAGGAACAAAGTTTGAATGCATGTTGCCAGACATCCTCATAAACTCCATAAAATTACATTTAAAGTGTTCTTTTAAAAACAATTACACTTTACTAGCCAGTGCCACTGGCTAAAGTGGAGGAGGGCTAATGGGTAAAAGGCATTAGGGAAAGTTTAAATTAACCCTTGATGAGTGCCACAACCCTGTGGGGGTCATAGGGTCTATTGTGAGCTCCAAGAGTTGGACAGTAAACAAACACCAGTGCTAGCCAATGAGCTTGGTCCAGGGAAGAAAGCAAAGGAAAAACTGCATGACAAGCACACCTCCCTCACATCTGCAACTGAATAACAACCTTGGCCCCTCCCCTCCCCACATCAATTACTGATTCATCTTTCCCCAGCAACCCCCACCCTTCCAAGTTTGACAACACAATTTTTACAAAGCTTGTGCATTAGAATCACTTCCCATAAGCCTCAAGCTAAAGAGGAGCTCAAAATAATCAAGCTGATGGCATTAATATCCCATCAGTGCAACCCTCAAGGAAGGAAGCCATACCCACATAATTGGCTACCTTGAGGCAAAATGCTGTAAGAGTGAGAATTAGTTGTAAGATCACCATCAACCAAGCAGCTTCGACAAGTGGATTCTTGTTCATTGCAAAACTAACACTAACACTAAAGACAAACTAACACTATTTTAATCCAGAAAGTGGTTTACCAAGCTCAATTAGTCACAGATGTACTTGAATCTACAGTGGGAAAAGGACAAGGGAATGGAAACATGGACGCCAGAGTGAACATCCACAAGAAACTTGATTAGTTCCACAAATTGTCCTTTGGGGTGCCCTCAACAGCCTCCATACTTCAAAGACACATTGAAAGCTTGTTTGTTGAATGGTTGCAAGGGAGCACACTGTCGATCTCCTAACAGGAGAACCCCAACTATAAGGATTCTGAAACAGTTTGTGGAGGAAGGAATCATGCCTGAAAACTAATTGTGCATAAATGTACTAATTAGTGTCCATCAATTGTATCGTGTATGTTTGATCATAATGATCAGTGTCAGTAATTGTATTGTGTTTGTGTGACACATCTAGCTATTGTCAAGTTTTGTACATTGTTGTCATATTACTCAGTTCATTATCATTACTGGGCTGAAGACAGGCAGCCTATTTAAGGGAGCTAGTTCTGAAGGCCAGTAGTTCAGCAAGCAGTTGGAAATAGAAGTATCTTCAAATCAAATTCTAATACCCTATCTTGTTAACTTGATATTCTGAAGAATATCTGGGGCAGATCCACAACTGAGCACCTCGTCTACCTGGATGGCATTAGACCACAGATGCCATGTGCAAGGAACAGCAGCAACATATAAAAAGGTCTAACAACATCTGGCACAAGCTATATGGTTCAAAGGTAGACAAAAGCAGTGCTGAGTAAATTCTAACTATTTGTTACCAAATGGAAACGGACAATGAAGGAAAATTTGCACCACAAATGGATAATTTATCTTCTCATTAGGATTTTTGCTGAGAAGACGAACTCGTCCCTGCTACCTTGCTGACGTCGGAGCCTACTATGCACAAGAAGGAAGGAGGTGTGTCTTTGTGAACCCAAACATGTTCAGTCCAGATCATTTACTGAAATCGTTTGAACAGCACAACAGATAAACTGATGTCATTACTGTCATGTTATGAGTGTGGGTGTGCACTGTTGTACTGATTTTGGGCTGATGTCCAATATTCAGTTTCAGTATGCCTTTGGATTTTCTTTTAACTTTGGTAAACTGACATCATTCTAATATAATTTTAACAACCTCAACATTCACTACAGAAAGTTCACAGGAAGAAAGTTCCTATTACGAGTGTCCAGAGGATGATGACACCTCAAAGAGCAACCACTTGCAAATGGTACTTCTTTCTAGGAGCATGCACACACATGCACAACAATCTCACTCATACACACACTCGCACAACAATCTCACTCATACACACACTCGCACAACAATCTCACTCATACACACACTCGCACAACAATCTCACTCATACACACACTCGCACAACAATCTCACTCATACACACACACTCACACACATGGGATCCAATCTCATTGTTTATGAAACAATTTCCTTTCATATTCTGGACACCTGTTTCACCAACTTATCAAACATTTTAAATATACCACATCTGAATGATTACATGAGCTTCACACATTAGCGTGAATACCCAATCATTTCCATCCTTTAAAATATTTCTGGAGCCAGCTACCAGTATAAGAGACAGTTGCCAAGCACCAATGTCCATTAAGACAGGTTGACAGTACTATATATATATATAAATTTAAAAAATGTTGCATTAAGTTTTACGAGAGCATTTCCTGCTGGAGTATCCAGCTGGAATGAACTAAGGTCAACTCCAGTAACGAAACAGGAAACGCCTGATACTGTGTTAGGTCCCCATGGCATGTTGTGAATTGGCCCAACAGCTACACAACACAATTAGTGCCGTCTTTCCACTATATTTATACCAGCTTGTATAAATGTCTACACTACACGCTGCAGAAAATAAAATAAAAATAGTGAAAGGAAGTACAAGTTGCAAGCTGTAAATTAATAAGTGCACGTGCATGAATCAGTTTATGATTCTTAACCATGTGTGGGGATAATCCCTCACTGCTTTGTTTGAAATGTTCTTCACAATGATTTGTTTGTTTGTTTGTTTTTCTTGCTGTCAGGAGCATCATGACAGGTACAGTGATAGCTAGGAAAGCCTCTCCTGCTGGCTGTTGCGAGATTCCAACCATTTGGCCAATTTGTGGGGAGACTCTGTTTCCTCTTCATAAAGAAATAAATAAAAATGAGATGGACTTAATTTCAATGTTGCATTGTTTTTTTAAACATTTGTGTAAGGTACAAATGATCTCAAATTAGTGATAGTTTGGGTGTGGTGAGTTTTGTGCTAGAAAACACTCCCTGTTGGACCACAAGAAGATAATTTGTGGAATACCAGTAATGGCTCTTTTCCTTAGAATTTGATAAAAATTTGATACATTAAAAAAAACAACAAAGAAAAAACAGTATAACAATTCTTTGCGTGTTTCAAATGAAAATTTCAATGCTCGAGCCTGCACATGGCCAACCCCTTGACCTTCAAAATCTTAGGTTGATTGGATAATCTCATGGGAGGAGATGCCAGACAAAAACCAAGTAAACTATTCTATATCAATTATATTAGGATAGTGGTTACATACGTACAAATACACACACAGACAAATGCAAGCAACACAAAAATAAACAAATCAAATAACAACATATGCCTACCTGTTCCTCTGGCATACAAACAAGTGTTTGCCATCAGCTCCAAGGAAATTCTCCTCATCAATCATAGCGATACTACTGAGAAAGACAGGGTTGAGGTTGACGTCAAGGGCCACCTCCTCCATACAGACTTTATCTGCCTTGTAGACCAGCAACTTGAAGGAGCGCATCAGGTCCCCAACCTACACACAACATGGCCATATGTGGTGGCAGAGAAAGGCACATACAATACACAATTAAAGTGTGATTGGAAGTACGGATCCTCATTGAGTTACACCCTGAGACATTTTGCGGGTGCAGAGAGTACAGAGACAGACGTCAGACGTTTGTGTGCATTGTCATATAAGTGCCACACACACGCTTGTAACATGAGTGGCCAGTGTATTGCAGAAAAGGGGCAAGCTTAATTAGATTCTGTCATGGTAACAAAGTGATAAATACATCATGCCAAGCTCAAGTCTGCCACTAGTGTCTGTCCAATAAAATGCATAGCATGTTCATTCTGACACGGTTAAGTGCATCGCCATTGATTGGAATGTAACACAAGATTACGATTATAGCCATTCTATAGGTCATGTCAAAACAGTTCTTAGATATCTTTATTAATTTCTAAAATAAAATTTTTTTCCCCTTGTAAACCTTAAAATGGAAGCATTTGTAAAATAAGGCCCATAAAGTCCATCCCTGTGTTGATCACCGTGTATTTCTATTGATATGTGGCTGATAGAGATAGTGTATTGCCTCATTTCATAACAACCAGGAAAACATCATAGCCATCATGAACAGTGCTGAGTTGACACTTTGAACAGCTGAGTGCTTAAGACAGATAGATAGTAGTGAAGTTCTCGGGGATGCAGAAATAGTCTTGATTTCTATTTTAACATGTTTGGAAAGGGACATATATGCTGTGGGTCGGTGTGCTTCGTAGTGTCCCAGCATCACTCTGAGAACACGCCCCCACAACATCATGCAGACAGGCTTCTGTGCCCTGCAGACATGTTCTATGTCCTACAGATCCTGTCTGCATGCATAGTTGGGATCATCTTTTATGTATTGGCTCCGTTCTGCCAATGCATTCTATCAGAGCTTGGTGTGCACTTTTATGTCAGTGTCCTCGCACCAACCACTTCCTCCTCCACATCAACAGTGCAGCTGGTCTTACTGCCCATACCAGCAATCACGTCATCAATTCCCATGTCATCAATTCCCATGAGCACCCAATTTTATTCTTGTTCTCTCTCCTCTACCAGCTAGGAATGGATGGCTGAATGGATGATTGGGTGAACTAGTGACAACCCTTACCTTTCAGACATGTAAGCTCATTTAAAAATTAATTGCGGGTAAAAAAATTAAAAAAATTAACATTTTCAAAGCACACTTTAGTCCTGTTAGGGCTGGGTGGACACAAACAGACAAACAACACAATTAAATAGGTAAGTACATCAGCTGCACTGATTGAAGATTGCAGAATGTAGAAATACTTCCAAACAAAGAAATCCATTAGGAACACTCCCCACCTTAATCTTGGCCACGTCATTCCTCAGGTGGATCCTTATGCCGAGGTGCAGTTGTACCGGGTGCCATTCTGACAACCAGAGTGCGTTCTGAAGTTTGTGTTTCAATAGAAGATCAAAATGGAAAAGTTGTAACCATTTTCTTCTTAAATGGTCTTGAAGCACAATGGAGATTTGCCCATGGTTACCATATAGACTTCAAACATTGTGGACATACACATGGCAATAACTAATTAGTATGTTTAGATAATTCCTGCAATATTTCTTTCTTTTTTCCCAACAAAAAGAAAAAAAGAAAAAAAGTTAAAAATGTCCCAAGTGGACATTATGAAATGGTTAAGTGTCTATTGACAAACATTGGTCCTGGATGCATGTACACCAACCACAAACATATGAATCCAATAATTCATGAGAAAAAATGCCACTTGGCAGCCTGAAGTTGTCATAGCCCAACTTACATTGGTCAGTCAATATTAAAAAGCTGTTGGTAATCTTATTCTTTTGAAAAGTGATTTGAGACTAAATGAACATTGTGAAAAATATTTTAACTCTGAAGTAATCCCAAGTCCTTAGCCTAAATTACCAACACAATGAGGCAAATTCCTCTCACAATTATGCTATTCCCAGCCTCCCATGGGTGGTATGTGCCTGTCAGCCCAGAGTCACACACATCGCTCACCATACACTGCACTCACCAGGATGAAGTCCCCCAGCGTCCTCACAAAGAGAGCACAGATGAAGTCCTTATTGTTGCACACCTTCTGAAGCTCACAGCTCTCCACAGACCACTTGTACAAGATGAGGGAGTTGTTGGTAGTGACAAGCAGCATGTCGTTAAATGGAATCACTTGATGCACTACTCCACTCATAACCACCTCAGTGACAAGCTGAAGGGTTTTATCTGTGAGAAAGAGAGAAGAGTAAGAAAGAGAATGTGTCATGAAAATACAGATAGAAAAAGTGTATGGCTCTATGATATTCACCACCATCATAAAATCTGTGCAAACCACTAAGGAAACAGATGCTAACATCATTTCGGTTAGTCTGGTCTTTAGTCCACGTCACTGATGGGAAGATCTAATCTCATTTAAAAAAAACACAATGAGCTCAATGTTTTCTCTTTCTCCCGGTAACTAGAATCTGGCAACTTCCCCGTTCCTTAATTCATTGTAACATATGTCTAAACATATACTAATTACTGTCGTGTACTGTTAGTCTTGTTTATGGGTGGGATTTCTAGATGAGTGGAAACTGTCCATCCATTTCAACTTAACAGGCACTGCAATACCAATTAGAATCTTGAATTGTGGTAATTGATCCCTCAGAAATGGGACAACACCCTGGAGACCACTCTTGCAGCCTCCTTAGTGGCAGTCAAGCACAATTAGCAGCTGTTGCCTCAGCCAGCAATATCCCTTTGTGTGTGTGTGTGTGTGTGTGTGTGTGTGTGTGTGTGTGTGTGTGTGTGTGTGTGTGTGTGTGTGTGTGTGTGTGTGTCTGACCAGACACCAACATTTCTGTGTGATGCCATCATAAGCTAAGTTTATTGCCATTGGTCCTGGATTCATCCAGGACACTGCCATCATGGTACTTCGTACCATGGGCAGCTTCTAAGTTCTAAGTTCTAAGTGTGTGTGTGTGTGTGTGTGTGTGTGTGTGTGTGTGTGTGTGTGTGTGTGTGTGTGTGTGTGTGTGTGTGTGTGTGTGTGTGTGTGTGTGTGTAAAATAATAGAGTGAATAATCCAACAAGTGGTATGGATAGTGGACACCAAAAGGAACAGCACAGACCTCTTCCTTCTGGAATGCACCAGAGCTCAACAGTAGCTGAGTAAGCAAATTGCAAAGACCCTGTTTGTGTGTTTATCATCCCCATATTAGGAATTGTCTGCAGAGATGCCTGAGGGAATGGTAGTAAACACACACACACACACACACACACACACACACACACACACACACACACACACACACACACTACAAGTGACCATAATCTGTGAGTAACTAAACATGTAATAAATGTGACCACACAACAGCACTTCTCTCATCAATCCTCCTTTTATGTGGTTTAACCTTAGTAACAGCTTGGTGCTCTCTTGTGAATCAATGCTTCCATTAGCAATGTTTTTGTGAGTTGGGTTTTGCTTCTGCTTCTGCTACTCTTATTTCACTGCTTCCCAATCATATTAGCTATTATCTCAAATGTATTGCATAATTACTACATTATTTCAAAAGCTTATTGGACAGTGTACACACCCAAGCCAACCAGCCAATGGAGCTAGTTGTCTGTAGTCACCTGCACAGCTAGTCATTGTACAACTGTTCCCAGTGGATGAACACAATACAGTAGTCTAGCATCATTCCAAACAAAGCCGTGGTGGGGTAAATGTGATTATAAGGGCCCTGGAGCCATTTGACATTCCTTACTGCTTGGGTTGGCACTAGTGTGAGTGAAAGGCATTGTTCTGTCTCACCATTACATCTCTCTCTCTCTCTCTCTTACTCAAACATTTTGTGGGTTTTAGGGGATTTCCACACAGCAACTCTTTATATTCTGTGGGTCTCAATTTTGTTGCTGTGAAAATTAACATTATTGAGTAAGTGCAGTGGCACAGGTGTGAGTGTGACTGATTATTCAAAAGAAAATGTGAAAACTTCTAATTCTAAATACATTTGAAGTATCAAGCTAATTCCGTCTCAAATGATCATTTTAATATGCAAAGTGTGACGACAGCCAGTGAGCCAAGATTACCAATTGAATTCACAGGGTTGGCTGGTGTGCAGATTAGAGAAACTTTCTGAAGTACGTAGTGCAAAAGTCCATCCAATGGTTATTCTTCATCTGCAGCTGATGAGTTTAGCTGCAGATATGCAGACACACGCAGATGGCAGTATGTATCTCGTCTGTGGATGGGGAACACTGTCTGGTCATTGATGGGAAGAGAGTCTTGGTTGATTGGGCAGGACAGAACCGATGCTATATTCATATTGGGGCCAGCAACATACTTCATGAAGGGTTATAGTCTTCTCTGTGTCTTTGTGGTCTAGAATATGATGGAGTATCAATTACAGCTGGCAGAGTTTCCAATATTTCTATAGGATATACCCAATATAACCTAAGCTTTGCACAAACAGTGACTGTGGGCAACCATAACCTGAAATTAGGGAAGTTAGTCAACTTGATAGGGGAGCATTTCTTGGATTCTGGTAGCCGGCTCTAAAAGAAAAAACTATAGTGAAGATACATCTAATGTCAGATGGTAGTCCATTGAAGTTCATCAAAGATGAGAGAACTATAAAGTGAGAAAGCGAATCCTGATCCTTGTAACAATATATCTCTCTAGTGTCACATCAGAGTAGTGGGCAACTTGATTCTCTTGAGGTAATAACCCTAGGTGGGGAGTGCAAATGCCCTTACCAGGACATATTCTATCTGACACAATCAGAAGCATCATTATTTATAGCTACACATGTAATCGTCTAGGTATTCTCTCCAAACACCCCCCCCCCCCCCCCCCCCATCCTCCTAGGCCTAGTCCAAAGCTAATATGATGGTCTCTGAGCATGTGAAAGTGAAAGGTTTTAACATCTTGCATATATCTGCTCATGGCCAGAGGAGGTATATTGTGGTAGGTCAATTTCTTTTGTTGCATACAATATGAAGGACAATTGTCTGCATGTTTAAAATGCTAGCAAAAACACACACACACACACAATACTGTGTTTACACAATTTTAAAAATACTTACCAACAACTTCCAGTATAATGACTCGGCCACATGAAGGTTCTTTGTCTGCGGGGTCCACGAATGCAGTCCCAACCACATAGTAGTGCTTCTGCCTCTCCTCTGGGTCTCCAAGGAGACAGGAACACAGACTCACTGCTTGTTCCATGAAGAGCAGCTGGAAACCATGAATGACTACACATACACACAGCAAAGGCAAAGTGGGTAAAGTATAGTCCTCTAAGATACAACACCAAGTGATAAAACAAGAAATGCAAACACCTACAACTTCTATTGATGTATTTAAAATATCTATTAAAAGGGGGGGGGGGAGGGGAAATGATTCAATTGCTGACATAGCAGATTTAATTGACAGTAGATTTAAAATGGTGTTTCAATTGAAATGTTGATGTATAAACTTTAGGGTAGTAATCATTCAGGTAGCTAAGAGAGAAAGAGAGAGAGAAAGAGAGAGAGAAAGAGAGAGAGAGAAAGAGAGAGAGAGAGAGAGAGAGAAAGAGAGAGAGAGAGAGAAAGAGAGAGAGAGAGAAAGAGAGAGAGAGAGAAAGATGAATACTACTTAAGGGGTACTTACGTTAAGTATGCACTTAAAAACCAGCTGCCAGCCTGTCTATATCGCCACTAGTCAAAAATATATACTGCCAGCCACTGGGTGATGGATTCAATTAAGCAAAGCACTTGGACACGGCCCTCAATGAACAATCTAATGCTTGTCTAGTCAGTTTCTGCACCACCAATACAATCCATGAGTGTTGGGTATAAGCAAATATTTATAATGAAGTCCAATCTCCATTGATACTGCCAAGGGGAGTGATTGTGGGAAGGAGAAGGGGGGGGGGGGGGGGGGGAAGATGTGCACAGCATTTCACTGAAATCATTGTGATTAAATAATTAGGTGATGCTGGTTATTTGTGCAGCACAAACACAACAGTTGAAGGGAACACTCAAACTTATTAATCTTTTCATTGGCCACTTTAGTAAACAACAAACGACCTTTTGTTCAATGATTGTTTTTTCAGAACAGAATAGGAAGCCAAGGGACATGTAATTAGCTGTGATCTGGCCTTGGGCAAGTCTAACTCATCAAATAATCTGTATTAACAGAACAGGAATGTACGTTGCATATACACCAAATCAAATACCACAACCTCTCCTTGCTGAGCTGGGGACTGAGATTATTTCAGGGTAAAAGCAAACTAGGAAAAATCCATTTCTTGTCTGGATTGACACCTGACCTTCAAATTAGCATAACTTGAACTTGCTATGAAGTCATTGTTGCACTACCCTCTCAGTGGAAAGTCTTGATAAGTGCCTCTCTCACTCAGGAGTTATTAGTAGCAACTTTAGGCAGACTGTGCTTCAGGTAGCTGCCTCAAAGGGCCGACCATTGCCTCCTCTGTCCACCATAACCTAATGTCTCTCTACTTCATGTTCTAGTACTGCATGGAGTTTGTCTCACATATCAGGTATAATTCAATTCTGTTTCTCCACCCACTAACTTGCCCACCCACCCAGTAAATCCCTGCAGCTAGGTCATCTTAGCTAAGCACCTAAAAGTTGGCCTGCCCTCTCTCTCTCTTTCCTAGGTCAAACTTGTGGTCTATACTGCATTACCTACAACACAACTGCAGTGTCTGCTTGATATGTGGTGACGTTACTAGGATAAGCTAAAAATTAGCTTAATAGAAAATCCACGAGTGTTAAAAAATTGAGGAACATCACAGCAACACTTAAAAAAATTCAGCATAATAGTAGCTAATGTATGAAAATATACTAGCAGCATTCATTCACATGTTTCCCATGTTGGTGTATCTCATATGGCAGGGTGGGAGGAGTCATGGCAGGGTGGGAGATGTCCAGAAGGAGAAGAGTCAAGATAGGAAAGATGGAGGGGGGGGGGGAGGGAGGAGTAGTAAGAGTCAGCTGGGAAGGGAGAGAACAGCCCCCATGCTGACAGACATGCTGACAGACATGCTGACAGACATGCTGACAGACATGCTGGCAGCCATAAAAGCCAAAGAAAAGACCACCACCATTCTTGGAGGATACACAGCAAGATGTCATGCAACCGAAACAAATATAAAAAAAAAAAAAAAAAAAAAAAAAAATCAATAATCTTGTTACCTTATTAACATTACTACGGTGCAAATATGTCTGAGCATTTGGATATCATTTTCCTCTCCCACTCTAAAGGTCAAGAGAGTTCACTTCCTGTGATCTCGAGTGTCGTCTCAGTGTGAGTGCCAGCCATCATGCAGACTAGCAATAAAAATCAAGAAATCATCCACAGTGACCCTGGGAAGAATGTCCCATGACTGCCATGTGGAATGTATTAAGAGCAAACAGATCCAGGAAAAAGTGTACCATTGGCCAGGAAGGAAACATTACAGACACTTAATGCTTTTGTTAGAGTAAGAGGATTAAGCATTCCATTGGAGGAATTGAGCTGGTATAGGGACTAGCATAGTGTTGGGTGTTCTTAGAAACATCCATACATTGACCTGTGAGGACTTCTATATGTCGATGAAGCAATTTGTTGCTGAAAGTGAACAAAGTGCTTCTTGAAACATCCTCCATGAAGACTCAGGCACTTTCTCACCACCCAATGTTTACTGTGCCGAGTGCAGTGCTTTCATAAGCGACTGTCAGAGATGATTAAAGAACAGAGCCACACATGCTAATCTATGTACCTGTTGACATTTTGTGTGAACTGTATGCAGATTGGAAATTACAGTGTAGGCGATTCCAGCTTTGCCATGGGAAAAACAACAACGAATAATTAAATAACATAATTAACAAATAACAATTTTATTAAGTCAAATTAATGGATAGGCCTAATGCACGCTGTGTATGTAAATAATTCTCTTTGCATTTTTTCACAATCCATCTTAAGTTGGTTACCTTAAAGGCAATATCCCATGTGGTATACATTAGAACTACATCTCCAAAAGAAGCCATGGTTTGGGAAAGGAATTCATATCTCATAGACTTCCTTTGGTGAACAAAGACTGGGATAGAACAATTGTTTGCTCTGTATAGAATATGGGCACATAGACAGATGTGTCTTGCAATCCAGCATCAGACAAAATAAGTGAACCTCTATTTCACAAACAGAGAAAAACCATTCTTTGATATGCAACCATATTGGATTTTTTCCTATGAATGTGTGTATATATACATATATAACATCATAGTTCTGTTTGCCTGTCTATCTTTCTGAGTGGCAGGATATTGAGAAACGCTGGGCTGATAGGGGTGAAATTTGGCTTGAGTACTTGGGGTGGGTGTGGGATGGATTACATAATTAAATTTTAAATTGTTATATTTACTTGTGGCATACAGGTCTAGGAACACTTGGAATGGTGGGGGGGGGGGGCAGATACGTCCACAAGTTTTGCTCAAGAATAGATTTTTAACTAATTGTTTACTGTTTGGAAACACCAACATTTGGTGTCACTAGCTGTAAATCTTACCACAACTTTAACCTCACCTTGAGTGTTTTAAACAATTATTTTGCCTGGTCTAACACACAATGTTTTAATACTAGAGTGTATCTATTAATCATTTTCTACTTCTTGTGCCTAATCACTGAGATATAGAGAAGAGCTGGGCTAATTGGAATGCCATTTGGCTTGAGCACTTGGGGGAGGGTGAAGGATTGTTTTAACATAATAAAATTTTTAATTTCTGTATTTTTGTCTATCTATCCTAAGTATTTCTGCATAACCACTGGGATGTAGAGAACCTAACATCTGATTGGGATGCTATTTGGCATGAGCAGCTGGGGAGGGCGGGGGATAGTTTTACACAATAAAATTTGTAATTGCAACTTTTTTGCCTACCGATCTATCTTTTTCTATTTGTGTAAGCACTGAGCCGATTGGATTAAAATTTGGCATGCACAGTTAGGGTTGGTGGGGATAGTTTTAAATAGTAACATTTGGAATTGCAGCACCTTTTTGCCTAGTTATCTTATTCAATTTGTGTGTAACTGCTACGCTGACTGGGATAAAATTTGGACAAGGAGTTTTCCCCCACTGTCCTCTGTTGTTTTTTTCCCCCCTTCCCTTTTCCACCCCAATGGGCATTACTTAGGATCTAATGGGGCTAGATCAAGCATGGTTATGAACTTAGCCTGATTCAATTATCAATAAGTTCTTCCATCCTTGGCATCGGGCAAGCAACACTCTAGTAGTAGTAGTAGTATATATATATATATACCCACACATAAACACAGACCATAAGTTTGACAATTTATCAATCAAAATCAGAATTTCCAATCGTGTATTGATATAACACAAATGAAGTATGTGATATAGAAATGGTAAAAGGTTATTTAACTTAGTCTCATTGGCTCTGTGATACAGTCCTTGGTCTTTACAATATATATTTCCACACATATTTTAAGATATAAAAACAACAAACAACTTTTAAATAATGATCCATGAAACAGTTATTGATAATTTGTAATACTTTATGGTATAGTGAGACAGGGCTGACCACAGGTGCTGACCACAGGGGCTGATCACAGACAGAAGGTCAGGAGTGTCTCTACACCATCCGACCACACTGGGAACATATTGCATGGCTAGCTGATGGTGGCAGAATACATTGTCATGCCATTCACTATCAGTTGACACACAAGTTCTTCCTGTGGGCATACTCAAGAAAATAATAGCTGGCAAAGTTCATACATTTGCAAAAGCTTCAGTGACAGCTGCTTCAGAAAAACTCTCCATACTAATTTTATAATAGTTATTGATAGTAATTTGAGTGCATTAAGTCCTCAAACCGAATAGTGCATCAATGCACACACAAGATGCAGATCATGTGATCACTTGAGGAAGTCATGCAGATTATTGGCACCGAGTTCCAGAAATCTTGCAAAATCAACTACTTACACTGAAACATACACATCATTAATCACTTAATACGTCTAAACTTTTCGGATTTTGCATACTATTATACATACATATATATATAACTTCTCGGATGTATTGTCGATGACAAATTAAAACGAATATTCCATGCGTCATTCTCTGCAGGAAGCATAGGCAATGCTCTAGAGGTAGTCCATGGGTTCTGGTATCCACTTAAAAATAGGAACTGTGTGCATGTGTGTGTGTGTGTGTGTGTGTGTGTGTGTGTGTGTGTGTGTGTGTGTGTGTGTGTGTGTGTGTGTGTGTGTGTGTGTGTGTGTACATGCGTGCGTTTGTGTATGTTGCTTTCACTGCTAAACCACTGGACTAATTAGGCTGAAATTTGGTATGTAGTCTCCAAGTACCTCAATAAGTGTTAACAACATGTGGATATAGCAAAGGGTGTGTTTTTTTTCATAGCCACACCCACAAAAATTGTTTTGGCTCCTGAAAGCTAATTGATGGAGCAATAAGACTGAAATTTGGCATATGATTTCCAAGTACCTGAACGAGCTTTATTAGTCAAATGTGGGTGTGGCAATGGGTGTGGTTTTAAAGCCATGCCCACAGGAAGTTGTTTTGGCTGCAAAAAGCTAATTAAAGGACCAATCAGGCTGAAATTTGGCATATGGATTCCAAGCAACCGCTGAGTGCTATAAATGAATTTAGTGGTGTCAATGGGTGTGGTCTTTCTGTAGCTACACCCACAGAAAGTAGTTTTGACTGTCTAAACTAACTAGATAGAAATTTCCAATCTGGCTAAAATTTGGCACATGGTTTCCATGTGACTGAGAAGAGTGTTAAACCTGCCATGGATGTGATATAGCCACACCCACACAAGTTGTTTTCACTGACAAGAACCAATCATGCTGAAACATGGTAAGTGGTCTCCATGTGACCACAATAGTACTAATAACCTCCTGTGGTGCCATACCCATTAAATATTAATGAACACAGCCAGATTGGTCAAGTGGAGCAATCAAAGCCACACCCACAAGAGAATAACACACTTCTCGTCACATGGAGGCCACATGCCCTTGCTCTGCTGAACCAATCAGACTGAAATATGGTAAGTGGTCTTCATGTGACCATGAGTGTATTACCTTCCCATTGACCCAATGTGTGGTTATGGGTGTGGTTTGGCCAACAAACTTTAGTGTAACAGTATGAATGCCAGCACCCACATACTTTATTCAAGTTGCTACCAGCAAATCTGGCTTCAGTTACTTACACCACTTCCATACTTCACTGCACCTATACCATGCAGCAAAGCTGCAATAGGCCCACTGGTATACTTAATGACTTCATATTCTTCTATGAGGTTAACCACCAAGTTGCAGTCAGGGCTACAAATCAAATTGGTTGTGGAGTGACTTATGTCTTGAAGATGTGCTGAAGCTGATCGCTGAGTAACTCAAAGTCAACACTGGAGCTTGATGATCCTTACCTAATTCAGTGTAGCTTGCTTAATACAAAAGCAACGAAATGCTTCAGTTTAAAACAAAATGATTAACCTGATTTAAAAAAGAAGAAAGAAAAATGAATGCAGCAATGACCGCATCCATAGAGAACACGAGTTAGGATCCATCATCATTTTAAACCGGATACACCATATCATACACTGATATGATACAGTTCAATAATCGGTGTGTGTCTAATCATAAAGGAATACCAAGATCATCCAATTTGTGCTCTGTTTGTTCATTCTCTTTTTAAATATCTACCCAATAGTTGCTTGTTCTTAAACGACAATCTTGCTCTTTTCAAAAACATTTTTCTTTCCTAAATATATTTTTCTCTCATTCATTCCCAAGTTGCTAATATTATTCGTGTTATAAATTTCTTGTTATTATAATTATAACTAGCACAAAAATAACCCCTCCCCCACCCTATGGGAGGGTTTTCACTCAACCTCTGACCTCCTGCAGTAAAAAACATGTTTAGTTTGCTTAATATAACATGTAGGGATTATTGACACTAATTTTATTATTCAAACAAACATGATACAATTGATGCACACGGCAAATTTTATTGAACTTGGTCATTTGTTGGAGTGTTCCATGTCACCAAAGAAAACACCCGTTGATAAAACTACACCCATAGCCACCCGATCTGAACAAAACTATTGTGAGGTGTGCAGTGAGGTGCCCTAATCAATCCCTGAAAGTTTCGTGAAAATCTCTCCAGCTGTTTGGGAGGAGTTAAGTTGCGCACATAAAGACAGGCAGCAACCAAGCCGTGAAATATATTAAGGTTATTATTGTTGTTAGTGGTTCCCTTACAGTCCAAAACAATTCAAATGTGCAAGCCCTTCACAAGTAATAATACAATGGCATGACACTGACTGGTACAGTGTATTTATTGGAACATTCTGAATCCTCTGGTACTAATTCTATATCATTAGTGAACTTATTGATACATTGATGCCTGGAAATCTGGAGAGAAAACAAAGATGCATTAAGAAGAATTTTACTCTTCTTTTCCCTACATCTCACAGTTTTCTAAGCAACTGGTTTACTACCATAAGGAAATATTGGTGTGTGTGTGTGTGTGTGTGTGTGTGTGTGTGTGTGTGTGTGTGTGTGTGTGTGTGTGTGTGTGTGTGTGTTTCTGCAAGTATTATCAGCTACACAGCCACTAAGAAGAGTTTTAATTCAGAACTAAATGTTTACCATATTCCAACACATTAAAAAAATAAAAAAAAATATCATGCCAATAAGGAACATATATTCACAATAATACATACATGCATGCACACACACCCCCCCCCCCCCCCCACATATCCTCCCTTTCCAAACAGCTCAATACAACAAAAAGCTTCCTGAAGGTAACTACCACTCTCAATGAGGATATTTACAGTCAGGTAAAGTGTTAACACTCCAATAAACCCAATAATGAAGAGTATGAACTATAATATGACATGCTGAGTGAATAATCATAGAAACAAACCATCTATTGTATTCTAACTATCTCATAACAATGGTTGCTATTCTATCTGTCTATCCCTGTGGGTGGTTTAACTTTTCCCAGGTCACAACATACTGCAGTTATCAGTGTCTTTGAAAAGTTATAACAGGAGTGAACAATAGGTAAAGTGTCATACTATAATAAACACAATTGCTGCAATCTGGACCACAAAACTATTTATAACACAGAGAAACACACAGTCAGCCAGTACCCAAGGCAAGTATTCTTCTTATGCACATGCATACACACACCACACCCCCTCCCTCCCACACACACACACACGACATAAAGAAAGCGCAGACAGAAAAGGGGGAAAAGAAAAAGATTTTGAATGCTAGTACTTGACCAGCACCTAGAGTCACCCTTTATCTAACTACAATTTTTCAATACCAAGAAATACTTCAGCTGAGTAAGAAACCACTCATTAAAATTGTGGTGATACTCATTTTCTGTTGTGGTAAAACTGTTATTGATATATATTGTTTATGTCACCACTGATTCTGGTCACTTCCACGTGTATGCTTTTGCCTATTGAATGATTTAAGAATATACCATTTGAGTATCTATTAAACTAGTCTTACTCAGTAAGTGCTGATTGTTACATGGTATCAGAAGTGGGATCCTATGGCAGGTATCAGATTGCAAGTGCCAGGACAGTTTGACTTTTCCAAACCTGACGAGTGGCCCAAATGAAGGAAACGCTTCCAACAGTATAGAAGCACCTCTGGACTTGACGCAGAGCCTCGACAAGTTGACACTCTACTGTACTGTATGGGCGAGGAGGCAGAAAGTGTTCTAGTCTCTACTAATGTCACAGCTGACCAGTGAAGTAAATACAGGGATGTCATGGGAAAATTTGATTCCTACTTTGATGTTAGGAGGAACACAATATTTGAAAGAGTAAGATTTAATAGCAGAGTGGAAAAGGAAGGTGAATCTGTGGAGCAATATATAACTGAGCTATATGACCTTGTTGAATTTTGTGCCTGTGGTGTTTTGAAAGATGAAATGCCAAGGGATAGATTAGTTGTAGGCATTAGGGATTTAAGCTTGTCAGAGAAACTCCAAACTGCTCCCATGCTTACCTTGGAAAAAGCCAAAACATTGATAAGGCAAAAAGCTGCAGTGAAAGATCACTGCCATGAGCTTCAGCTACACCAGATGGGCAGTGAAGCTGCTGACCTTGATAGACTTGGGAGTCCACAAGCCTATTCAGAACAGATTTGATAATAAACCTCAACAGTCCTTTTTCAGGCAAAGGCAAAAGGGACTACAGTGTACAAGATGTGGGCATGATAATCATTTGGCACGAGATAAACATCCAGCCACTGGTGCAATTTGTCACAAATGTGGCAAAAAAAGGGCATTTTAGTGCCTACTGTTTTACAAAGCCTCTACATGCAGTGTCTACTGGCAATACAGAAGAGAAAGCTTCCAGCTTTTTGGGAACTATGACTGAGGATGACAAAGATTCCTGGTACATTGATATCCAGATGAGGCAGAGGGTAATTACCTTTAAAATTGATACAAGTGCTGAAGTAACAGCAATAAGTGGGAAAACCCATCAGCTAATAGGGAAGCCTAAATTGGCTAATCCTAGCAAGGTCCTTTATGGTCCTGTCAACCAGACATGGGATGTCATGGTCAGTTTTCAGGATGCCTGAAATATGGAAAACACTCATCACAAGAGACTGTATATGTGGTAAAGGGGTTGAAAACTAACTTAATTGGTCTGAGTGCAATTACTGCTTTGCAGTTGATCCAGAGGGTGTATGCCACATACAATCAAGAACCTGATGTTGGGAAACAATTTCCAAGTTTTTGAAGGCTTAGGAATTTAGGGGAAGCCTACCAAATCATTTGAAGGAGAATGCAATCCCATACTCATTGTTTGTTCCTTGAAATGTCCCAATACCCCATAGACCAAAGGTCAACGAGGAACTTTTTTGAATGGAAAAGACGGGTGTGATCTCAAAATAATAACACCAACACCATGGTGTGCTGGTATGGTGGTTGTTCCTATAAGGTCAGGAGCAGTGAGGATGTGTTGACCTAAAGCCCCTCAATGAAAGTGTATTGCGAGAACCTCACCCAATATCCAAGGTTGATGATACATTAGCTCTATTATATGGAGCCACAGTGTTCAGTAAATTGGATGCCAACAGTGGTTTCTGGCAGATTCCTCTGTCAGAGACTTCTCGTGCCCTTACCACATTCATAACTCCATTTGGAAGGTACCACTTGAATAAATTTCCCTTTGGAATCTCCTGTGCTCCAGAGCTGTTCCAGAGAAGAATATATACCATTCTGGAAGGACTGGAGGGGATGGTGTGTCTCATGGACGATGTATTGACTTTCGGTTCTAACAAAGATGAACACGATACCAGGTTGAGGGCAGTTCTACAGCGATTGTAAAAAGCAGGCATGAGTCTGAATTTCAAGAAATGTCAATTTCTCCAAGAAAGCATCAAGTTATTTGGTCATGTTATCGACAAGAATGGCATTCATCTCCAACATGAAACCACCAGAGTCAGTTTCAGATTTACAAAGATTCATGGGTCTTGTTAACCAGCTAGGGAAATTCTCCTCTCGAATAGCTGAGACATGTCAGCTGGTAAGAGAGCTGCTGCGTAGCAATCGAGCTTGGATTTGGGGTCCAGATCAAAAGTCATTCTCTGAGATTAAACAGGAGTTAACCAAACCAGCAGTGTTAGCATTGTACAACCCACAAGCAGAGACAAAGGTGTCTGCAGATGCCTCATCCTTTGGACTGGGAGCAGTACTGTTTCAACTAAATGATCAGTCATGGAAGCCTGTCGCTTATGCTTCAAGGTCGCTCACAATGTACGCAGATAGAAAAAGAAGCTCTAGCCACAACCTGGGCTTGTGAGAAGTTCAGTACCTACATTCTTGGATGACCTTTTCTTGTGGAATCTGATCATAAGCCACTGGTTCCATTGCTCAACACGAAGCATTTAGATGATCTACCACCACGGGTGCTGAGATTTCGGTTGAGGTTGGCAAAGTATGATTATGTTGCTCATCATATTCCAGGAAAACCCCTGTATGCAGCTGATGCATTATCACGTGCTCCAAGCAGAGGAAGGAGATCAAGAACTTCAAGAAGAAGTGGAGGCTTATGTCGACCGTGTCACTGTGCCTTCCATGCCAGCAACACCTCAGAGGTTGCAGGTTTATAAGTTAGCTCAAATTGAAGATTCTGAATGCTTGAGGATTAGAGAGTACTGTAAAACCCAATGGCCAGGGCAATACTCCATGGAGAGTTTGTTGAAGCCCTGCTGGAAGTGAGAGGATCACTCACACTCTGTGATGATTTACTACTCTACAACAGTCACATTGTAGTTCCATCTTCCCTCAGAAGAGAAACAATGTTAAAAATCCATGAGGGCCATCAAGGGGTGGAAAGGTGTAGATAGAGACTTACGACATCTGTATGGTGGCCAGGAGCTGCAAGTCAAGTTCAGCAGTTTGTCGAAAACTGTCGAGAATGTGCAGAGGAAACTCATCAGCGGAGAGAACCTGTCTTACCAACACCACTGCCAGACTACCCATGGCAAATGGTAGCAACTTTGAGCTCAAAGGAGATCACTATCTACTAGCAGTAGACTACTTTTCTCTATATCCAGAAGTTTACAAGCTCTAATTAACAACGTCGAATGCTATTATTGCAGTGCTGAAGTCTATATTTGCCCGTCACAGGATTCCAGAGATTCTTCGGAGCGATAATGGTCCACAGTATGCTTCCAAAGAATTTTCCGAGTTCGTGAAGTCATACCGGTTCAACAATCTTGCAGTCCAAGGTTTCCACAAAGTAATGGACAAGTGGAAAGGATGGTACAGACAATCAAAAGATTGCTGAAACATTCAGTAGACCTTCACTTAGCAGTACTGTCATACAGGGCCACACCAATGCCGTGGTGTGGATTGAGCCCATCAGAATTGTGTATGGGAAGGAGGATAAGACCACTATTCCTCTGGTGACGAAGCAACTTATTCCAAGCTGGTCATATCTCCCTGAGTTCAAGAAAAATAACCAGAAGTTCAAAGAGAAACAGAAAGAAGATTTTGACTGTTGACACGGAGCCAAAGAGCAATCTGAAATCCCAAATGGATCAGAAGTTGTGGTTACTACAGACTAACAGAATGTACCAGGCAGATTCTACAACCAGCACGTACTCCAAGGTCGTACATTGTAGAAACACCATCTGATGACATAAGGAATCATAGTCAGTTGAACATTGTTCCTGAACCTATTACCACACCGAATGTGATACAAGACTCAAGTGAAGTCACAGACTCTCGTCCCACTTCCATACAAGTAGAACCCAAGAGAATAACTACCCGGTCTATGACTGGAACGAAAGCTAATCCCCCAGACTATCTTAGAGGGGAGATGTGGTGATACTCATTTCCTGTTGTGGTAAAACTGTTACTGATATATATTGTTAATGTCATCACTGATTCTGGTCACTTCCACGTGTATGCTTTTGCCTATTGAATGATTTTAAGAATATACCATTTGAGTATCTATTGAACTAGTCTTACTCAGTAAGTGCTGATTGTTACAAAAAATCCTTCCAAAGCAAATTATAGCTCACGTACGTACAATGCATGTGACTAAAACCACATGGTGCGAGGGAATTCCCCCACATGGCAGGTAATGATGAGTCACCCTGGGTACATACAAACATACTTGCATCTTTTCCTTTCCTTACTATATTGAACATTTAACCCTCGTCATGCCACCATTCAGCAGGAACTTGGCTTTGCAAAACGTTCAGTGTTTAATTAGGGCACCACTGCACATCCTCACAAAGCTTTTCGGATCAGGCTAGGGCACTTTAAAAAAAAAGAAGAAAAGAAGCATTTTTGAAAATTCTGTAGGGAGAACGTGGCTAAAGCATGGGCAAAATCCCTCACAATCCCCCCCCCCTCTACATCAAGTAAACTGAACAAGTTTGTTAGTGCAGGAGATATATATTTATATACAGAAATGATAATAGTGATGGCTCTGACATAAAATTAGAAAATTTCTATCTTTGATTCTCAGTAAAAAAAAAAAAAAAAAAAAAAAGAGAAGAAAGACTATACTTTACCAATTAGAATCAAGATGTACCTATACCTTCCGCATCAAACTATATTTCTAATTTTAATCATTTAATTGGAAAATTAATCAGCAATTAACCATCAACGTATATTGGAAATGTTTTAGTCTCTCATATGAATATAATTATGGGAGGACCTACAGCAGATACATCAAAGGGGAGGAGAAAACAAAGATGGTTGGCTAGATGAATACCACACTACTATTTTGTGCACGCCCACGCAGTTTTCCACACAATCTGAGTTCATTAGACTATACGTAGGAATGCAATACAATAGGCAACAAGGGATATGGTCTCAAGTTGAAATTGTATTCAAAAGTCCTATCTTGCATAACTTAATTGAGCATTCTCAATCTCTATTCTGCAACATTAAACACTTTTCATGTTTCCTCGTAGCCTAATGAACAGGGCATGGCATCCTCATTATTTCTTCATAAGAATTAGAATAACATTCTATCACAGGTCATTAGGGTGGGAGGGGTTTACAACTCATTTCGCTGTCCACTGCAACACAGGAAACCTTTACCAGTACTTATGAGAGAGTGTGCCAGCACTCTATCTAGGGTGACCCAACCATTACCATTTGGTATAATACAAAACTAATTCATACCTGGCCAAGCATTTAGATAATAACAATTCAAAATATTCACATGCAATGTTCAGGGCCTCCAAGAAAGGTCTATGTCAACTTTCTAATCCAAAGAGCTCCCCCAAAAAGAGGTAGAATTTAAAAAAAATAATAATAATTTGAATCTCTCCTAATTCTCCATTAACATCTTCCTTATGAGCCAGGCTACAAAAACATTTGGGAACATTAGTACTTGCGCTATTACCATGATCAGACAGAGTTTCAAGTGGTATACCTCCATGATTCACTGGTTTTCTTTATTAGCTTACACAAATATGAAGGTATATAGGATGGACCAATGACATCCACTGTCGTGGAAGCTATTTTCTTTTTATTCCAACTGCTGAGTATGCATGTGAAAACTGCTCACTAAACCCTCCGCTAAACCTAGTCTCGCTTGCCAGATCCTTTACACCAACGCTCCATGCTGATTATAAAGTGTGGATCTTCATTTCATTTCTACCTGACTGAGAAGAGTGAATCTTTTTTCACTGCTATCTTAGAGTGAAGTAAATTTTATTCAGGTAAGATTCTATACATTCAGTTCAACTGCATGCATTAACGTGTCACAGCTAACTCCTGCAATGAAGGTATCGATATCCTCTATTATGGAAGCCATGTGTACTTCTATCTGATCAATGCCTGCCCAAGTACTACCAAATTTCAGATTGTTGCCATAGATAAATTGATTAGTTGACCGAGTACTTGTTTGACTGAGTATCACCTGACAGTTGTGACTTATGATTCTTGAAATTATTATTGAAAACATGCGATCAAATATTATGTATGCCTAATTCTACATCCTTAAATCACGACTCCAAACTTTATTTCATCTAGTGTAAAAAAAGAAAAGAAAAGAGGAGCTATTATCATGGGTAAATAACAGAAAGAATATTTCCACTTACAATATTGCAAAGAAACCTCCCACCCCTCCAAAAGGGGGTGGGGGTGGGGGAGAGAGAAGATACTTATTTAGAAAAAAGACTCAGGAACCAGTAATGCAAAAAGGTTTTCAATAAATAAATGGAAAAAAAAATTTTTTTTTGAAGTTACCTACCAAGAAATATTGAAACAAGGCATGAACACTCTTGTTATGTGCCTAATTCTACATCCCTAAATCACTGACTCCAAACTCTATTTCATCTAGTGTAAATAAAGCTATTATCATGGGTAAATAACAGAATGATTTTTTTTTGTTGTTGCCATATTGCAATGACCCCCCCCCCCCTCCTCCATAAAGGGATACTTTAAATGGTATGGAAAGTAAATAGGTGACTCACTCATCATGCATAGTAGGAGTACAGAAATATCAAGTTGTAAAGTCTGGAGTCAGTGATTTAGGGATGCAGAATTAGGCACATAATAATTGAGTGTTTATACCTTGGTTCAATATTTTTTGGGTAGGTCTTTTCTTGTTTCCATACTTTTAGGGGAAACCATAAATCTTTTTTCCCTCCATTTATTTATAAATTTTTCCTTTAAATTATTACTAGTGCATATTATAATCACCGGGGGGGGGGGGGGGGGGGGGGGAACATGTTAATTTAAAACAATAACTAAGTTGGATTGATCTGTGATAAAAATAAATTATTAAATAAAAATAAATAAATAAATAATAATAATAATATGAAACAAATGAGATTGTGCCCATGTTAATTACAAGTTAAATGACCCTTTACCAATGCAGATCAGACCTACATGCTATGAACTTATAATGCATGATGATAATTTATCTCTGTCTAATAAAATAGTCCCGACTAAGCCACTCTATTAGCTAAAATAAAAACAAAAGAAAGTATTATCCCAAGGCTCTCTGCTGACATTCCGTCAAGCTTAGGTAGTTTGGATGGAAGTATAAACAACTAACAGAACAACAACAGACAAACAAAAGCAAGCCATTCAACAGCACAGAACTACAGAATGGGATATCCTGTAATAATACTATGTCAATAATTTCATTTCCTGGAGATTTAAAAGTATCTGGACTAGACTTCTTTCTCTGCCTTGGGCCGACTGCCAGCCTGGAGGGCTAAAACACCTCAAGCATCCAGGCAAACCAAATATCACGTCAAGAAAAAAAAAAGAAAAAAAAAGAAAGAAAAAGTAAAGGAGAAAAAAACCCCATCCACCCAAAAAGCAACAAAAAATACAATCACGAAAAAACACAAACTCATTAAGGACCACATCACACTCTATCAGAGACACCATCATTACCATAATTCAGGTTGTCGTTGTTCAAACCAGTATGATAGGCCAACACCAACAAGGCATTGTCCTTCCTCCTGGAGAGTATTTGTAGCCTTGAGCAACTGATACTAGAGCAGGTCATGCTTCAGCTACCAACCTAAACCTATTCTTTGGAATGTGGTGGACAACTGTGGGTGAGGAATTTATGCCACAAGCAACATAGCAGCTGATTTTTTTTCCCACTGTCAATTTGGCTTACAAAGTTAATTTGCATAGTAAGAACAATTTTTTTCAGTGCCTAGAGTGGCCTCATATCATCAGACACAACTACTTTAGTGGTGACCATTTGTTGTGTTGTGACTGTCACTTACTTCAATGTTTTCTTAACACTTCTTTTAAAACTTCTTCACACCTCTTCTAAAACTTCCATACATAGCCACCACACACACACACACACACACACACACACACACACACACACACACACACACACACACACACACACACACACACACACACACACACACACACAGATTCATGCTTACTATGCAATTGTCAGAAGATGTCCTGCAGGAAAGGCAAAAAAAAATGGAGGGAGCCTTCAGGCTTGCTGATTGTTAGCATGGAGTGGACAATTAAAAAACAACAACAACAAAAAATGGACGGAGCATTAGGGTTTGCTATAAAATTGTCCAGCAATGTTAAGTGGGAAGAAACAACAACCAAAAAAAAAATATCGAACGGAGCATTTAAGCTTGCTGATTGTCAGGAGTTCCACCAGACCTAGCAGCATAACCCACAAGTCCTTGAGAGAGAGAGAGAGAGAGAGAGAGAGAGAGAGAGAGAGAGAGAGAGAGAGAGAGAGAGAGAGAGATGGGCTCTCTAATGAAAAACAGAGCAGACATTTCTGTATCCAATTAACTTATTTTGTCAGGTAATCGAAGCAAAATCTGGTTTAATAAAAACTTGTGCCAACCCTGTGTCTGGACAATTTCACAGGACAAAACAAAATAAAATTATTATCTGAAATGATAACCAGTTCTTTCAAGTTCACCTCCATATCTCTCAACCGCCATACAATAAACACACAACACACCTACTCCATGAACTAGGCAACACGTAAGGATGGTTTAATTAAAACGGGGAATAGCTTTCCATCTTCCATAGCAGATGCGACATGCAAGTAACTAGCCCTCCTCATGGAACTAGAAAATATTATTTGCGTAAACAACAGACCAGTACATTCAGCCATGTTATCCATGTGATCACCTCCTTCTATAGACAGACAACTAACAAAGCGGCCAATGTTTAATCTCTGACACATGACAAGGCATTGCCTCTCACTCGCATAGGTTGAGTTCTTCATGCATAAGTAGACATTATCGGCGCAGGAATGAACAGAGAGTTTCTACGCTACCCATCACAGTGGGAGACAGCAAGAGGAGGGGGAAGGGGGGAGAATAGCATCGACGGTACTTTAAAACCTTACGACACAATTTGGAAATTAAAAAAAAGGAGGTACATAAAGATCATATTTTAGGTACACAACACACAATAATAACTTCCACATACAGCAACACTACTTCTAAACTTTTATGATCGAGTGAGTTAATGAGAACACCATGGATGCCTCATTTTTAAAAGTGGGTCCTTGGAAATTGTGTGTGTGTGTGTGTGTGTGTGTGTGTGTGTGTGTGTGTGTGTGTGTGTGTGTGTGTGTGTGTGTGTGTGCACGCGCACACACACACACTGGCTGAGTAGTTATGCTCTTGGACTAACAACCCTAGGGTTGTGAGTTCAAATCCAGCACTGACAGGAAAACATTCCTGCTCTTCAACATCTTCCCACACCAGTCCACCCAGCTGTGATGGGGACCTGGAATTTTCTGGGGTGCAAATTCATTGGCCATTGCTTGTCAATCAGCTAAGGGTCCAGGTGGGACTTCGGGTGCCCACACCCATAAGCTGAGAATCTTGATCAGTCCTCCTGCGAGTTCCTAGTCCAGCTCCTGGAGTTTGCTTGCACTGGCTCACAGTGCCTGCTTAATGCACAGGCATTCCTGACTATGTCAGATGCGTGTAACCATGTTAATGGCAGCTAGACAATTTGCATTTTTTTTGTGTGTGTACCAGAGTCTGCTCCAAACAGCGCAACAGTTTTTGAAGACAATATCAGGACTGAGAGAGATAGGAACTAACTGCCATCTTGTTTCTCAAAGCATTTTAAAATAAAATAGAGGCACCTCAAGATTATCGGATGTAAAAGTTCAGAAGTTTGGCAGGACAAGCAGAAGTTGGCAGGACCAGCAGGACCTAGACCAGACACTAAGTTATAGAGTAGAGCTATAATATAAAATGTATGTTGGAAACAAAGCGATAGAGAGAAGAACCACTTAATGAAAACTTACACAAGTGAAACAGAGAAATGCTACCCAGAAAGTAAAGTACATCCAAAAGAGTAAGTATACAGTATTTTAGAAAGTACACTTAACTCAGAAAAAAATTTACAAAAAAAAAAATTCACAGAGCAAAGAAAGCAATGCACAAGGTGACCACAGTCTTAAGTCGTTGTGGCTCAGTGCTTGTTACACAATTAAAAACACTAACAGACCAACACGAAGAGATGAGGTTAGCATGCGGCAAGACTATACCCAGGATTCCTAAGGTGTGTATATATATATGTGTGTGTGAGCTGCATAGTTTGAATGCTGCTCAACACCTGTTGTCTCTGTGGACTGACAGGGCATACAGGATTACAACAATCTTAGGGGCTGGACGAGGCACATATAAAGATAGAAATAATAATGGTCATTAGGAGTCACAAGAACTATGCCTTGCTGACTTGAGTTTTAAAAGAGTATCTAACATGGTGTCTGTGATCACTTCTTAGCTACCTGTTGATTTGATACCATTGGGACTTTAAAGAGAGAAAAAAAAGAGAGAGAAAAAGGTCACACATATCTTGAAGAAATTCTTTCACTTTAAATAGGTCAGAGAGGTGTCACCTAGCAACCCTCATGTGATAAACACATTTCTCTGAGGTGCACGCTAAGGTTTGCTGGCAGGGTTCGAGCAAGGTTGGTCAAAGAGCAGGGTCAGGGATGGTGAAGGTAGGAAGCATGGGACGAAAGAGAAAGGGTCTACTAATAAGGTAGGGAAAGGAATGAGGCTAAATAAGAATTAGGGCAAGGACAACAGCCTTCAAGGCTGACAGACTTCTATGTCTGGCATAGCAACCAAGAAAATGGTTACCTAAACACAAATATTAACCATTATAAGGAGCCATACAAACTTAATTTGATAAGAGAGAAGGCACTTAGCCCTAGCAATGTATGTCATAGCAAGACCTAGTAACAGAAAATAAGCAACCCTCTCAAAAGGCTCCTTTCGGTTCCACATTGAATCCATGAATTGAAACACAAGAAATACCTACAGTGATTACTCCCACACAAATGCAAACATTCAGTCAACAACCCTTCAACTTATCTAAACAGGCCCCACTCTTATACTATGCACAAGCTCTGTATTTTAAGCACAACTCATATCATATATAAGGATAACTCCAAGATGCCTGTCCAATGAATGCATTCAGCTATACTACATAGCATTCCTCACAAGGTTTACCACTGACTGCTTGCACCCACTCTAAACACTAGTTCCCACCCAAGAAACACCTTGTTCTGTGGTTAACTTGAATGGTTGCCCACACCATTCACAGCTTCGGATGCTAAAATAGAATGCACTAATGATTTGGGAGGGGGAAACTGATGACCAGATAATATAAAACTATTTTCTGGCTTCCTTCCGAGCAATAATAGAATGAAAACTTCAACCTAACCTACGCCAGTCAGTCAGCTGGGTTTCTGAATCTGCCTAGGAGCTATCTTTTGGATCTATGGCTTCTGTACCTGCACTCTCTACTACTCTCTAGCTCGCCACCACGGTGTCTAGCTCTCCACCACGATCTCTAGCTCTCCACCACGATCTCTAGCTCGCCACCACGCTCTCTTGTTCTCTCCAACACCTCGCTATCTCCCTGATCTCAACTAGCTGTCCTGGTCACCACTATCACCCCCATCTACCACCTGCAGCCTATCTCACTTGCAGCCTGTCCTCCAGAGCTTACAATGGTGAGTGGTCCTAACTTGGTTTGGGGTGGGCCTGCCCACTGGCAATAAAATAGTTGATTACTTTGATGTCAGTCCACTCAAATGTTTTGCTCCATACTTGGGTTTTGGAGGCTAGCAGATTTCGCACCTAGCAGCCTAGGAGGTTGCAATTAGTAGCTGTGGCTAGCTCCTGGTTGTTGTTGCTGCTATGTTCAATTTGTTTCAGGTATGTATTTTCTGGTTCAGATAATGTTTGGAAATAATTTGTCTTGTAGCTATGTTGTCTGTTTCAGCCTGTCTCATTCATACCACCATTACTGCTATAGCCCTGATCTCTCTCTCTCTCTCTGTCACTTCCTCCAGTGGAACTTGTAGCTGTTTCTATAGCCTTCTTCTAAATTCTCTGTCTGTCTGTCTGTCTGTCTGTCTGTCTGTCTGTCTGTCTGTCTGTCTCCCTGCCTGTCTCCCTTTAGCCAGCTTCCTTCCATCTAGAAGGCATAAGCAGTAAAGAATAAGGGAAAATGTCGTGTACAAATATCTTTATAGAAATTGAATCCACTGTCAGAACAAACAATTTGAAGGACGAAATGTATATCCGAAAATAAGTGTGTGATCTCTGTATTGCTGATAGTATATACCCCAAGAATAACCACTACTTCAATAACCAGTGTTTGTGTTTGTGTATATCAAATCAAGTTATGTTCAGCACCCTTCCTTTTAACCACTAGTTCCATGTCCCTATTGATCAAGTTTTCCCCCTTAACTGAACTCTTTCAAGTTCCAGTTCTTGATGGGACCTAATAGGCTATGGACCTAATTTTACGCTTACCAAAGTATTCATCCAAACTTTAATCCCCAAATGTTCAAATAGGACATGCAGTAGGGCTAGGGAGCACTACTCGTAGTGACGCGGCCATGTACAGCTCTACACCATAGCACAGTGACACACTTGATTCTTAATTCTGATTCTTGTCTTAGCCTCACAGTAGGACATGAACCTTCCTTGGCCAACCTACCAGATTTTATTTTATCGTGTGTGTGTGTGTGTGTGTGTGTGTGTGTGTGTGTGTGTGTGTGTGTGTGTGTGTGTGTGTGTGTGTGTGTGTTGGGAGGTGGCAAGCTAACACCCCTCCCCCTCCAAATTCCTATTGCTGTATTGGCTTACAGATGGTATCACACTTATGCAGGAGCTTAAACAAAATGAAAATAAACACACCAACCCCAGTTTAATCTATTCCTGTATGTATTCAACATATTTCCACAGGCTGAAGGAAGATCAGCTCCAATTTACCCTTCACCAATCACCCCACCTCTAGCTCCCACCAGCACACAAAGTAACTCTTATAGGAGGAACAGGAAGACCTCATACACGATGAGCAATGACGCAGTAAGGCGACTTAGAGCGTCCACTTACTCCCACCGTCCCCTCCCTGTACCCCAGAAGAAGCGACACAGCTCAACCAACATTCCTCCATCCAAGCAACAAATGTCCTACTTTCCAGCGGCTTCTCCAACGCTGTACCCCCAGGAGCAAGTGGACCCATTATCACTACAAGATAGCACTTTTCTTTACATATTAAGTAACATCAACCTATATCCAATCAGCATCCTCAGCCAGCTTCCTCTGGCCTGGAGAAGGAAGTTGTTCTCTGCTCTACCACCCTTCAGGCTGTATGAGTTAGAGAAAACGCCGATTGCAGATGGAATTGACACGGATATGATATGGAAAGATCTCAGTGAACTACAAAATAGCATTTGGGCAATTTATGTAAAGGATAGGAGAAGCACAGAATTCTGTTTAAAACAATCACCATCGTCGCCGTTCTCGCCGACATGGAGTAAAAGTCCCCACTTGGACCAACCTTGTCCTCGCGAGCAGTTTATTGACTATCTATCCCATCTATTCTTCAATGAGATGAACCGGGATTACGCTTGCAAGAGGATTACAGAGCTCCTGCATGCCATACATGTGGACAGGTTGGAGCCTTCGGTCGCTGCTGCTCTCATGTATGGCCATATCAACTCGCTCTTCATGTTTATCCCCTCGTACTCCCTGCTTCCATTTCGTTGCCCGAATCTAACAGAAAGAGAGATCTATTGTTGCTTGAACAGCAACAGAATGAAGCCCAAGTCCTTAGAAATTTACCCGCTAAACCTGGATGCTTCTCCACTCTGGAGCCAAGACATTATTGGTCAAGAGTTGATGCGACGGATGTTTTGTAATCTGGAGTTCTTGAGAATATTTAACCACAAACACATAACAGAACAACTGGAGCAAGTGATGCAGGCAGTCACAAAGAGCAGCGTGTATAAAGAGCCTCCATCTTCTATGGGCAGCCTGAGGCACTTGGAGCTTTTGAAGACTGACGATTATCATATAGCAGCAATCACTCCTTATTTCAGGACACCAAAAGGCTACTCGCACCTCACACGGCTCACAATTTCAATGAAACCACTGCAATACCTTGACACCACTACACACCTCGAGGCACTCATCAGACACCAGCTAAATAACCTACAGCACTTACACCTCCAGGGCTATTCGTGCTGCAACACGAGCACCACAATTGACACACGAGATTACACATTCTTCAAGATGCTAGCGTCCTTTGTTTTCCAGCACCGGTTCCGCAACCTTGTCATCAGCAACTTCAGAGAGATGCCTTGGAAGTTGCTTGAGATGTTGCTTGAAGCGAATCTAAGAACAGTCCCGTCCCATAAACAGAGCCTAATCTTCAAGGATGGAAAAGTTGTCAGAAGTGGACTGCTTCCATTCTCAATCACCAAGGAGGACGCAGATGACACAGATGACGAGGAAGGCCACGAATTTTTACCGGCAGCTGAAAGCAAGTGTCTTGACCACAAGTGCATCCATTTCGAAAACGTATCTCTCCCCATTGATGTCTTGGAATGGTTTGAAAAAATCGATCGATTATGTGTTAACACACTCGAGTTCAATAAGGTTATTGTCATCCCTGCTTCTTCACTGCCCAATCTTGCCAATTTCAAAATGGGAAAAGGCGGAGTAGAGTACAAACGCGTTATACAGGAGAAGAAGGATAATGAAAGTCTAAAGAACATATTCGTCAATCATACGGATTTTGATTGTCGTGTATTCCAATGGGCCGAAGTAAACCTCAAACTCAATATTTGAAATCCGTAAACTTGTTTTTACTGTAATTTCTAAAGTTACTTTATCACCCGAGCACAATCTTCAATGGACACTTACTCAATATGTTCAAATTAATATGGTTTTTTTATTTTTTAAATCTAATAATAATTGAGTTTTACGGGGTTGACACCCTGGATCAATATCACATCGGGTTGAAATAGATTGACAATAGTTGTGGAGACACACGCTGGACCAACATCACACTGGGTTGAGGCAGGTTGAAGTACGTTGACAATAGCTCTATGGGGGCACACACTGGACCAACATCACACTGGGTTGAGGCAGGTTTAAGTAGGTTGACAATAGCTCTATGGGGGCACACACTGGATAAAAATATCATCAAAAGTAAAAGTAAGCTCTGACATGCATTACATATTTCTCTGGCTATATCTTGTAGTGGAGTGCGTTTGTTTCAGACTCCTCAAGTGCAAATAATTATTTAAAAAAACACACCACCGTAGCAATTTTCAACCACTTACCACCTCTACTAACAAGAAATCATTCCTAAAGCAAAAGGCTGCTTTAACGGCCCATAAATACAAAATGCACATGTTCACTGTGACAACCCCACAGTATTGTTGCAACCATCCACATGCTTACCATGCCAACCTCATATTGGCTACAATGGAAATGAAAGAATATTGTCTCCAAGACAATACTTATAGACGTCCCCCATTTAGCTGGGAAACAACATTGCATGCAAGCCCCCTCTCTCTACTCAACAACATGTATACATAACTCTGCCTTACTGTCAAAAGAGGTGTGGTCGACAAGAAGTATAGTGCTGACGTCCATCTGGGGCAGCTGTCTGGTTGGAAGATTAGGGTATTTCCCTACTGGCCGGGGGGAAACCGTCAGATTTGTCAGTGATGTGCTCATACTGAAGAGAAAGAAGTGGATTAGAAAATTGGCATGAACATAAACAACAATCACCGCATTCTGCACATGACACAGATATCTACATATATATATATATATCTACACATATATACATATATAGTACACAACCAGATTAATTTCTTGATGATTACCTATTTACAAGGTTTTCCCTGCTCCTGCAAACTGCCTTAATTATGAACCACTCAAGATCTTAACACCTCACACCCACACAGTTTAACAAAAGTTATCAGAAATTGGCTATCTATATTGATGGACATGTACATACACACACCCGTGTGTGTGTGTGTGTGTGTGTGTGTGTGTGTGTGTGTGTGTGTGTGTGTGTGTGTGTGTGTACATTTATTTAGAATTAGTGTCACCAGGGGAACATAATGAGCATATCTATATAACCACACCTCTTTCTGCATTAAAATAAAACCCCTAATAAATGGTACTTTTGCCAGAAAAATGATTGGAGCTAGGCACACTACTCCATATATATTTAGAATTAGTGTCATAAGGTGAACGCCATAAGCATATCTAATGGCCACACCTTTTATTCCAAAAAAAGAGCCAAAAATGGTACTTTTGCCAGAAAAAAAGAATGGAGCTACAGGCCAGAAACATTGGCAAGCACACACAAATTGACTGCGAATAACATGGGGTGGGTCCCATCTGGCCACACTTCCTTCCCTTTGTGTGTAAGGCTAATAATGTCAAAAAAGGTACTCTTTAAAAAAAAAAAAAAAAAAAAAAAACTCTTTGACCTAATCACATGTTCATCTTTGATTTGAAAGTCTACATCTCTTTAAAGCAGACACTGTTGTAAAACCGCCCATAAGGCAGATTTTTCACTAGTACTTTCAAAATGATTACATTTATTGATTATGTAAGCTAAATTCGCATTCACTTGGCCGCTGGAAGTAAGAAATTTGTAAGGGGTGACCAGTAGCAGCTTAAGTGACCACAATTAAATTTGGGGGGGGGGGGGGGGGATTAGGTATTTGAAGTTTTTCTCATGTGAAGCTAGACAGCAGCAACATAAAACAAAAGTTTCTGAAGTTCTTTCTCTCCTTTCTATCCTTGTTGCCCAACCCTTGTGTGTGTGTGTGTGTGTGTGTGTGTGTGTGTGTGTGTGTGTGTGTGTGTGTGTGTGTGTGTGAGTTACATGTGTAGTGGTCTTCTGTTTCACACACATACAGTAAGTTGCACAAACAACTGGAGTTTTGCAAAGGGCCTACTGCGGATCCTTGCCACCATGGCTCATAATAGACTGATAACATTTATCTGGTGGCTTTATCTTGCAACATGATATAGTGCAAAACCTCTTTTATGATAGAACAATAACTACATTATTATTAATTGAGCCATGGGTTGAGTAAATAACAACAGCTCCAAGGAGTCAAGCAGCTCCAAGGATTCCAATCGCATTCTTAAAAAAATAAAATTGGAAAGATGCCTGGAAAAGGAGAGGAGTGACAGCAAAAATGAAGCATATTGTGGCAAATGTTAGAGCTTTTTATGGAAAAGAAAAAAGGATATATGAACAGGAATGATGATCGATTATCTGAAGTAACTGGCATATCTCAAAGTCTCTCAGAAACATTCATACAGAGTTCTTGGCCAATAACGGGAACTTTTAATCAACTCCTTCTTCTTCTTCTGTTGTATGTCTTTAGAGTTGCAGCTCTGTTGATGCACGCCAGCTCAGTGTTTCATTGTCCAGGTCGATCAGTCCTTATCCACCATGTGGTGGTCGATGTATGTGGCAGTTGTTGGTGATATGCTCAACCGTCTGGCTTGGTTCCCCGCCAGTCACAGGATGCACTGGCCACCAGAACCCAGCTCTTCATTGCTGCACTGTATCGTCCAACACCCGTCCTCAAACAATTGGGAGTTATCTATTGCTTCCGTGACAGATTCTGTCCGGGGATGTTTTCCAGGTCTTTGACAAAGCGGTGCTACCTGGATGGTTCTGCAGAGGTCCACTGGTGACTCCAATTGGTCTTGATCCAGTTGGCCTTGGAGACATCTGCTGATGTTACAATGAGCTTATGGGCATGTGTGGCAAAGGGACATTGATATTTGAGGCGTGCACGCTGTGGCCTCTCTGTGACAGTCTTGTGGAGGAGATGTTATTCACTCTTTTGTGCCTTTCTGGAGAGTGCCAGCGTGGCAGCTTCTCTTCTGACGGAGGCTGGGGTGATACAGGCAAGGATGGGCAGCTGGTTTACTGGGGTGGCTTGAAAAAATACCAGAGATTGTTCGCCAGGCACTATTAAGGATGACATCCAGTTTTTTTGACATGGTGACTATGACTCCAAATTGGGGCAAAGTACTCCCAGCCGAGAACACCAAGGCCTGGGTAGAGGTACACAGCGTCTTTGTTGCAGCTCCCCACGTGGTTCCATCAAGGTGGCGTATCATAGCAACACAACTTGTGGTCTTTGCTTTGACGCTTTCAGATGTTTAAAAGTCAGTGTTCTGTCCAGCTTTACACCCAGATGTGGGGACGGATTGAAACTGTAGTCTCGCTTTGTCCACTACGATGTTCAACTTGAGGGCCATTTCCCCGTTGTTAAGGTGGAACATTGAAGATGTAGTCTTGCCCAGGCTAAGCTTGAGGTGCCATTTCTTGAAGTATGTTGCCAGGGTCACCATATCTTCATTGCATCTTTGTGATTACGCAGTAGATCTTCACATTCGCCATCTGAGCAAGGAATGTAATCTTTGCACACACACCTCGAGGTAAGTTTTTCTTGGCGGCAGCTAGCAACATATTGCAGTATGAATCACAGGCACTGTCCAGTTTGGTGGAGAGTGGAAGTGGGAGGCCAGCAGAAGCATTGTTGGAATATTGTGTGAAGCCTTCCCAGTTTTCTTTCTGGAAGTTCCACCTCTTGATGTTTTTTCCTTTAACAGGCTGAACTAGCGATGGGATAGTGATCAGTGAGGGTCGATGGTGTGACCGAGGAAATATGTCCAGGATGCAGCATATTGGGAGCAGCTCGTCATTTCGACATTTTGCAAAGGCCAGGTCCAGATTTGTGTCACTATCCCAGCATGCTGAGTAGGAGGGGCACAGTTCCTTCGGGTCATAGAGAAGTGTAGCATCAATGGAAGAAGCCCATTCCACCAGGAAGTCACCATCAACATTCGAGTTCTTATATGCCCAGTTTGTGTGTTGGCAGTTAAAGTCACCAGCACACAGAGCAGGGGAAGGAACATCTGGTAGTGAAGTATGAACCAGCTTGCTTGGAGGTGGCTTGTAGATGTTGGCAAAGGTGGTGGCTTGTAGATGTTGGCAAAGGTGGTGGCTTGTAGATGTTGGCAAAGGTGGTGTCTTGCACTTTTGTTCTTGTCCACTCTATCTCAGCATCATCCGCAGATTGTGCTATGGCCGTCCAAGGGATATCAATTCGGACATAGGTGGTTATGCCATGATGTTTGTTGGCAGTGTGTGGTCAGTAAGAACCCAGGAAGCTCCAAGAACTTCTCGTTATCTTTGTGTGTTTCCTGTAGCAGAACAATAATCACATTGTTATTCATGATGATCTGTTGGACAATGTATAGCTGGCGGTGGTGAGGCCCTCAATATTGAGCTTTAGCAATACTAGACCTGGACATTCGACAGCAATAGGAGATGCCGCCAGTCCTGACAAGGATGCTAAGCTATATCCAGGTATTGCAGTCTGAAAATGTGGTGAAGACATTAGTTTCTCTTACAGCTACCGATAAATCGTTACACCACTTCAAGAATTCAAATGAATACGGATTCTTTCAACAGGGAAGTGACATGAAGGTTGTTGATACATGATATTTACATTAAATATATATCCGACATTATCAGCTGCTGGGGAGAAGGTGAATACCGATGGAGTCTTTAATGGAGGCAAGTCCTGTTTGTGGAAACTCCTTTGAAGTATGGGGTTCTCCTACAAAAACAAACAACAGACAGTAAACGAATACTCCACAACAAAACAAAGATATTGTGTACACTGACGACATGTGGGTATATGCACACCACACTAACAAATACATACAGGTGCACTCAATAGCAACTGTAGGTGGGAGGTACCAAAAGGTCAAAGATTGATTATGGTTCATGCTGGAGGAGTTGAAGGCTGGGTGGATGGTGAGGATTTGGTTTTAAAATCTAAGATTAACTGTACAGATTACCACGATGAGATGAATACTAAAAACTACATGGAATTGTTTACACAACAATTACTGCCAAACATACACCTAACTCATTAATAATTGTAGACAATGCCACATATCACAACAAACATGTGGACAAAGCTCCAACAACAGCAAACAAAAAAGATAACATTAAACCATGGTTGGAACAGACGAAATACACAATACGCTGACATAGACACAAAAAAAGACGCTAATGAAAAGTACAATATTGACCCAAACCTATATACCTAACAAACAAAGCATCAAAACTACATGGACATACCGTGTGGTCTGAAGAAGGCCGGTCTTTTCCTTATGAACTATACAGCTAAAACATGATTCCTTCATGACAGAGCTTTAGAAATAACATAGGAAGGAACACCACTTCAGGCGGAGTTGAATGGTATCTGAAATATTGGGAAAGAGTGAATATTGAGAATTTTATAGCAATTTTTCACCCGGCAAAGTGAACGTGGATGGACTTTATTTTATTTTTCTATATTATAGCAGATACCTCGCAGGAAAAGGAGAGAGAGGGATATTGAGTTGAACCTCTCTCTCTAGAAATCATTGAGCACTCTAAAAATATAAATTTTGGGAAATTGGACAATCAGTGCCTGAGATATGCCAGCACATCCACAATAAGGGCAACTATTCAACCACAGGAGACTCTACTGCGTGGACAAACATTAGCAACCATTAGAATTAAAACCCAACCTTTTCCTAGGTTTGTAATTAGTAGCAACATATAAAATTAGAACCCGCAACCTTTCCCAAGAAGATTTGTAACTAGTAACAACATAGAATTAGAACTCAACCTTTCCCAAGAAGGTTCGTAATTAGTAACATATAAAATTAGAATCCAATCTTTCCCAAGAAGGTTCATAACTAGTAGTAACATAGAATTAGAACTCATGGAAGAGTCGTAACTAATGGCAACATATAGAATTAGAACCCAACCTTTCACTAGAAAAATTTTAACTAGTAGCAACATATAAAATTTGAACTCAACCTTTGCCTAGAAGGTTTGTAACTAGTAGCAGCATATAGAATTAGAACCCAACCGTTACCTTGAGAGGTTCGTAACTAGTGGCAACATATAGAATTAGAACCCAACCTTTCCCTAGAAGGTTCTTAACTAGTAGCAACATATAGAATTAGAACCCAACTGTTGCCTTGAGAGGTTCGTAACTAGTGGCAACATATAAATTAGAACCCAACCTTTCATAGAAGGTTAGTAAGAAGTGGCAACATATAGAATTAGAACCCAACCTTTCCCTGGAAGGTTCATAGTGGTTGTTCACTTCATCCACGAGCAGTTCACACCTATAGCTGGTCACAGCAAAGGTACCGGTAGTTTCCTGGTATGCAATACGTCTAAATAGAACAAAAAAGAAAGAGGGAAAAAAATTCCATAATGAGAAGAAAATAGGTTTACTGCAATGTCAAGTTTATTATGTGATAATTAGAAAAGAGCAGAACTTTAAAAAAAGAAGGAAAAAAGGGGGAAATGGTTGAGATTATTAAATTCATAGCTGAGCTCAGCATTATATTCATTCAAAGCTTTCTTAGAACAATTGAAGCTATAATCAAATGATCTCTGAAATTATGCAATACAACCTGCTTGTTTCTTCAACAACCTAGATCACATGTGGAATGTAAGTGTGTATAATTTCAGACCACACACTACCTATTGCTGTAGTCTACCATATGAACCACTAGAACTGCAGCTGCACCTGTTGCTGTCCTCTAGCATATTGACAACCTCACATGTGGAAGCTACAACATCATCAAGCATGTCGTGTGAACAGTACCAGACCACACACTACCTATTGCTGTCGTCTACCATATGAACCACTATGACTGCAGCTACAAATAGTATCCAACTAGCCAACCACAATGACAAGATCTGTCACTTTTAATTGTGCCATGTGTGTGTGTGTTGTGTGTGTGTGTGTGTGTGTGTGTGTGTGTGTGTGTGTGTGTGTGTGTGTGTGTGTGCACGCGTGTAATTAATAAACAGCCAAACGGCTGAATAGATATTGATAGAACTTTGCAGGCATGATCCCTCAGTGCCAACTACGGTTTTAACCAATTTTTTTGGTTGAAAATGTCACCCCTGGTGGGGGAAAGAGGAATATAAAATTTCCATTAAAAATAGGTCTAATAATTGTAGCTTAGTGGTTAAAACGTAGGTCTCTCAAGCTGAAAGTCAGTGATTCAAACCTGAAGTAGGTTGATTTCCCCCCCCCCCCCCCCCACCCTTTCTTTCCATCCCTTTTGTCTTCTTCTACAACTCTCTCCTATTCCCTTATTTCTTTCCTTCTTCTTTTCTCTTTCCTGGTTCGTATTTTTTGTTGTTGTTATTTTTCCCCCCTTTTTTCCCCTTCAAATTCTGATACTGCTCAAATGTCTACGAAAAATCCATTTGAAAATGGGTAGGTTAAATGGAGAGCACACAGACTTGCACACACATATTTTCTTCACTACTTATTGGATAAGGGACCTGAATAGATTGTTATTTGTAGAATAATGACTCAAGTTGATTTATTTATTGACTAGGTATTTTAAAATTGATTTATAGAGTAGATTTGTTACATGTACATTACTGGCTTATGAGTAGGAGGAAACATACTTGCTCACATGTAATTATAATTAGGTAATTGATCATTTAATTATCAATTATTATGTTATGTTGTCATCTCCATTGGTGGGAAGCTAACCTATCTAATGGAAGCTGCTGGCTGATCTTCAGAGAATGTGGCGTTGTCTTGAGCAGTGTTGCCACAAGTAGTGACATTTTGAAACAAATTGGGAGAGAAAATGTGTGCAGAAAACATTCTGTCTTCCTATTTCTGAGTGCAGAGAGTAAGTGGTGCATAAGGCAAATATTAAAGCTGTGATCTGAAGGAAAAGCTGCAATATGTCCAATATAAATTTGTAATATGTGGTGTGAAAACTACATATAATCTTTGTTAGTGTCTTGTAGTGATTAATTTGGTAGCTGAAAATATGCAGTGATAAAAAGTAGTGATTTTGAGCTGAATTTATCTGGTAAAACTGGTCTGGAGTTATGAGTTTTTCAATAAAATATCTGGGAAAATGAAGAAGCTTGAATTACATTTGATTGGATATTCTCTATTAACTGCAGTTGTTCCTATTCAAACCTCTTCCTGTGTGTGGGTTTGTGAGGCTAAAAGTTCAAATAGTCATACCTGACAACTCTTCGACATATTCTGGGTCACCCTTGACCACACCTATTTTCTACCAAACCACAATACCAATATAACATGCTCTTCAGGCTAGGCACATCCTACAGAGTGGATATTGTTGTTTTTTAATCTGGAAAAAAACCAAAAAAAAAAAACCAAAAAAAAAAAAACAACAAAAAAAAACAACTAATACTGTCACCTGCCCACCTCTTCCTGTGGGGGATAAAAATGCCAAAATGATACAATCTATTTATGGTACATATAGGCAGTCCAATTCATGGACCTAGAAGCATGCTAATACAACTTGATTCTGGGAGGGAAATGGGTTGGGTCACACTAGGCCATACCTTTTCATGAGGGCATGTCATTATATCCTGTGCAACGCCGGGTATATGCTGCTTGTTATATTTATAATGCTACTAAGATGTGTGTTGAGTTTATCCACTCAAATAATAATCACTTCTGACTTTCCCTTCCCCGTTGCCATGGGGAAACTTCCTGGCATGGAAGAGGACATTTAATTATACGAGTGAACACAGAATCCACTGCACGCTATTTGGCCTTGTACAGCTTCCACACAGAACACTTCATCAAATACTTATTTCCGTAAACAATGTTTCTACATAATATTGCTCAACTCCAGTGAAACAAATTTCATCACAAACACTTTTAAAGACAACAACATACAGCTACACATTATGACTCTCACTTTATTTATACTTGTGACATACAGGTATGGGAACACTTTGGAATGGTGGGGGGAGGGTGGGGACATAGACAAGTTTATATCAAGAACGGATTTTTAACAAATTGGTTACTGTATTGAAACACAACATTTTGTTGTAACCTGTGGTTACAACTAAGTCCTTTACTGTACAGAAACCCAAAAGGTTGTAAATATTAACATAATTCCAATTTATTCTTAAGTGTCCTAAATAATATTTAGCCTGCTCTAAAACATTACTTTTTAATAAATATTATAGTAACCATTTGCAGGCAGGTCTTAGTGATGGACAGATTTAGTTACTCATCACTTTGTATATATTTTCATAAAATCAATGACAGAATGTTCCTCTAGCCAACACAACAAAAATAGAGGAAGAAAAAATTTTCATCATGAGAAAAGAGAGATTTTCTGTACTGTCAAGTTTGTCAAGAGCAATAGAAAAGAGCAAAACTTTAAAAAGAAAAGAAGGGGGAAATAATTGAGGCTATAAATTTAAAGCTGAGCTCAGCATTATATTAGGCTTACTGTATAGTCTGGCTCTACCCGGATATGTCCTCTTTTTGGTCATTATATCTCAGTCCGAGTGGATTTTTAAAACATCTGAAGATGTACGGGATTTATGGCTTCCTTTTGTTGAAAAAAATTTTTGGACATAAAAAACTCCACTCTTTTTCCAACTAGTCCAGTGAGGTAATCTGGAAAAGCAGAAACTGAAGTTAGAAAAAAGTTTCTGTCCCCCTGGCCTGCCCACAACTTGTGGTTGGTGGTTGTAATTTAAAGCAAAAATTTCTGAAGTGCGTTGGGTGGAAAACTTTCCATCGGCATAAGTATTTAAAAAATATATACTTCTACTCCATGAAATTATCCCGACTGAACGTGCAGTGCACTCAGTGCATGCACAATAAATCCTACCACCTCTCCTTTGAAGGCTGATTCCTTGAGTTGATTTTTCTTCAAAGCTCAACAATGCTCAAACATAATGGTAAATACACTACAAAACTAAAGACCAAATTTTTCATGTTTTGGTAGTTGAGGAGAGGAATGAGGATCCCAGTGTTTGGTGTGGAGTGCCAACACTAGTGTCCCAGTTGCTAATATGGCTGCTATTGATTTACAACCCATATGAATTCAGAGAAACACCTCCCCCCCCAAAAAACAACAACAACAACAAAGGAAACAATTAAAAGAAAGGTTTATCAGGAAAATGGAGAGAATTTTTTGAAATCAGGTACCAGTACAGACTACACATCTGCCATGTTAACTAAAAAAATCTTCAACCACAGTGAGTAAAAGTGGTATCTTTTCAATTCCAAATATTGATATTTTTTTTGCATTAAATTGATGATATGAATATTTTATTGCTTTACTGTTGTCAGGTAGAGGGTTAGAGATTGAGCTGGTTCTCTGTTATGGTGAATAGAAATGAAAAACCCTAAAAGATTTTCTTTTCTTTTTGCTATTGCCTTCCCCCCCATTACATTTCATTAATGGTGTTAGTCGTTCATACACAAAAAGTTCACTAGCATACTAATACTCCCTTCCCCTCCCCCTCCCTCTCCCGCCCAAAGTGTCCTTTTTTATGACTCTGTAAATATGGTAGCCCTAATTATATTCATTCATTCAAAGCCATCGAACCACTGAAGCAATAATCATCCCCCTCCCCCCCAAAAAACAAACAACAAAATAGCAGCAAACTATTGAAAGAAAGGGTTTGTTAGAAAATTGACAAAGTACTTTTGTGAAATCAGGTGCCAATACAGACTACACATCTGCCATGTTGACTAAAAATCTTTAACCACAGTGAGTGAAGGTGGCATCTTGTCAGTTCCAAATGTTGATTTTTTCCTTGCATTGAATTGATGATATGAATATATTATTGCTTTACTGTAGTCAGGTAGAGGGTTAGAGATTGAGCAGGCTCTCTCCCATGGTGAATAGAAATAAAAGACCTTAAAAGATTTTCTTTTCCTTTTTGCTATAGCTTTTCTCCCGTCATTCATACACAAAAAGTTCACTAGTAAAATGACAATTGTTCCCTCCACTCAAAGTGTCCTCCTTTTTTTGAATCTGCAAATATGGTAGCCCTAATTGTATTCATTCAAAGCCATCATAGAACAACTGAAGCAATAATCAAATGATCTCAGAAATTATGCAATGCCACCTGCTTGTTTCTTCAACAACCTAGATCACATGTGGAATGTAAGTGTGAACAATTCCAGACCACACGCCAACTATTGCTGTCGTCTCCCACATGGAATCACTGGTACGATGTGTGTTAACATTTATCCACTTAAATAATAATCACGTCTGACTTTGTCTTCGCTGTTGCCTTGTAGTAACTTCCTGGCATGAAAAAGGACATTTAATTATACGAGCAAACACAGAATCCACTGCATGTTGTTTAACCTTGTACAGCTTCCACACAGAATACTTCCATCAAACACTTATCTCTGTAAACAATGCTTTCATATAATACTATTCCAACTCCAGTAAAACAGATTTCATCATAATATATATATATTTTTAGAACACATAGGGCTACAAATAATGACTCACTTTACGTTCTCTCATCATTTCCACATATATTTTGTAAAAATCAATGAAAGAATGTTCTACTGGTCTATCTAACACAACAGCCAGAGATTTAGTCCAAGGAAATGTGTATCAATTATTATTTGGCTACAAATGTCACCTGTGCATTCCTAGAAATGGTATAATGATGAGCGTTTTGGCATAACTCATGCTCACATGACGTAAGTACTTCCTCACCTTACTGTCTCTCCGAGGGCCACCGTCTGTATGTGCAGCCTCTGTCTTCGGTCCACACAGCCAATGATGAGGGAACTGCCATCCACAATGGCCAAGCTGCACAAGGAAAGGGAGAGAGATGGACATGATTACAGCATCAGGAAGTCAAAGTGAATTAAGCAGTTGGCAACACGTGTGTTATCAGAAATCATGAATAATTTGAAGTGCATTATTGTGGCATATAAACCAGAGAGAGCATCACTGATTGATTATTAGTAGTATGGGCGGCTTTTAAGTGGGCCAACTGCAGTGACAAACATGTTCAGTTTGTTTTTTGTAACATGTAGGGACTACTGACTCTAATCTCATTAATTAAAAAAAATGATACAATTAATAAACATGCCAAATTTCATTGAACTTCGTCATTAGTTAGTGTTCCATATCACCAAACCACACCCATTGATAAAACCACACACACAATTTGAACAAAACTTTCGCAAGGATGTGCAGTGAGGTGCCCTAATCAATTCCTGAAAGTTTTGTGAAGATCCCTCCTGTGATTTGGGAGGAGTTTGAGTCCGCACACATACGTAGAGAGACAGACACATGAATTGTGAATTAATGTAAGATGACAGTGTGCTAGAGCCACACCCACTCCTACCTGAGAACAGCAACTGTTTATTGCACAATAATGCCACGCACTTGAGCACTGAGTGTCTCAACATGGTCCTGTAATATCTCATTAAGTTGTACAATTGTTTTTATTTAGGAGAGGACTTCATCAACTGACAGTTTCATAAGTAGACACACATTCACATACACACACCACCACGCACATCGTCACACACCAACCAACATGTAAACACATTAACACTTACATACACCACCACGCACACCACCACGCATACCAACACTGACACACCAACACCCACATACACCACCACGCACACCAACACGCACATAAATTTGTGTTAAGTACTTGTTCATTTACCAGTTTTTGAAAGTATCGGAATTGAAAGTGCAAACACAGTTGACTTCCTGTATAAAAAGAAACAACAACAAACAATGCAAGTAACAATTGGAAATGTAGTTATACATTGAACGGAATGTTTTGTAAAGTACTCACTAATTCTAACTGGGATTTATACTGTAATGATTTATAACCGCCATTATTACTATATCATTATTAGTAGTAGTAGTAGTAGCAGTAGTAGTAGGCCTGTTGCAGCTTTGCTGCATGGTAAGGTACAGCCAAGTATGGAAGTGGTGTAAGTAACTAAAGCCAGATCTGCTGGTAGCAGCTTGAATGAAATATGTGGGTGCTGCTGGCTTTCATACTTTTACACTAATGCTTGTTGGCCAAACCACACCCATCACCACAAACACGGGAGAGTTATACCATTCATGATCACATGAATTCTACTTGCCAAATTTCAGCCTCATTGATCAAGCATGTGACTGGAAAGTGTGTTACTCTTCTGTAGGTGTGGCTATACGTGTGGTTTGGGGTTCAATTAAAAAATAATTCCACTTGATTGCTCTCTTGACCAATTTAACTGTCTCCATTAATATTTTATGGGTGTGGCTTGACACATTCAGAGTTACAAAAGATCATTAATACTCTTGTGGTCACATGGAGACCAGATATCAAGTTTCAGCATGATTAGTTCTTGTCAGTGAAAATAACTAGTGTTGGTGTGGTCATGACAAAACCACACCCATATATGGTTAATAATGCTCACCTGAGTACTTGGAGACCACATGTCAAATTTCAGCCTGGATGGTCCCTTAATTAGCTTTTGTCAGCTAAAACAACTTCCTATGGGTGTGACTATGAAAAAACTATACCCATTGGCAAACCCACATGTAGTTAATAATGCTCACCTGGAATACTTGGAGAACACATACCATTTTCAGCCTCAGTTTTGGTCCTTTAATTAGCTTTTGACAGTACAAATAGCTTTAGTGGGTGTGGCTATGATAAAACCACACCTATTGCCACACCCTCAGTTGGTTAATAACGCTCACCCTGGTACTTGGAGACCACATACCAAATTTTAGCCTGATAAGTGCAGCGGTTTGGTAGTAGTGAAAACAACTTATGCATACACACATACACAGAGCTCCTATTTATAAAAGTTGATCACTATTGCTGATACAGGCTTGCTCACGCCAGAAATAATTCCTGCAGTATGACCACATGCAGACCAGCACAACTGCACATCTCCATGGAAACAACAGGGCAAAAGCCATCCCAGTGTGCAGAGCATGCTCAGGCACAAGTCAGACTACAGGCCAGCACCAACAACTGCCCTCAACTCATCTCCTTCACATTACTATGAACTAGGCAAAGGGTCTTCAAATCTGTGAATGCTGCCGCTAAGACACAGCAACAGAAGCAAACAGTTTTCAAAAAATGTTCATTATGTCAAGAGAGTGCAGGGTTATTAATAGTGTCATCACGAAGATGTCATCGCAATGATGCAGGGTGATATGAACCACTATGCACTCTCACAACAGAAAGAGTGACAAGATCTTCCTCAAACTATAACCTCTGCACCCTCAAATGATGCAGACTCATAAATCACTCTAACATCCTCAATGACCCAAACTCATGAATAAATCCAACACCCTCCACGGTGCAACATTGCAAATCACTCTGACACCCTCCATGGTGCAACATTGCAAATCACTCTTGACACACTCCACGGTGCAACATTGCAAATCACTCTGACACCTTCCACGGTGCAACATTGCAAATCACTCTGACACACTCCACGGTGCAACATTACAAATCACTCTGACACATTCCACGGTGCAACATTGCAAATCACTCTGACCCTCTCAAAGGTTCATACTTGCCAATCACTCTAAAGCTTTGATTTCTCTCTCTCCAAACCCTTGCTCACCTTGAGGTTGACGTTGGAGAAGAGAACTTTGTTGTTGGTGGAGTAGATGATGGTGGGGTGGTCTGAGCATGCAAACACACTCACTGAGCCGGAGGTGTGAAACTGCCGCAGTGTCATAGGTTTCGTCCCCATGACAACCTTCCTACAGGTGGTGAGTTTACCTGACAACGAAAATAATAGAAATATGTTATTAGATGTCTACACAGGAGCCTGTATACATACAGTACTGATCACGAGTTAACACACCAAGGGCAAAATGTGTTCTACATACACCATGAGAGCATAACTGAAAATAACAGTCCAGCCAATGACATTTGAGGATCAAATGACCACATGTCCTTGCAATTATTGCTGTGACCCAACACTTGACTACCCTTTTGCCAATGCCATGGGTAAGTACAAAATATTAATTCACTACATTAAGTGTTGCATGTGATACAACCCTTGATATGTTCCTCCAACTTGTGTGGATAGTTGTAGCAGCAAGTTGATCAAGGTCAGTTGCTAATGTAAACATAATCAAAGTGTTGTTTTTTTAAAGCCACAACTGAATCCAGGTTGCTAGAGGATATAACGAGGTGTGCTAGTACATGTGCTCTACAAATGCAAGCAGTTGACAATTTTCTATTTTTCATTAGTAAAATGAACAGACAACCAAATCCACAACCAAGTCCACAGTTGACATGGTTCTGTTTTTCATTAGTACAATGAACAGACAACCAAATCCACAACCAAATCCATAACCAAATCCACAACCAAGTCCACAGTTGACATGGTTCTGTTTTTCATTAGTACAATGAATAGCCTCAACTGAATCCAGAGGGTGCTAGAAGATATAACCAAGTGCAAAAATGCAATTAATTTGTGTTACGTATATGTACTCCCACAAATACAAGCACTTCCTTCAATTTAAAAATTAGTAAATGAAGAGAGTACATACTGCTTGCTATAAAGGCCTGTCCATACTGCATACGTCAATGTGTATTAATGTATGTTGCTTGCATCCATACTGCATCCATCCATCCACACTCAATTCAAATTGAAATAATGCGGTTAAGTTGCATCTGTTTGGCCCATCTCAACATGTTATTTGAATCGAATCTCAGAACAATGAATATGTATATAACTGTTCAAATAAATTGTGAGTGAAGCATTAAAAAAAAAAATTCAATCTCTGGCCCTGATGGTTACAGGTGGGACCTTCCAGGGACCAAATATGCTTATAAGTGTGTGGGTTCGGCTAGATGGTGTCCACAGGAATAGGAAGGTTTACTAAATCATTCAGCAACCTGAGGAAGGCTGGATATGCAAGGACCTGGCAGCAAGTTATGAAGTCACAACTTTCGATGGTAATAACTTTCCCCCTCAGCTCTCTGTCCTCTTTCTTCTGCAAAGTAAATGCTATTTGTGCATCTGTGGACAGCTGGTCTCGTTTTGTTTCGTTTAATAGGGATTTTTAATATTTTTTCCTCCTGTGCTAGTGTGGTCGCAACCAACCTGCATGCATTAATAATCGGGTAAAGTGGGAGGGACTAGGAAGTGTGAGGCTGCAAAAGACTTGTCTACTGGAAGGAAAGTTGTTCAAAAGCCTGTGTCTAGTCTGCACTAGCTTTGAGGAGAGACTATGTAGTCAAAGAAATTGTAGTCCTCTTTGGTGCACTCTCTTCCTCTAAACTTAGTGGTAACTAACAAAGATCAAGCAAGGTCTGACCAACATGAACATGTTACCTCATCTCTGAAGGAGTATGCATTCTCCTAAGGTTTAAGTATGCTACCAGATGCCCCTATATCTAAGGCTTTGCATAATCTGTCTAGCTATGAAAAGATCAGGCTGGACGAGAAATTTGATATTGCTTACTTCGTGGTTGTGGAGAAGCTAGCCTTCACAAAATATCTTATGATCTGTAAAATGGAAGCTAGGCATGATGTGAAGTTTCACATGTAGGGCCACAGTCACTCTTGGATGACTGGAGTGGATGGATGGAGGACTAAATACTCTGGCTATGTACATGACAATTAACATAACACACACTTATAAAATGATGTTACTTATGCTCCGTTGTGAAACTCATCGTGAATATTTTATATCAAAACAAATTTAGTAAATGTCCAATCAAAATTTACATTGGATAGACACTTGTCCTAATCAATCAAAAGTGATATTTTCAGCTCTTTGAGAGGAGAGGTAACAGTGAGCATGTGTGGGCGTGACCAACCAGTGACAAGTGGGTAGTCCCCCGATAATGCCTTAATTGACATATTAAGATTTTAATCATCCTAGAGTCCATTTAAGGCCTTCTACTTCCATAAGTGGTATATTTTTGTTACTATTCTAAAAAGTTTTAACAGGAAAGATTCTACTCTAAAACTTTCTGCAGGATTGCAACGTGGACTTCCAACCCACCAGAAATATTACTTGCCGAGGGACAGTGGCCCTCCTTCACAGAGAGAGAGAGCTATCCTGTGGAGTGGATCACTACTACAAAGGGAATTTTGGTTATGATGTGATACTGCCACTGAGTCAAGGTCACTGAACATTTAAAAATCTCTTACAGGTGAGAATTATTTATATGCAATACTTCCTCACCATAGACTAATAAACTGGGGCTCCTTGCATATCTGTGGTGTCAGTTAGCTTCCCTTCCAGGAATAAGTCACTCAAGCAGGAGCCATCGCAAAATGCCTGAGGGTTGGGAAAGTAAACACCAGTAGAGGTTTTGGTATGTGGTTGTTAGCCACAAAGTGCTGTTGCAGAGAAGTCTGAGCTCCTTTATGGGTTCTGCCAATGTGGAGGCTCTTAGAACTGTTTTGACAGTTACACATCAATATTAGTTTAAGTTCTCATGTAATTTGGTAGAATGACTTCTTGATGCATTTATTTTTTTTAAACACATCATTTTAATAGTAACAAGTTAATAACAAAAGCAACCATTGATAGAGTTAACTATTCCCATGCATACAAAACTGAATATGTCATACATCCTATGGAATACATGCAAAAAGATCCAAGCCCATCCACTCAGAAAAGATGCTTCTCATAAGGTATTTGATTGCATGGAGCAGATAGCGGTGCTCCAATAGCTGGACGTACACAACTTGTGTGATGGACATATTAGTCCAAATATAGTGAAGGCAATCACCACATTTCCCAGTTAATTGTTAAAAATAAATAGGAATAGTAAGACATTTTCATTAATGACAAACTGTCCATTGCTGCACACTTTAGTTGGTTAAGGGGGGGGGGATAGTTATATTTCACACTTGTAGATACCACATTAAATTATCACCAGTGCTTGTCAACTTGTTGTTTAGACCATTTCCAGCTAGTACCACTTTTAGGAATAGTATTAATCTTAGTGTGTATCAATGTTGGAAGTAAATTTGCCAATATACGAGCTACATGATTGACGAAGTTGCTTTTTTCTCTTGTTTTGTTAATTTTAAAAATTAATTACTTAATTAATTATATTTTTTGAAGCCGTAATTGGTAAGGGATTACATCACTAATTCATACATGCAACAGCACAGCTCTGGAGTATAATTAATGCTAGCTATGCATTGCTAGTCAGAAAGGAACTGTCCACGGTGCCCCTGCTGCTCTTGGAGGACAGATGGTATGCACTATGTCGTCTCTTGCATAGAGAATCTTGTCGACGACTTTTAGCCATTTCCAGTGGTTGCTGCTCTTGTGCATCACACTGACCTCACACTAATCATCACCATTGCAGCATGTCGTCTCTCCTGGCCCATCCTCTCTATCATAGTCCACTACCACCCATTGGCCAACACACAGAGACACTGCACAGATAGGATGCCATTCTGACTCATCCTTGTCCTTCTTGATGTTTGCCCTCCTCTTGGCCTGCCTGTCTTTACAGTTTAGCATAGTAACTATTATATCTCTTTCTTTTCAAACATGTGGGATTTTTGCAGGTGCAATGTTTTAGGTGTGACTTGTACCATGGATCACATGACAGATCTAACCAAGTAGATGCTGTAATATTTATATGTACCACAGTTTTTTTTCTTGTAAATGGTTTACCACCAGTACAGTGTTGTCTAGACCAAAGCTTCTTAAACTATACCTTCAGTGATTTCATCATATAGTACATCATATATGCTTGTGATGGACGTACGTGATGGACGTATACAAATATTGTACGTCCAACACATTCTTTCTGGCTATATCAAAAGTAGAAGTCTAAAAGTAAATAGCAGAATAAATGTCTATTGGGAAGCTTATTGGTAACCTTAAACAGAAAATAATAAAATAAAACAAATTTATGCATTAAAAATAAAAGTTTTATTTTGTGATGGACGTACATGCCGATGAAAACCCAAAAGAATGTACAATAAAGTGAGAATTTTATTGACCAACTCATTTGAGGCTAACCTCATCTGAAGAAGCCTAGAACTGATTCAGTCAATCTATTATGCTGAAGAAAAGTATTTAAATTCTATAGATATTTCTTATGAAATGCTACAAGCAAAAACTATCCTTTTTAAAAAATAGCTATGACCCTAAACAAAAAAGGGAAATAACTTTCTGTAAACTAAAGTTATTACAAAATTAGTTACATATTCAGAAACTAGAAGGTTTTGCTTTTCAATGATAACAAACTTATTGGAATGGAACAGTTCATTAATTTTAACGCTTGGTTTTACTTCTCATGGAACTGCCCTGTGTGTGTGTGTGTGTGTGTGTGCGTGTGCGTGTGTATGTGTGTGCGCGCAAGCTGTTACCACACTATTAACTTAAGTGACAACACATTGTGCCCAAACTGGACCGGACCTGACCTGACCTGACCAGAGAGATAAACACACATGGAGTGCTAAGCTTACCCGCAGGAAGATCCATCTGGTAGTAATGGAGACTGCCATTTCCAAGAGCACACAGTAGGTAAGGATGGTCATCAAACATCACCATCAACACTGACCGAGGAATTATGTCTATCATGGAGCAGAGTGGAGTGACAGAGAGGAAGTGGGTAAGGGTTGGTAATGTAGCCAAATTAAAAAGTACAGCAAAATCCACTTACTTGAGTACAACAAACAGCTACTTAATCACAGCAGACAAAAACACAGTTTCACATAGGAGAAAGTGTGCACAGTCATAACTTGTGTTTGTGCGCACGCATGTGTGCATACATGTGCATATGTACATCTGGAGATCTTCACCACATCTAACTCACCTCCCCCTAACACTTGTTTGTCCAGCAACTGCAAGGTTGGCAACCGAAGAAGAGAGACCGACACTTCAGTCCAGAATCCCACCACACAGACCTCAGCCTTGACGTCTGATTGGGCCCCCAGTGGGGAAGCATCAACACATGCCACTTGGAAAGGTAACATTGAAGAACTTTGGAGACGAAGATTGTTGTAGTTGGCGTCAGGGATGTGGGTGTGAGTGCACATCAGAAGAGGGGGGGGGGGGAACATATACAATATTCACATCTATATTGTAGAAGAGAGAAAAACAACGGGAGGGAGGGAGGGAGGGAGGGAGGGAGGGAGGGAGGGAGGGAGGGAGGGAGGAGGAGGAGGAGAGGGAGGGAGGAGAGGGAGGGAGGAGAGGGAGGGAGGAAGGAGAGAGAGAGTCTGAGCGTAAACTAGAAGGTGTAATATAAAATCACCTGACAAGCATGAGACTATCCTGACCGATCTCTAAGTAGAAGATCTCTTTGCCCAGAGCAATCACGACTTGAAAATAGTTACAAGCCACAGTGCAGATGCTGTGATGGGAGGGTGGTTCCCACTTGCTAAACAACAACAGAAATAGCAGAAAAAAGATATTACAGTTAAAATATGTCAAATTATTATACGATAACTTTTTTAAAGGATGAAAACATTCACCACTTCACCCAATTAAAAAACAAACCACACCTTTCCCTATTTGCCAAATATGTGATATAAAATGACAATTTTAAAAACCTGCAATTGGTCCGCACAGAATAGCTGACTATCCATGGTAGCGACTGGAGAGTGATAACAAAACAAACTTTGATCATTTAGTCTGAGAGGAATCAAAGGAAAGAAAGAAACCCTGTCCATTTCCTCAGAAGCATTTGTTTCTCTCTCTCTCTTTTTTAAAAATTAAAAAAATTTTTTTTTAACTAATTGCAATATACTTTCCTCTTCTTTTTCCCCCTTTCATTGTAAGGTTGTTCAGTGTAATAACAAAGCCACACCTCCATGTGTTGTTGAATTATTAAGTACGAATAAAAGAGGTGATCTCATATTGAAGTGGGAGACAAAAAAACAAAACAAACTGAAATAATAGTTTCATTGCCTCTTGTCATGATGTAATCAACATGTCTGCAGGAAAGGTAAGGTGTGGCACTCCTAAACTCCTACATTTAGCCAAATGTAGTCTGGCATAATAATAATAATAATAATAATAATAATAAAAATGATAATAATAATAATAATGATAACAATGATAAAAAATATTAAAATAATATAACCATAACAGTAACAATCCTAATACCGTGATAACAACAAATGACAACAATAGTGTGTCTGAAGACTGATTCAGATACTCACTGAATTTAATTTAGTGGGAACAGACATAGAATGTTACAATGTATTATAAAAGTAATGCATTGTAACATGTATATACATCACTAACCATAACAATGTCATGTCCTGTGTTCGAATGAGCCGAACAGCTTCAGACGTGATCTACACATAACATACAGGCACATACACACACAGGCGCGGCACATGCACACACACCACACCCACACACAATAGTCCAATAAAATCATAATTATATAAGCTAAATAATTAATTTGAATTGCAATCTATTCTGTTTTGGGTATACTGTGTTTTCATAATTGTCATACTTTACCACTATGCCTCTCTCAGCTGGACACCATCTTGCTTCCTCTATCCCTTACCTATACATGCCTCTTCAACCTCTACCTTGCCACCCGTTCATTTTTCCGTGTTTTACATTTTTCATCCCTTACCTCCCTACTCTCTACCCTTCATCCTCCACCCTTTACCTGTCCCATCCTCCTTACCCTCCACCTCCTTCGTCCCATACCTCCTTATTCCTTACCATCCCTACCCCATACTTTTCTTTGACTTTTACTTGCCCTACCCTTTACCTCCCTACTTCTTACCCTTTTACACCTTACCTAGTGAACCTTTTTACATCCTCCACCCTTTACCTCATTCATTAGCCACACTATGTGTGTGACCTGTGCCCTACATATACTGCACACAGCAAACACACTGATACTCATTTAAACATGCAACCATTTCCTCACAGACAAATGCCTCACAGCACAGCTACATGCAGCCCTCCCTCTCCCCATTCACCCACCCACACCACACACACTCACCCCACCCACCTACAAACACTCACTCATCCACACACACTCCACACACACAACACTCCACACACAACACACACACCTGCACTATGTTGCCTCCTGTGACATTGGATGTGTGAAAGGTTTGCTGGTCGGAGACCAATGCTTCTATGTCCACCTCCTCCATCTCGTCTCCATTCAACCTTAAGATCCTATCATACATCACAAACCACACACACACACAGAGCAGCACCAGATGTTATAGACGTTATAGAGGTTATGCAACAATGTTTACTCACATAGTGCGTCCAACTAAGGCCACCACCAGAGTGTTGTCATGGGAACTATCCCCATCTCCGCAATGCAAAGACCATATACCTACATAAAAAATTTAAAAAATAAAAAAGATCCTCACTAAGTCTGTTCACATGAATACCCAGCTTCTCTCTCTCCAGTGTGGGTGTGTGTGTGTATGTATGATGATGACCTTTGACTCCTGTGAGGTCTGTGGTGATGTGTTGAATAAGCCCCACCCCACTGCGCACAATCCTCAGAGAACCATCCTTAGCATAACCGGAGCAAGAAACAATCTTGGAGGAAGAAGTGGACATGTTGGTTTCACTTACAAGCACATGTAAAGTCATACACATATACATATATTATAGTCATCAGTATGTATAGAGACATGCACACATCTTGAGTCATAGATGTACACAAGCATTTTTCCACTTAGAGTTAACCACACCCCTTACCACTATTTAAAGGCGATACAAATACTGTTAATGAATAAAACATGAGATAAATCATCCTCAATCCCTACACCACATCCATTGTGAATGGTTAAGCCTCCATCACTGCAAGCATAATGTCCACTGGCAGATATGAATGTAAGGGAACATGTTATCTTGTCTACTGCTGGTACACTCGAACTCACTGCATCTTGACCTTGCTTGTCGAGGTCGACCACGCACATGTCCAGGATAGGGCCGAGGTTACCATACTGCTCCAAGAGCTCCAGGTAACTACCTTCATCATCAGGGGTAGGTGATATCTGGAAGGGGGGGGGGGGGGGGGGGACATTAGTTAGAGTTAAATTAGTGGGTAAGGATGGTACAATATTAAAACACATGTGAGTCTCTTATAGAAGATACACAGGTATAGATACCACCTTACCAACCTTGATCAGCTGTGAGTCGCCATACAAGGATCCAACAAACATCACTCCATTATCCAGGTAAGCAAGACAGTAAGGGGTCGAAGTCTAGAACACCAACACACATACAATAAAGAAGTTGGAATGGATGGAATAGATAGTTGTAGTGTGTGTGGTTGACACAGTCTTGCTCTAGCTCAAGACAACCATTCCTAGTGTGGAACAGGAGATAAACCATTGTTCACTACCTACCATTATCAGACAAGGTCCCTGATGTAACACACACACTCTCTCTCTTTCACACACACACACACACACACACACACACACACACACACACACACACACACACACACACACACACACACACACACACACAGAGAGAGAGAGAGAGAGAGAGAGAGAGAGAGAGAGAGAGAGAGAGAGAGAGAGAGAGCTAGGGATAAAAAAAACTCAAGGTGATGATTGCAAATATGCTAATGATCACACTCTGTACAATTCACTCAGCAAAAATATACAGGAGTTAGATATAAACAAATGAACAAAAGTTTACTTTACAATGGAATGCACTCGTCCACAAAAAATAACCATTATTAACTGTAGTCTGGTGTAGCCAGATCCTTTACACACTGCGGGAAAGAGTCTGGGGACATGGTAATGTCAATGTTATTCTGCTGGAATGTGGAAGTGGCTATTAGTAATATAACCTAGATTGGAATTTGTGGTTAATTTCTACACGTAATTGACCACTGCCTCATATGAGGCAGCAGAACAACTTTAGCATAGCCATATCCCAGACCCTTCCTCAGCATAGTGATTCAGTAAAGGGTAGCGCTATGCCAGACTACATTGACTGCTCATGCAGAGAGAGTCTGTGTGTGTGTATAACAAGCACACCAACCGGCGACCATTACCTCTCCCAGCTGCTCCACTCTGAGGGTCACTTGCTGCATTGTTTTTTCCTTCGTCTCTATGTCCATGTTCTCCTCCATCTCCAGGAGGATCATGTGCACCATTCCCGAGTTGTCCCCCAAGACACAGCGAGAGTTGTCCACCGCGCCCATGCATGTGACGTAACTCTTCTTCATACATGGCGGGTAAATGGTTACCTGGCAAGAGAGAAGTGAAAGATGTCAGAAGATATGAAAAAAATGGAGTCTAAACAGGTTGGACGCATCCACACTAGAATGGGTTTCATCCCAATAGGTTCTCTGTGAAGCCTACGAAAGGTATTAAGAGTTTAGCTATTAGGAGTTTAGCTATAAGGAGTTTAGCTATTAGGAGTTTAGCTATAAGGAGTTTAGCTATTAGGAGTTTAGCTATTAGGAGTTTAGCTATTAGGAGTTTAGCTATTAGGAGTTTAGCTATTAGGAGTTTAGCTATAAGGAGTTTAGCTATTAGGAGTTTAGCTATTAGGAGTTTAGCTATTAGGAGTTTAGCTATAAGGAGTTTAGCTATAAGGAGTTTAGCTATTAGGAGTTTAGCTATAAGGAGTTTAGCTATAAGGAGTTTAGCTATTAGGAGTTTAGCTATTAGGAGTTTAGCTATTAGGAGTTTAGCTATAAGGAGTTTAGCTATTAGGAGTTTAAGCTACAACAGCTCTCTCCCTCTTCTCTCCTCTGGTAGTGCGACGACATTTCAGAGGGAAAGACAAAATAAAGTAGTGCACGCAAAAATAAAATATCCTGCTTCTATACCAGGTGAACACAAATCAGTTAATCAGCCCAGCCCATTATTCAGCCCAGCCCATTATTCAGCCCAGCCCATTATTCAGCCCACATAGGCAGGAGTGGGTTCAGCACTATGCCAGTGTGGACGCTAGGAAATAGTTGGAACCAGGTATTGCTGAAAGAGATACAAACCGGTTTGTAGTGTGGACAGGCCTTAAGTCAGTTTGATAGATGTGCATTCTTTGCGTATTCCCATTATGTTAATAACCAGATACTGACTCATTGATGGGTTACTACATCAATAATATGAGCATTTGGCCACATGCCACCGACAGACCTCCTGCAGTAGTTTAACCGTCTGCAAGTGCAGCAGAAATCATCACTAGAGTAAGTGTAATTTTGAGGGGGATCTTTGTTTGAAATCTGAATCATTCTAAACAAGAGGACTTCAATGATATATTGGCCAAGTGACTAAGGAACACATTGACCAAGCGGGAACTCAAGGTTAGAATCCAGGACTGGGCTTTCTTTTTCTTCTTCCCCCCCCCCCCCCCAACTTTTCCCTTCTTTTATTTCTTCTTCCCTCTCCTCTCTCCCCATTTCCCCCCTCCCTTTCCCTTATGACTCTGTAACTTATTTATTTTGCGTATTCCCAAAGAATGCACATCTATCAAACTGACTAAGGCCTGTCCACACTACAAACCGGTTTGTATCTCTTTCAGCAATATATTTAAATATCCCATAAATATTAATTTCACTTACAATATGCTTTTGAAATAAGGAAATACATTTCTTGAACACCTTTTGCACAAAGCAAAGGAATTATCTCTCCCCATTTTGATTAGTTGTGTCAACAGTATCAAAACAAGTAACATCAAATATCACCACATGGATTAATCCTGATACATCAAGCCATACATTGACGATGGCGAAATGGAAGTATTAAAAGTATGAAAAATGTCATGTGCATGTCATGTGATCATGTGATGTGGTCATGTTCCCTATGGCAACCACAGGGGGACAGAGCACACATTCCTCTACTAATGACACTAGCACACCTGATGAACAAGTAGATGCAACTTACATTGGTTTCTCCATCATAGTAGGTGATGGTGTCGAGCCCAGTAATGAGGACACCACCGAATGGGAGGGGAACAGGCTGCAATAGGGATGCCCCCGTCTCCACGGTGACAGTCTTCCATGGCCCCGCCTGCAGCTCCTTCTCCTCGAGGGACAACACTGCAGTCTTTAGCAAGCGTTCCTTATTGTGCTAAATAATATATGGACCAACATGTAACAAACATAATAGTAAGAAATTATAAAGAAACTTAAATTTTGAATGGTTTCAACAATTGCCTGGAGCATACACAGCAGGAGGGAGCTAAGAATCTTCCCCTCTGAATATACAAGAAAATGTTTTAGGAAATCTATCATTCTCGGTTTGTCTGTTTGTTTGTTTGCTTGCTTTTCTTGGTAAGGAAGGGCCAAGTACCAAGGATTGATAGAGGTCAAAATATGTTTAGAGTTTTAGATAAGAAGGCTGCGTTGATAAACAATGACAATCATCCAGGGGATTAGTATGATGGGCCACACAGCTCTGAACAGTAAATTAAGACAGCAATTTGTATTTGACTAAGACATGCTACGTGCCCAAGCCTTTGTTCGGAAGAGATGTACCTATAGATTAATGTATGCGCAGAGTATGGATGGATGGATGGATAGACATTAATGGACAATAAACAAAATACAATGGACACTTCAATTCCAGTCCCCATTCAAATGACCACACCCACCTCGTTAAGCGTGGAACATGATCACTCACAGTGAGATAGACGAGAGTAGGCATGGAGCAATTGCTCAGAAAGAGCATGTCTATGGCTGCAAGGTCGTCCATTTTGCAATTGAAGGCCCCCAACTCTTCTCCGGAGTCCAACGTGAGAGGTATGACCTTGATCATGGCGGTGTACAAGTGAAGGGCTATCATGGTGCAGGCAGGGTCCACCACACCAAGGTCCTGACCACAGGTTGGTCTGCTCACTCTGTCCTGGAGAACAAAGGGGGTGGGGGTGGAGATTATAAGATATATACCTTCCCAAATGAGTCTTTCAATAGTAATGTCGTTTCTAAATGTCATCCCTTTCCAAATGAGATCAATTTTAAATTATACGCCTTACTTAATATATATATCTCTAACTAAATGTGAATATTTTCAAATATGTTTCCTAATAACAGGTCATCCCTTCCCTATTGTCATAATTATCTTGAACGATATCCCATTCCTAATGACAACCTTTCCCAATTGATATCCCTCTCCTATTGCTGTCCCTACCGCACTGACCCTAATGACAACCTTCCTGCCAGAGTATCCCCCCATCCTTGGACTTTGATGATGAAGTACAAATTGTGCATACATTGCTGAGTGCTATACTATAAAGTACGAATAGTCTGTCTGTCTGTCTGTCCGTGTATCCTTGAATCATGCCTGAATGATTAAAGTTAGACCCACAAATCCATATATATTTAGAATCAGTGTCACCAGGGGAACATCATGAGCATGTCTATACGGCCACACCCCTTTCTGATACAACTTAATTCTGCGAATAACATGGAGTAGGTCCAATCTGGCCACACCTTTTCCTCTTTGCTTGTAAGGCTAAAAATGCCAAAAAAAAGGTACTTCTAGAAACACTTTGATCTAATCATATGTTCACTTGTTTTAAAAGTCTACATGATATCGCTTCAAAGCAGCACACATTATTGTGACTACAGTCCACTAAAGATGGGCTGAAAAACCGCTCGTAGGGCAGGGTTTTTCGCTTGTACCTATAAATGTCAACTCTGTCTGTCTATCCAACTTTGAACTTCTCCCAGAGTTTTGGTCAGATGCCCCCAAATTTTTTTTGTGCATAATGTGGTATCTTAGCTTATCTTACCACCAAAATTTTCCAAAAGTGGTACCCCTGGTGCTAGTACTTCTAAATTTTAATTAAAAAAATTTTTTTTTTCTTTTTTTCCTTTTTTTTATTTATTATTTTTTTTATTATTATTATACAAACTTGCCCAATAATGGGTGAGGGTGGATCCTGGAACAAAAGTGACCTTTACCAGTTTATTGTGTGACTCACTTCCATATTTCCATGAGCTCTGGTGATCACCTGACCACTTTCAGCGTCATAGCACACTACAGCCAGATGGTGGCGTGCTGTCATGAACACAAGGGAATCCTTCACATCTTTCTATAAAAACAACAAAACAACCAGACAACAACAGACATAATAATTAATATTGTCCATTATAGCATGGCATTTGTAATAGGTTCAAGTAGAATAAAAACTTGTATAGCCACAACACTAGCAATACTATGTTTGACACTCTTACTTTGGTATGCAAAATTACCTCATCACTCTTCACACTGTCACAAGTACAGCTCCATGTATATGGTTTGCATCAATTAGAGATTTTGCAAATTATCATTAAAATAAAAGGTTTTTAAGACAGTTTTAACGAAGCCATTTTAAACACTCTCACTAAGTGGTTTTTAATATTCACTGAAATGAGGTTTTAAATTCCTCACCAAAGGAAGAGGTTTTTACACACCATGAAGTAAAAAGTTAATACTTTTACTAAAGAAAAAATAGTAACACTCGTAATGTTTTCATGTCTGTCTGTCTGTCTGTGTGATGTGCGGACTCCTCCCAAACCACTGGAGGGATCTTCAAAAAAATTTCAGGAATTGATTAGGGCACCCACTGTACATCCCCAAGAAAGTTTCATTCAAATCAGGTGGCTATGGGTGTGATTTAGTGACATGGAACACTAAATATCACCAAAACTTGCCATATTTATTAACTTTATTGTTTGTTTAACTGATGAGATTAGTGTCAACAAACCCTACATCCTACCATAATTCTCAGTTTGTTTTTTTTGTTTGTATATTTGGTAACTACTCCCAGATGACTCCGCCTGAGTTCTTGAATTCCTCACTAAAGGAAGAGGTTTTACACTTTATGAAGTAAAATGTTAATATTCCCACTAAAGTAAGAACAGTAACACTCCTAACATTTTCGTGTCTGTCTGTCTCTGTCTGTCTGTCTCTGTCTGTTGTTCCGTGTGATGTGTGGACTTTGCGTGAAGGAGTGAATGGATGAGCAATTGATTGGGCGAGATAGCGATTAGGTGATTGGGTGAGCGAATGATTGGGTGAGCGAATGATTGGGTGAGCGAATGATTGGGTGAGCGAATGATTGGGTGAGCGAATGATTGGGTGAGCGAATGATCAAGTGATTGAATGATTGTGTCAGCGAATGATCAGGTGATCGAATGATTGGGTAGGCGAATAATTGAGTAAACCAGTAATTTGATAAGAAAGTTATTTGGTGAGACAGTGATTGGTGAGCGAGTGATTGGTGAGACAGTGATTGGTGAGCGAGTGATTGGTGAGTGAGTGATTGTGTGAAGATGTTATTGGATGAGCGAGTGACTAGGTAAGTAAGTTATTGAGTGACAGGATGATCGGGTGAACCAGTTATTGGATTGGCCAGTGAGTGATTTAGTGAGGAAGTGATTCGGTAAGCCAATGATTGTTAAGAGAGCAATTGTGTGAGTATGTGATTGGGTGAGCGAATGATTGCGTGAGGGAGCGATTGGTTGAGTGATTGATCGGGTCAGCGAGTGATTTAGTGACTTGGTAATCCAGTTATTGGGTGAGAGAGTGATTAGGTAAGGATTTATTGGGTGAGTGAGTCATTGGGTGAGTGAGTCATTGGGTGAGTGAGTCATTGGGTGAGTGAGTCATTGGGTGAGTGAGTCATTGGGTGAGTGAGTCATTGGGTGAGTGAGTCATTGGGTGAGTGAGTCATTGGGTGAGTGAGTCATTGGGTGAGTGAGTCATTGGGTGAGTGAGTCATTGGGTGAGTGAGTCATTGGGTGAGTGAGTCATTGGGTGAGGGAGTCATTGGGTGAGGGAGTCATTGGGTGAGGGAGTCATTGGGTGAGTGAGTCATTGGGTGAGGGAGTCATTGGGTGAGGGAGTCATTGGGTGAGGGAGTCATTGGGTGAGTGAGTCATTGGGTGAGGGAGTCATTGGGTGAGGGAGTCATTGGGTGAGGGAGTCATTGGGTGAGGGAGTCATTGGGTGAGTGAGTCATTGGGTGAGTGAGTCATTGGGTGAGTGAGTCATTGGGTGAGTGAGTCATTGGGTGAGTGAGTCATTGGGTGAGTGAGTCATTGGGTGAGTGAGTCATTGGGTGAGTGAGTCATTGGGTGAGTGAGTCATTGGGTGAGGGAGTCATTGGGTGAGGGAGTCATTGGGTGAGGGAGTCATTGGGTGAGTGAGTCATTGGGTGAGGGAGTCATTGGGTGAGGGAGTCATTGGGTGAGGGAGTCATTGGGTGAGTGAGTCATTGGGTGAGGGAGTCATTGGGTGAGGGAGTCATTGGGTGAGGGAGTCATTGGGTGAGGGAGTCATTGGGTGAGTGAGTCATTGGGTGAGTGAGTCATTGGGTGAGTGAGTCATTGGGTGAGTGAGTCATTGGGTGAGTGAGTCATTGGGTGAGTGAGTCATTGGGTGAGTGAGTCATTGGAGGAGTGAGTCATTGGAGGAGTGAGTTATTGGGTGAGTGAGTTATTGGGTAAGCGATCGATCGGGTGAGCTTATGATTGGGTAATCCTGTAATTGGGTAAGAGAATGATTAGTTGAGTTATTGAGTGTGCCAGCGAGTTATTATGTAAGGAAGTGTTCAGGTGAGCAATTGATTTGTTGAACTAGTGATCCAGATATCCTTATTGAAGCGGCCAAGAGATCCATCCCATGCAGTTGCAGAAACACATACCATGTTGGGATAAGGAGTGAGAGTTTTTATTGTGCCTTCCTCAACGCTCCCAACTGGGAAGTCTAACAGTGCTACCACAGCACTGCTATCCCATCTTGACCAGCAAAGGTGTGAACGATGGAATGAAGCCATCAATTTCATTGACTTCTCACACTCCAGCCGCTTTGCATGGAGTACCCTTAACAGACTGACCAGTAGGTCAAGATACACCCCTCGCAAATGTCCCGTTTCAGAAAATTCTATCACATCACAAGTTGTGAGACACGGGATCTTCCCTGTGAGACAGCGAATCTCCTTGATTCGTGGCCTCGGAGGTGTCCGACATCTGGAGGGTCTTAATATCAGACAGTCAGAGTCTCTCCAGTGATTTCACCGCAGAAGAGCTCACATCTGCCCTCCAATATCTAAAGCCTGGGAAAGCCGCTGGCCCAGATTCCATCTGCCTAGAGTTAATACTCCAAGCTGGCTCTGAAATGAAGTCCTGGTTTTGTGAATTCCTCCTTCCTGCTTGCGCAACAACAAGATCCCAAGATCTGGAGAAGTGCACTAGCTCTCATGATCTTTAAGCCAATAAGCCCCCAGGAGACCCAAAGAGCTATCGACCATGAGATCCTCGAGCGTCATATCTACGCCCGTGTCGAGTCCACCATCGACCTGCTTCTCCCTAGGGAGCAAGCTGGTTTCCGACATGGGAGATCAACCAGAGATTGAGTCACTTTGTGGACTCAGGCCATTGAGGAGAGCCTTCTGGTGAAAAAGAAGGTCGGTGCTGTGTTTGTTGATCTCACAGCAGCCTATGATACTGTATGACACTGTGGTCTCACCAGCAAGCTTCCGTGTTTGCTGCCAGACAGGCACATGGTCAAAATGATCATGGAGCTTGTCACTAACTGTAGCTTCACCCTCACCACCGGGAGCGGAACACGCAGCAGGTTACGACGCTTCCAACAAAAAAGTTCCACAGGGATCAGTCTTGCCCCCTTCTACACAACATCTACACCTGTGACCTGCCAACATAAAGTCTCACAGAAATGTGCTTGTGCAGACAACCTTGCATGTGTGCATTCAGCTGGAGACTGGCAGGCCGTCAAAGGGGCTCTTAGCCAAGACCTAGTGATTTTACCTCAAGATATGGCGGCTGAAACTCAGTTGATCAAAAACAGTGTCAGCTGCCTTCCATCTGAACAGGGAGGCAGGTTGTAAGCTCAATGTCACACTTGATGGAAAACGCTTGCCCTTCACCCAAATACCAACCTACCTGGGTGTGAAACTGGACAGGTCACTTATGTACCACTGACACCTCGAGTCACTGTGTGGAAAACTAACTTCATGCATAGTCCTTATGAGGCAGCTTACCAGATCGGGATGTGGTACCAGTGCAGCTGTTCTTTGAACAGCTGGCTTAGCTCTTGTCTACTCAACAGCAGAGTACTGTGCACCTGTCTGGTGTCGCAGTGTACACACCTGCATCATTGACACAGCAATTAATGATGCACTCCGCATAGTGACTGGATACCTGTGCCCCACACCATTGGGCAACCTTCCCATCCTTGCAGACATCCAACTTGCTGAGCTTCGTTGAATGTAGGCTATGCTATCTTTCAGTTGCCGGGCTCTGGCACCAGGTCATTTGCTTTACCACAAATAGCAGATCCTGCCAAACAGCCTCAGCAACTGAGGTCACGGCACTCAATTGTGCCAGCTGCAAAACAGTTTCTCAGGTCCATCGAGGAGCAAAATATCGATGTGGCACATTGGGCAGATCATGCTTGGAGTGCAGAATGGTGCAACAGTTTGTCCAGACTGCACTCATTCATCTCTGATGCCAGACCTCGCCCACTCGGATTGGCTCTGCCAAAATCAACGTGGACAAGGCCAAACCATCCTCGAACCGGTGCTGGGCACTTCCGCTCATCCATGCACAAATGGGAAATGGCCCCTTCAGCTATCTGTGAGTGGCGAGGAGGATCAAATTGTAGATCATATTGTACAAAGATGCCAATACTCGCCACCAAATGGCATACATGGTCTGCAGGTCCTGGATGATGACACCATCAAATGGCTCTCAACTTCATGTCCCAATATCTAGCCTGGATGGTTTTGGACTCAAGGAAGATAACTTCAAACTTCATAAACGATTGAATAAATGAATAGGAATGAAAACAAAGGATACTAGCTAATGTGTTATGTTTTCTGCTCAGAATTAAATAATTGTACAATTATCAAAACCACAATAAAAATAGTTTCAATTATGGTGGCTATTTCAAATGCTATATGGAGAAAATTTAGCAATTAATATAATTTGGACACTATAAATGGAATAAAACTTCATTTCCTACACTTTTACATTACTGTTTTTAAAGGATTTAGTAAACTAGCCAAACTGTGTAGGTAACAACAGCAGTATAGCTGTTAGTCAGGTGCTTCATTATTTATGAACACAAAAAAATAATTCATTTGATCAACCCAGTGCAATTATGGATTGTGGCCATTTTGAATGAAGCTGGTTGATTGGTGTGGTTGCACTGTTGCCAACACAAAAATACACACAAGAAAGTGCAAAGGTGTGCTACATATAGAAATAAACAATGTACTAACTTGTGGTCTTATAAGTTTGGCGATACTGATTCTGCCGTTAATATCAACATCCACAACTTTCTTTAAACCTTCCGCAGTCACTAGGTGCACAACCAGGTTGTTTCCCTTGATCAAGATGAGATTTAGCTCATTGGATGCTGTAAAATTCCCCGTTAGTGCAATGGAAACGGCTGTGGGTTTGAAAACGTTTACTACGTAGTTGTTGGCCATAACTAACAGAATAGAATGGCCGCTTCAAATAACTGATAGCCCAGCTGGTTAGCAGCACCCTAGTACAAATTCCCGGATATATCCCGGCTGGATTTCAAGCCACCACTATGCGCATGCCTATACTACTTTTTTTTATGTTGGGTTGCTCATAGATTTAGTACTCCGTCAAAATGTAGTCTCACTAGTCAGACCCTTTACCTTCTGGATTTCTTGGTCTGGCTGTCCATGCGTGCGTGCGCGCGAGGACTCAAACTCAGTCCAGCAGGATGGATCTTCGCAATAATTTCAGGGATTCATTAGGGCACCTTACTACATATGCTCCTGACCTGAAGTTGTTTTCACAGCCAGGAATCATCTGGCTGAAATTTGGCATGTGATCTCCACATGACCAGGGGAGTGTTTTTTTATCTTCATGTAGGTGTGGCTTGGTTGTTATTAGACACACATACTCATTGTTTTCACTGCCAAGAACTTGTTACTTCCACAGAAGCATTCATTAGTTGTTATCATGTTTGTGTGGATGAGGCTGTTGTCTGTGATCCCTACATGATAGGTTAAACAAAATGAACAAGTTTGTTACTGCAGGAAGTGGAAGGCAGCTAGTATTAATGATAGTAATTATATGCAGGCTGAGCTCAGTTATAGGTTATCACAGGTATATATGCCAGGACACTTTCAGTCCTGTACTTGTATGGGGAGCCTCTCACTGTGGACTCTCAGTAAGGGCAGACACCCTCTGTAATCAGGACACCTGCACTTTCCCATGCATTTTTCAGAATTTTGAACAGCTATGAACAGGTGCAACAATGAAGCTTGATGATTTTCTCAATTTTTTTAGTATTTATTAACAGAATTAGATAATCAGAATTTCTCGGAACAAAGGCTTTTATTTAATATTAGCAAAGAATTAGCACAGACTAAGTCACAAATCAGGTAAGGTTAGTTCAACTAAATTTATACATGTAAATGTGTGGGAGTAATATAAGGATATAAGGTTCAAACATCACATCAACTTTATACTGAACTGTGCCTATTTTTTTTTCTTCCCCCACCTACAAATAATAAATGGCTATTATCTCGAACAAAGATGGGTCTTCTGAATTCCTGTCTGTGCATATCACTAATCACATTCATTAGTCTAAGATAGGATGATATTGTGGGCTGACAGAAAGATACCATTTACCTGTAGAGAAGGGTAATATACACATTGAATATTACATGGGGGAAAAAAAAAAATACCAATTGCACCAAAATTAATAAGATTTACAATTTGAAGTCCGCCCCCTTATTTCTAGCTCAAACGATATCCCGTGGTTTAAACATGTATTTTTATTTCATAAATATACAATGAAGTACGTTACAATATTCTAGTCTTCAATTAGAGGGTGCAACTGACACACCAGTAAACATACAAGACAATACATGCTTAATTCAACATTATTGGAAGTTTTAGTACACTATCAATCAATTAATATTTGCCGCACAAGAATAATATGAGACAAACACAACATAAAAGTGTGAGAGAGACTGATGAATATACTTTTTTTTTTTGTTTAAAAATAATAAGCAAAAGGAGGTGAAGTGGAAATATCGAATACTTCTTCACTCTCAATACATTCCCACTAGCATCATCATGGAACTTAAACAACCATTGGTCCATCAATAAATAGTTAAAATGAATTATATTGTCTTAATATGATATCGTCTCAAGACGTCCTGACCAACTGGAGTTGGAGCTGCAGTGAGCAAGTCTCTGCCTGCAAAGGATTTCGGAAATGCCAACACATCCTTCAGACTTCTGACTTGACATATGATGGCCATCAGTCGATCAAAACCTATACAAAGATATCAGCATACTTACTAATATTGAAATTTATAGCAACAGAACTCCTTGAATACTTCTGGTGGGCTTTGTTAGGTAATGCTGAGATGGAGTTGGTAACAAAGGAGGACTACTGCAGCTGACCAGTGAACTATGTGATCTCACTGCCACAGCTGCTCTTTCTACTGTAGTGTACTGTTTGAATGAAATGTTAAATGTTAAGAAATTATGACCAAAACAATAGGGGAAATATTCTTAGGTTACAAGCTCTTCAGGAAATAATGAATATAGAATGAGAGAGTGAACATGTAAAATCTACTGATCTGTTCCAAATATTTCAATTAAGGCCTTATAGTTCCATAGATTGGATTGAGCATTTATAATTAATCTCTCTAGCCTAGAGTCTCATATATATTTATTTATTGTTGGACTGTGACTAAATTACATCAACAAACAGGTCAACATATAAATTCTTATCAGGGACAAAATGTCATTTTAATCTCATAAACTGTAATAATCGTTTGAATACATTCAATGAACAAAAGCTATGTACAGAACATCCTCTGCTAATTAACGTGAACTGATTATAATTTGCCATTCAATAAAGAACAAACCAACTAACTCTTTAATAACGAACTCATTTCCCTAGACTTCAACCTGCTTCAACCCAGTGTAATGTTGGTCCAGTGTGTGTCCCCATAAAGCTATTGTCAACCTACTTCAACCTGCCTCAACCCAGTGTGATCATAAGATACAGTATACAGGGATTAGGAATGCACTGTGTGCTCCATATTAAATAGTACAAGTCTATAAAACATCAGGGAACATCTGTGTTATGGCGCAAATATTTATTTAATAGGCCACCAACTTACAGGGAAACATAAAGATTCAGAAAAAGGAGCTTAATTCCAAGAAATATCAACATCAAATCCTTGATTAGGTTTCTTTGCTGTTTGTACTTAAAATCTAAGTGCTGAAAGTTCCACTAGTCCGGGTGAAGTTCTTGACGTCCATAAAGTTTAGCTGAAATTATGGATAACTGAGCCCATGTGGTTAGCTAAAGGTAAATCAAACATTTGGTTATTTAATACAAAAGGATCTGGAAGGAAGATTTCTGGAGCCAACTTGTGTCCAATGATATAAAGCTAATTTTGTGTGACAAATTGTTACATGCAGGGATATGAGAGAAGAGCTAATGCTATGATAGAGAATGGATCCCATTCTGCCTATTTTAACTTCATTTTTCTTTCTTTTTTTGTTGCTTTGTCTCCTTATATCTTACCTGACCCACAAGCTAATTTAATGCAACACACTCAACATCTATTCTTATGAAAATGAAGTTATTTCACACAGGAACCACCCTACACACTGCGATATTGTTATTCATCAATCATGATGCATGTGTATAGGGTTGTTGTCTACATTGCTGCAGGCCTGGACAGCAAGATTGTGGATCCTGATTGTGGTCTTCATACATGACGCTTACGGGCACAGTTAGAAAGGAGTATTTCACCAATACCAAGTAAGCTTCCGTCAGGTGGATGGATATCCAGTCTAAGCAAAGCTCCCACCTTCTAATTATAGTTGCCTCTAAGCTCATTTGGTTACTGAGTTACCAACTATTGTAAAAAAGTCAGCGTACTATAGCAGCTGCTTCCTATAGAGCTGGAGCTATGAAGCATAAGGAGGAAGGTTACCGCCTGTTCAGAGACAATCATGTCATGATGGTGCAATTTCATCCATGTAGCAATGACAACTACTGCCTTTTCCATGCACTTGTTAAACCTTCCTTCAGGACCACTGGAAATTGTTCAACTGCTGTGCCCCTGGGAACACTGTCAGGCAATGTGGTGTGCTCAGTGTAGCTGCAAGGCAGGAGCTGGTGGGTGCTGCCAACACGTTGCAGCATTACTATGTCGTATCCTAGATCATGTGGAGCTAGGACTCCAGGATATTCCTCAGGATAAAACTTGTGCTGAACAACCACAGCAGTGGCACAAACCTAAAAAAAAAATGTGGATGATGGTCCAAGCATTATTTTCCAGGATTCTGTTTGTACACCATTCTTATGGTAAACATAAAGTAGAGAAGTCTGCCATTCGAATGGAAAAAATGAAAACTTATCGAGCATGTCCTTCCAACTCTAGTACACTAACAGAGGAGCATATTAGGCAATTTTGCACTAGTTTAGAAGGTAAAACTAATGCACCACTCTTCACTGTAGTCATGAGAAATAATGACTGTAAGCCATTACCTCAAGGTAAGATGGAGGCTGCAACTACTACAACTTCTGCAACCAGTACAGCAGCAACAACTGCTGTGATGAATTCTGCCTCAGCAACATCACTTACCGCAGAGGAAATTATGTGGGGAAAACTGAAAGTCACTAGCGAACAGAATGCACAGATAGGAAAAAATACAAGAGGGCAAGAGAATTCCACTATTTGAGGAACGTAAAATCAGAGTTACTGCTTCCTTCTTTGGTTGTGTGTGTAGGAGGCTACCTAACACTTCTTCAAATGCATCAATTAATCCATAATCAATCAGAAAATGTGCAGGTCAATGCCCATAGCATGTGCATGGGGGAAGAGTAACCAAAATAAAGCATTGAATGCATATAAATCAAAATTGTAAGAATATGGTCACTATAATTTAAAAGTTACAGAATCTAGACTGGCTATTAATCCTAACTACGTATTCCTTGGCACTAGTCCATATGGTGTCATATTTGATCCTGCCTCCTCAGATCCCAATGGACTATTAGAGATTAAGTGTTCCCTATCAGTTGAGGGACTGCACTCCACAAGAAGCAGCACAGCAGAAATATTATTTCTGCAGAATATTTCTGCAGTATTGAAAATGGGACTATATTTTTTAAAACAGTACCATTACTACTAGCAAGTTCAAGGACAAATGGTGATCTGTTCAAGGAAGTGGTGTGATTTTATTGTATACACAAATACTGGCATTTCAATCAAAAGAATTTAATTGGAAGAATTTTTCTGGAGGGACATGCTCTTGAAATTAAAGTGTTGTTATGACTGTGCAATATTACCGAAATTTGTAGAAAAACTAAATGAATGTTTTCATATTGCAATTTAAACCACTATTTTGTTCATTCATAACTTAATCCATTTTATTCACATTGTTATCATATATAAACAATTTTATTATGTCAGGGAACGAGCTGAGAAGTTTCAAGGACTGACAAGACAAGAGAAAGAAGAATATATTAACGTTATTACCTGAACTGTGATTTGTTTACTGTTAAACAGATATGTGGTTTGTGGTAGTTAATAAATGGATTTGTGTTTCTGTGGTGTTCAATTATGCATGTTTTGTGTGCTAAAAGGCGGTAAGAATCTGATTGGCTGAACAGAACATATGCACACACACAGAGTACCAGATTTTAGTAATTGTCAACTGTGATTTTGTAGAATCTTCTTGAAAAGCTAAGATTTGTTGTTGCTATTGAGGGAGGGTATTGTGCGTTGAGTGTGTGTGAGAGAAAAGACCTTCTCTCCAGCTATTGCTCTATTATTAGTATAGTTGTAGTTATTTAGGGTTACCAAAGTCTGGTTGGTTTTAATTGTGGGCTCTGGTTGTCGGTGAAACCCATCATAGATGAGTTTGTGACACATTAAATAAGAAAAAATGCCAGTGATACAGAAATATCTATTGAACTAGAGGGTGGAGGAAGTTGATTAAAATACAACATATAAACCATACTTGGTCCAACTGAGAATGAAGGAGTTGGGTATAGCACTTTGTTGAATACGATAATTCTTGACACGTTCTATAGCTCTTTCTATATGAATTCTAACTGAGGCAAATCTTCTTGTTTCCAATTCTTCCTCAAGAGACAACTGTGCTTTTCCTCTCATCAATGGTGGCATGTTCAGCTTAGTGTTCTTTGCAGCTCGAATGTGTTGTGTATTGAAGCCTCTATCTGCCATAACCATATCGCCAGGCTCAAAGAGATCAATGATGCCACACACCTCTGTAATCTTTTTATCAAAGATACGGCCCCCATATAAATTAAAAATAAATTAAACATCCATCTGGAGCAATGCCCATCAAGCCTTCCGCAGTATTGTGGCTCTTGTACAGTACAAGGAATGCATGTGAGACTGAGCATGAAACAAAGACGGCACTTGTATAAATAACTGTACAATCTATTATAACTCGTGTATTGGGATATTGATCCTTGAAGCATGCTGGCGTTGTTTCAGTCACAACTGTCACAGATGGCCGACCATATGGGTAGTTGTTTCAATGTAAGATAGTAATTAATGTTCTACAAACAGTACTGGAACAAATCTCAAAACGAGCACCTACATCTTTTCTAAAGCATTACATCTCAGTCAATACAATACCATAAATAACTCATCAAGAGGTTGTAATTTACGATGAGGACCACAGTTTTCATCTAAGGTCCAATTATCTACATTATCAGAACCCCAGTAGTTTAACTGAGTGGCAGCAGGGAGGAGGGACTTGTAGAAACTGATTAAAGTGCTATAGTAAGGAAAACCAGTATTAGAACAAATATCGTCATCACTTCCGCAAAACGCTGCAGACCAAATTTGAGTTTATCCAACTCTAGTCTTAAAATTTCTCTTCCATTATGAATTTTGCTTACTGTTCAGCATAAGGATGATGATTCTTTTCTACCAGAGAAGCTGCTGGTGGTTTTGACTTCTCCAAAGATTCACTTTTCATTTTTTGGATGGAGGAGATAACACTTCACGTAATTTAGGTTTCTGTAGTAGCTTTGGGTGAGGTAAAAACTGACGCCATGACGGATAAATTACCAAACTTGAATGGAATTCTAGTCCACTATAAATACAAAATCTATTTTCTGGCTTCCTTCTGGAACAATGAAAGAATAAAAACTACAACCTAAACATTAGCCAGTCAGGCAGCTGGGTTTCTGAACCTGCGGAGCACTCTCTCACATCTCTCTGGTGCTATCTCCATAGATCTCCAGCTTCTATTGTGGAAAGAAAAAGGACACAGTTGAAAAGCCCCCACTTGAGTGAGGCGTAAAGAATGCCCTGCATTTGGGGTGACCTGGCAGAGACCATAATTTTGAAAGCATTTGTAGAAGCAGAGTCAAGGCTACACCAAGCAGGGGCAGTGGACAGGAAAGTTCCGTATTCAATACCTTGTGTGGGCTGACATGACAGCAGAGTATGACATATTCTACTGTAGACCACCACATCCATGATCTACCCATAAAGAAATGGTTCAGATGTCCTTCCGAGTCCCACCCATTTATCAGAGTTGCCATGAGCGCATGCACAGACAATTATGAGCATTTTGGGCTTCGCCTGTTGACTCAACCCAAAGCCACAATCGTCAGTGCCATGGCAGACACCGGCTGTCACAGTTGTTCAGCAGGGCTCAAGGTTGTTAGGGAGTAGGGATAATCAGGCAAGGATTTCATTCCAGTTAACATGAAAATGCACACCGCCGATAATCGTAACATGCACATTTCAGGGGCCACTATCCTCGGGTTATCTGGGAAAGACCAGTCTGGTTATGAGAGAACAACTTTATAAATCACTTACGTTACCAACAGCACAGACCAGATGTTTTTTTGAGTAGGAAAGCATGTACCGACCTGGGTATCATATCAGATAAATTCCCCACCGTGGGAGAAATACCTGCTCAAGCAAGCGCCAACCAGGTCAACTCCTTCCAAGACGTGGTCAACCCAGACACAGATTGCAGGTGCCCAAGGTGAATCCTACCACCTCCCATACCCACAAGCCTACCACATCCAGCCACTGAAGAAAGCAGAAGACAATACCTACTTGACTACTACGGTCCTAGCATCTTTAACACTTGCGAGCACCAACCTTTGCCCATGATGGCAGGACCACCACTGAGATTAATGATAAACTCCACTGCAACACCAACTGCCTACCACTCACTGACACCAGTCCCCATACATTGGCAAGATGACATTCAAGAAGGCCTAGACAGAGATGTGCGTCTACGAGTCACAGAACCTGTTCCTATAGGTGAACCAGTCACTTGGTGCCACAGAATGGTGATCTGTGCCAAAAAAAAAGAAGAAAAAAAAGGGAAACCAAGAAGGACAATATATTTCCAACCACTCAATAAACATGCAACCAGAGAAACACATCGCACCCAATCTTCATTCCACCAAGCCAGATCAGTCCCACACGGAAGGAATTAAACAGTATTTGATGCTTGGAATGGCTATTATAGTGTACCCTACACCCAGGAGATCGTCATTACACCACCTTCATTACACCATGAGGATGGTATCCATATTGCACTGCACCACAAGGATACATTGCATAAGGTGATGGATACTCCAGTAGATCGATGAAATTGTATCCTCCTTCCCTTCCAAGACAAAGTGTGTATCAATGACACACTCCTATGGGCTGACAGCATTGAAGACGGCTTCTTTCAAGCTGCTAAATGGCTTGACACATGTGGAAGAAATGGCATCACCCTCAATCCTGAGAAATTCCAATTTGCCCTTGATGAAGTTGAGTTTGCAGGCTTTGAAATTGTCAGCAACACTGTGCGCCCCCGTCACAACAGAGCCATCACAGACTTACCTACCCTAGAAATATCACTGATGTATGTAAGGTCATGGTTAGCCCTGGTCAATCACGTAGCTCATGCATTCAGCATGACCAAGCAGATGCTTCCATTTGGAGATCTCAAACCTGGCACATCATTCTACTGGGATGACAGCCTTCAACAGGCTTTTGACCAATCTAAATTAACCATCCCCAATGAAATTGCCAGCGGATACGATCTTCGAGAAAACCAAACCCACATGCCTAGCTACAGACTAGTCTAAACATGGCATAGATTTGGCTTTTCCAGAAGCACTGCACCTGCCCCTCCGCTGATTTATTCTGTTGCCCTCATGGATGGAAGATCACCCTCATAGGAAACAGATTCACCCACTCAGCTGAATCAAGATATACCCCTATTGAAGGAGAAGCACTGGCTGTAGCTGATGCCCTCAATAAAGCAAGAAATTTTGTCTTGGGATGTCGTAACCTCACAATAGCAGTTGATCATAAACCCCTCCTAAAGATCTTTGGGGATAGATCCCTGAAGTACATCGACAATGCAATACTAAGGAACCAGAAGGAGAAGAACCTTCAGTATCACTTCAAAATGGTGCACACCACAGGGGCCAAGAACAGAGCCCCTGACACCATCTCCAGACACCCAAAAGGAGATTCCATGCCACCCAAGATGCAGTTATCAGATGACATTCAACCCCTGGGCTCAGAATCCCCAATCAACTCATTGCTTGTTTAGAAGTGTGAAGATCAGCAGTCCTCAATAGACGTGGACAACAACCTTCTGCACTCCGCAGTTACTCAATTTACTGCTATCCATCCAGTTAGTTGGGATCAAGTGTGCACTGCAACTAGCTCAGATGCAGACATGACGCTACTCCTCTCCACCATTGAAGGCGGCATGCCTGATCATCGCCATCAACTTCCATCTCAACTCAGAGACTAGCATCAGTTCAGGGATCACCTCTACAGTATTGATGGTGCAGTAGTCCACAGAGATAGGATTGCCATACCACCATCCCTCACACAACCATGCCTTGCCGCCCTCCATGCAGCCCATGAAGGTGTTTCCTCAATGATTTCAAAAGCGAAAAGTTCCATTTTATTTGGGCCTGGAATTACCAATGACATCCATGTCACCAGGACAAACTGCAGCCACTGCAAGAGAATGGCACGCTCTCAAGCTGCCATACCACCCACACCACCGGTCATCCCAGCCTACCCATTTCAATTTACATATGCAGATTATTTCCATGAATAAGGTATCAGCTGCCTTGTTATATAGTGGACCGATACTCGGATTAGCCCATGGTTGTGAGAGCCAGAGATGGATCCAAAGGACTCATTGATATCCTCCAACGAACATTTGCAACTTATGAAACCCCTGACGAAATATCTTTATTTGAGGCCCTGAATTTATTGCTGATATCACCAGATCATTCTTACCTGCATGGGGTAGGCATCCACTATAGAGTAAGATCAGTGATATTTCCTCACAGCAATTGCAGAGCTGAGGTTACAGACAAGACTGTCTGGACCCAGAGGTGACATGAATGTAGATGCATTCCAACAAGCAACCCTGCAGCACAGGAACACTCCAGACAAGGAAACCAAGCTCTCTCCTGTCATGTGCATCTTTGGTAGGTCCATCAAAGATCTCATTCCCATCCTACCAGGGAGGTACCTGCCACACCAAACATGGAAAGAATCATTACTAGCCAGAGAAGCATAAAGGAATCGTGATATGGTTAGCTACCAAAGATGGAATGCATGCACCAGATCTCTGCTACCACTATCCATTGGAAATCAAGTGAGAATCCAAAACCAGAGAGGTAACCACCCCAAAAAATGGGATAAAACTGGAATAGTCATTGAAATGGGCCAATATCATCATGTCATCAGAATTGATGATTCGGGAAGAATTACCACAAGAAACCAACAATTTTTTCAAAATATACCCCATTCCACCCACCTGCCAAACAAAATACCTGAGATAACTACACCTTCCATACTAGATGTCGCCTGTCCATCCATGACCCAAGCCACCTCCCCCCCCTACACACAACCCTTCAAGACACATGAGACGCATCAACACTCATATCAGACGACACCTACTACGAAATTACCCATCCCCATACTTTGATCAGAGTCCCCACCGAAGCCGCCCCTGCCTACTGCATCATCAGTCAGGCGATGACGCCCTACAAATATCAAATGGCCTCCTGCCTGGCAAACCTCTGATGATTACGTTTTGGGATAAATATCATTCTTCAACATCTCCCTTCACATCCTACGTCAAAGACTTGGGAGGGGGGAGATAAAGAATAAACTTAATTAACTAACAATCCTTATCATGTTTCAGTTATGCCTACATAACTAGTGATCATTACCACATGCATCAGTTATGCCAAATATAGATCTCATGTGAACAGCTAGATCCAATTGAGTTGCATATATGAACAAATAGGGGCAGCCCTTATTTCTCGTTGCAAAATAAGTTAATAGTTTAGGAGTGAGAGAAGACACTTCCCTGACTGGCCTATCAGTGGCTGAGACAATCTGCTTGCCACCTTGAGAGAAAATTTTGCTGGAAAACATGCTTACTTCGACATCAGGCATAGCACAGATGGAACCATGAAATTTAGCTGTTTCTAATCCTTGTATACTGTATCTATGGTGTGATGTTAGTCCAGTGTGTGTTTCCATTGAGCTACTGTCGACATATTTCAACCTGCCTTAACCCAGTGTGGTATTGGTCCAGTGTGTGTCCCCATAGAGCTATTGTCAACATACTTCAACCTGCCTTAACCAAGTGTGGTGTTGGTCCAGTGTGTGTCCCCATAGAGCTATTGTCAACCTACTTCAACCTGCTTCAACCCAGTGTGATGTTGATCCAGCGTGTGTCCTCATGAAGCCGTTTGGAATCAAATTCAACCAAAGTAAGATATCCTTGGCTTTTAACCTACTCAAAACAAGCCATATTCTAATTCAATGCAATGCTCAAGCTGATATATAAATGTCTAAAACATACATCACCTAGGGCTATTCCTCCATGTGGGGGACAGCCACCTCGAAGGCCGTTCAATAGATGAGAGAATTCTTCAGCAGGTAAGTTTAGAACCTGGAAGATTTGTTCCTGAAGATCCGCTCGATGGTTGCGGATGGAGCCTCCGCCTAGCTCCATGCCATTCACCACCAAGTCATAATGTTGACCTCTGATCTGAACGAGAATTACATGAGAAGAAGAGAGAGAGAGAGCAGAGGAGGAAGGACACGTTTTGATGTAATCACACAAATATGACAAACATGGCAGACATAGAGGGTGGGTAGGTTTCTTGGTACTGTTTGACAGATTGTCTATTATGAAATACAACATATCATTATCTCATGCAGCCTGGTATGAAAAAAAAAATCAAACCAAAAAATAGATTTGCAATGCTAGGGTGAAGGGGTTTTTTCCTTCTCTTTTTCACTAGTTAATTAATAAAAGTTAAAATTTTAGAAATTATTACTGTACTGAATAGTCGCTTCCTATACAGATTGCTTGCTGACCTAAATTTGATATTGAAATAATAAATTTCAAGTTATATAAAAGTTTAAATTTATAACTTCTATATCAAATATAGACCAGCAAATGTACTCTCACACATTTGTTGGGTTAAGAAAAAAATATGGTTGGTAATGGCTCACACACGTATTGGGATATGTTGGAACAGAGACCATGTAGCCCATGACCTTTACCTGTTTCCATTGAGTCATGCTTCCCTCTTGTAGCAAATGCTCATCCTCTGGGACTGGAGCAGTGAAGGGATGATGTGTTGACTCCACTGAACAACAACAACAACAACAACACCACCAACAATCAAAAAACAGCAAGAAAATAAAATAAACAATCAAAGACTAAGAAACAAACCAAAAAAAACAACAACACAAAATAACAATATTTAAGTGCATAATTTGTGTGCACATGAGATCTTAAAGAAAGTCAAATCAAAACTATAGGTGCGTTAAAAGTTTGGGAAGTTGAAACATTGCAGTCAAAATATATCATCCTCGAGTTAAAAACCAGCTGTTCAGCAAAATACTTCATTATTATCTCTGCTGAGAAGACCTGTCATTTTGATGCAATTTTAAGCTTAATTTTTAACATACAACTTCCTTGACAAAGGGAAGACTCATTGCATCAGGGATATCGTCACTATGACCTCACCCAAAACTAATATCTCATCAAGAAGCTTAGGAATGAATTCCTATCCACCGCAAGCCTATGAACATACATGAACACACATGTTGCCTTCTCTAGTGAGCACCAAACACTCACACTCTTGAGTGTCGTCATTCTGAGTGAATAATGGAAAGTCTGTTACCCACAGGAAGTTCAACTTGGACAAGTCATTGCTGTCCTCTCTGGTGTCCGGTTTATCACTGCCATACTGCAGAACAACATAGAGTTAAAAAGTTCTTATGCACAAGCTCATAGAGGAAGTGCACACACACACATTCATACACACACACACGATAACCACAGATCAATTCCACATAGTCGTGTGTTTTTCTATCCCTGGTTTGTCCAGCACCACTATCACATTTACTAGTAATGAAAGGCTAACTTACTCCAGCTGAACTAAAAGTCCATTTGGGTTAACTTGAGCCCTAGAAAAATTTTAATAACTGAAAATATTCAACAGATTAATTTCCAGATTTCAAGGACCAACAGACTCATGACGCTCCAGACATTCTTTTGGCACTATTCCTGAAGAAGTTAACAGTTCCATATGTTCAATGAAAAGGGTATTTCTACTCATTTTGACAGTACTGAAAAATATAGATATTCATGTTATTCTATTTGAAATAAATTTCTTTAAAATTAACATGAACCCTAAGTACATTTAAAATACTCTACGATAGACTAACATTTCCTCGTCAAGTTCACAAAAAAAATTGGGTATTCCTGAACAATTGTTTTAATCAAGCTGGGAATTTCTTAGATAAAAGTATCAGGATGGATTAGAGTAACTTTACAAACAGGATTGAACACCTATTTCTCCATCAAATGATATATATTTCCAGTTTATATTCATATACTGCAACAGGTATATATTTATATTTTACCAGGGAATGTGTTTAACTTTACTGATAATGTGTTATGTCTGTCATAGCAAAGAAAAATAGATGGATAATACAAAAACAACAGCCAACAACACACATTATATTTGTAACATTGTCAAGATTAATGCTATCACAAAAATGTCTCTATGGCAGAAAAGCGAAAGAAATACATTTAACTGGTTTTCTGTCATAGAATTCCTCCTGGATGACCTAATGAACCCCAATGAACCCCAATGAACCCCAATGAAGAGTTTGCAGCAATACTGAGGCTGAGGTTACTGGAAGCAGCAAGGATTCCTTCAGAATCAGTGTGACACTGGCTTAATATCCCTTCTAACCTGTACTGTATTGCATGCATACCGGAAACCACTTTTGGCGAAGTTAATTGGCTGAAACACGCACTCTATCACTTATGTAATTATCCGCTAACTTCCGGGGCTCAAGTGAATGAAAACAGACTTTAGTAACAATCTCCTTAAAGTCAATTATCAGTTTTGTGGTAGTATTAAGTACAACAACTGTGGATAAACAACACCAACAAAAACAACAAGAAAGAGCACAATTACTTTGAGATTCCGTACCATTCTCAGGCAGTGACATCATGATTCTAACAACCAAAAATAGTAACAAACTATTGTGAAAATCTTCATCAGTTCATACAACCATTCTGAAAGTTATAAATCATTTAGCTCAAAATAACTGCCACAACCATAAAATTCACTCCTTCATAGTATTTCTAACTTCACTCATCTCTAACCTCTCCCATCACAGACAGAACCTCAACAACACTCATGGCGTAGAGCAACATAACATAACCACAGTCTGGATAGTCTCACTGCACACTACATGTGTTGTAGACTTCAACTCCACACTATACCTTCTCCATGGACTCTTGGTAGGTAATCCTGGGAAATGGACTAGCACTGATGTCCAGATGTGGACACAGCTGGGGGAGAGTGGCCATCAGAATGTCCTCAGTGAGGGCCATTATTCCCTCCATATCCACAAATGACATTTCCAGATCCAACTGCAAAGGAATACAATAAGTACACTCATTAATGTATAATTACAAGAACCACTTAGTTAATGACAAGACAGTATAGAGACATAATGAAACTGCATTGGAGTTCAGCACCTAGAGACATAAGGACAACATCTTCACAGCATGAAATTAGCCTTGCTAATAATAATAATTGGGAGTCATGTCGGCCACAAGAAGCAAGCTGATACAATGACATGGAATAAAACAGCTTGGAGTTAAATTTTTTTAATGATCTTTCAGCCAGCTTTTACAAACTGCGTTCCAAAAGCTTGCTTTGTTTTCACCTTGTGTGCACATTTCTGTCTGTCCATACAGACTGTCTACTCCCTAATTTAAATTAAAGTTACCAAATGTACAAATAACAATAATTGTAAAATTGAATTACACATTCCAAACTAGTTATTATAATTGTGAATGGTGCACTTACCCTACAAGCCACGCTATACAAAAACCCTCAGTCACTCTAACATGCCCTCAATAAGACTTACAAAATTGTGAACCATATGAACCCTGTACAACAGCAAAAGTATGATGTACAGCACAGCTTGTGGGATTCCATCCTTGGATGGCTTCCAGTTCTGGTCTGTAAATTGATACAGTGCAGAAGCACATATCTGAGTGTCTGCTCTTCACACACAACCAAATGTATATCTCCTACAACAGTGCATGCACACACACACACACACACACACACACACACACACACACACACACACACACAGCATCAAAAACAATCAACTTAGGCAACTACAAATTCATTGTTTGTTTCCTGTACACGCTCATGTGCTACAATGGGTCGGTTGGTTGGTCGGGTAGTGCCACATGAAAGTACCATGACCCTACATTCTGACAGCTATAGCTTTCTTTGGGAACAATATTTATGGCTTATAATTTATACTAATGGAGAGTATTTTTCTGGAAAGGCTCTAGCTATCACTTTTGCAAATATGATGTACCTAGTTTTTGTGCCAAACCTTTATTTAAAAATCTGAAATATTGTCTTGCTGGTTTCAGGTGGTGGGTCTGTATATGCATTGTGCATTGAACGGAAGCAGAGGAAGTGGGTCGGTTGGGTTACAGGAAACAAATAATTAATTCATAGTGGCCTTACAGCATGACACGCAACGATGAGGTACAATTCTCAGAAATTTTACAAACTTCAATTCCCTTGGAGCTATCTTACAGAGGGAGGCAGATGACCACATGAACCAATAGGCTTAGCCGATGTTGCTAAACTAGAAGAAAAAAATTTTTCAGCAATAATTTTATGTCACGCCTTACCAGTTTCTCTCACTTCTAGAGGTGCAACTCACAGGAGAGAGTTTCTGCTGCGCTCATGAGATAAACCTCACTGAGCATGTAGTGCCATTAAAGAAGTTTACATGAGGAAATGCCACCCAAACAATACCCTCTTATCTCCCCAGTGTCATGGCATTCTACCTCTAAAGAATACATAGTAACAGCTGCTTCTACCCCCTAGCCCTAATCCCATTACAGTTAAATTTTTTTCTGTCTTCAAATATAAGAGATAGGAGAAAATATTACAATAGAATATGCAGACATGATAAGAACACCAATGAATAGAATTTAGTACAGAATGAAAACATAAAATTTTGAGGTGGGTAAAGTTGACTGAATAAAATATTCTTCATTGATAGCCAAGCCATGAGCACCTGTAGTTTAGGTGTGGGTTCTAATCTGCAGCTCAACAGACATGCATAACAAGGTCTTCATTGAACAACGATAGCTACAGTTAGTGAAGTTGATCATACATTTATCTTCTTCTACATGCAGCTTAGTCCCACCACTGAGAAAGAGACTGTTCCTGATTTCCTCCCAATTGAGGAGTTAGGTCATCACACTGGTGATTGTTGCAGAAGGCACAGGTTGCTAGGTAATTGCTCAGATGCCAAGGAATGGATGCTGCAACCTTCTTAGCAACCTGTCATTAGGTATATGTTGTTAATCAGCATTTGTGTCAGAAAACAGTAAATAACATTTTGTTGATGTTTCATCATAAGTGGATCACATGTCCAGTCACTGCAAACTTAATTAATTCTTACAGGTGTGCACTGTCTAAGCACAGTTGGATATGGGAGTGGTTTTAGCCAAAGAACAGATAAAATGCTTAATTAGTGTACATCACCTATAATTTACTAAAAAGCTACAGTTGATGCACTATTAATTAGAAAATTTATAAACCATTTATAAATACAATGACAAACATAATTTGATGCAATATAAACCTATAATCATGACTAATTTGTATATGAATCATCCTCTAGGCCATTCCCATGGTAACTCCCATGGTAACACCCCTTAAACTCCTCCCATAGTGCCTGCTTGTCTACACTCCAATAAGAACAGAAGTGTTTATGTATATAATGATCAATATTTGTCCTGAGAGCATCTAATGCATGCACCAGTAATTATTGGACCATGTCAAGACCATCAAAAATTATGTACCACAACAACATCCACTGCCAAACAACATCAGAGTCAAGTAAAGTTGATAATCACACTCAAACTTAAGTTATCACTACTTCAGCATATATATAGCCCCAAGGGATAGCACAGAACTAATTGCTTCAGATAATCCCAGTTTAAAAAAACAACACCACCTAAGTAGGTCCTATTCTGGTCATCATAGAAGTATCGTGGATGCCATTCCTGTTCAATTATTTGTAAACAGTATAAAACTCATAATAGGATCGACTAGAGAGTTTGGAAAGAATAAGAATACTCGGAGCTTAAGTCAGATCAGATTGTAGAAAACATTATTTTGTTGAAGCTCTAAAAAATACCCTTTCAGAAGATCAGAGAAAAGTGGAACTATGGAAGTGACTTGCACCAAGACTGTCTTCCTCTTCACTTTTTTCCTCACAGCTTCCATGTTGGCTGCTGAACACCAGATGGAGAGAGATAACTCCATTGCTGATGAGTCAGCACACCATTCCAGAGGAGCAGCTCTACGGCAATTATACAGCCGCAGCTCTTGCAACGAAAAGCAGCATGAGGAGTGGCACTTCAAAAAATTCTCCCCAGAATGTCGCGACATGTTCTCCAATGCTACGTCCCTCAACCAGATATTCCAAATGTACTGCAACCCTCTCTGCAAGGATATGTATTTGGATTATATAGACAGCTGTGGCAGCAGCGAGCCTCTTGTTTCATTGTTCTTCCACAGCCTCTGCGAGGAAAACGAAAAAGGAGTTCCCTGCTACAGATACCTGATGTCGGACGACTATTACAACCCCAAGCCAGAAGTGGATCAGGAATGTAACACTCTCAAGGACACATGCCAGCAGTCCTGTTCCTACATGTTGGACAGCTTATCGCAGGAGTTGGGATGCTGTGTGAACACACTCTACAACATCACTTCACCGAGTTCAGCAGTTGCATACCAGCTCTGGGATGAGTGCAACGTTGCCAAGCCAAAGTTCTGTGGTGATGCTAAAGAAACTCTTGCTGGGGCCACAGCCACAAACTTAGCAAGCAATCTGAATGTTTTGTCGATAGCCATCATAGTGTTACTCATGGCAGTCATGAAGTAATTGCACATGCTGGTAGGATCATAGAATAATTTGCATGTTTGCACTCATGGGGACTTTTTTAACAAGGAACATGTCTCCACATACTATGCACAGACATTTTTGTTTAATAAATTTGAGTATTTATGATTGGTTAAAATCTTATTACAATCTGTGCCAGGGCTGAGATAGGTTATCTTCAGAGAAGACAACACACCACCTGCCAGAACACCTGATAATGATGCTCCACACAGACACACACACACACACGCACGCGCTAAGGCCAATATTTTATGAACAAAGTGGAGGGATAAAGCAACAAAAAAAAAGAGAGAAAGAAATTAAATAATATATATATATACACATATATATATATGTAAGAGTATCAATACTCCGGAAAATCACAGTATATAGATCATACTGTGAGAGGTTTTCAATCACCACCATACTTCATACTGTAACTCACTTGAGTGAACTCTGGTTGCCGGTCAGAACGAAGATCTTCATCTCTATAGCAACGAGCAAATTGGAAGTATCTGTCGAATCCACCAACCATCAGGAGTTGCTTGAACTAGAAGGGGGAAAAAAAGGAACGAGAATTGGTGTATGTAATAATTAACTGGCTAAAACCCTTTTTCGGTTGGCCTTCGGCATCCTGCACTAACAAACCTTTTCAGCTTGCTTAATATATTAGCTATATTGAAGGGGGGTTGTGAAGAAAAGGGCTGGTGGGGAGGGGAATAGGGGAAACAGGAAAAATAAAGGAGGGAATCCCAGTGCAGAATGCAAACCTCCAACTTTAAGATTTGGAGATCTGTACCTACATTGATTAACCACAGCTTTTTAGGATTTTTTTTTATTAGGGACAATTTGAATTCAATTTTTCTTTTCTCACAGAGCATTACCCTAGATGAAACTCAATCTATGCACTCCCAGTGGTTCCCCAAATAGAGTGTAAATTTTTGTAGTGATTACAATTTCTATTAGGGAGGAGCAGTAGTACTTACAGAGATACAAACACCAGCAAACTATATATATATATATATATATATATAGTGGGATAATAATAATAGTCTAGTGTGTGTGTGTGTGTGTGTGTGTGTGTGTGTGTGTGTGTGTGTGTGTGTGTGTGTGTGTGTGTGTGTGTGTGTGCGCACGCGCGCATGTATCTGTCTGTCTGGGCTAAACCTTGCGAACAAGTGGGCAGAATGAGCTCTTATTCTCAGTGGGGACTTCTGTGGACCACAAGAACATTTTGGCTGATTCCCACCTGGCCACACCCCTTTATGTGGTGTTTCAGGAAAAAGAAAAACAAAAATGGAGATTTGGAGCTGGGGTTGAGAACAAGTTTCCCCACAAGGGGTTTTCCCCTCTCTCTTCTACTTTTCTCCCTTCCTTTTCCTTTTTTCCTTTTTATTTTCGGCTTTTCATTTCTCCCCTTTTTAAAAAAATTTTTAATCATCCTCTTATTTTCCTTCTTCCATAGCTTTCTCTTCTAAATTTGACACACCTTTTTAAAGAAACCCCCCCCCCCCCCCCACCCCCAATGTGTTCCTGCCTTTCCAACCCCCCCCCCCCCCCCCCCCCCCCCAAAAAAAGAGCCTTGCCCATAAAGAGATAGTTTGTTTGTATGTTCTCTTATGCACAAATGATATAGGATATTTTGTGGGCATATAAGGTGGGCTGAGGAATGTTGGGGCGGGGGGTGGGGGAGGGGAACAGGCAAGATATTAGTACACACCTGTGTGTAGCAGGTGTATAAAATTCAAAACCTGCTAGAAATTGTGTCCATATCCTCATCAAAACTAATTGGAGGCAGCAGGTATTATGTGCTATGTAGAATATCTGATTGAAAAAAATACTCGTGATGCTGACCCTTGGGAAAAACGAGAACTTCAACTAGTATAATGATAAAATGGGGTGTGTGTTTGGCGGGGGGGGGGGGGGAAGGAGAGTGAGGATTCAAGTGCCAGGTTACAAGTGAAACATGGCTTGATATGATTGGAGATAGTCAATACCTACTAGTGTCAGAATTCCTACTTCCTCCTACTTTGTGGTCAATTGTCTCACATCTCTCAGGTACTTATCTAGTAATGAACAAACACTATCTCCTTACCAAGTTCAACAAATAAAATTCTAAAGAGGACACTTTCTATATTTTCTGCACAAATTAAGACCATGCAACAAAATGGCTGTGTCAATGCTCCTTGACCACACCCACCTCCTCACCTGCTGTGGACTCTGAGTGAGCGAGTAAAACTCCCCTTTACCAACTCGCGTGGGCACCAGGAACTCTCTAGCACCCTGCAAGCATGTGTGTGTGTGTGTGTGTGTGTGTGTGTGTGTGTGTGTGTGTGTGTGTGTGTGTGTGTGTGTGTGTGTGGTGTGTGTGTATGTTGGTGCATGTGTGTTGGTGTGTGTGTGGTGCATATGTGTGATGTGTGTGTGTGTTGGTGTGTGTGTGTGTGTGTGCGTGTGTGAGTGTGTGTGAGTGGTGTGTGTGGTGTGTATGGATGCGTGTGTGTGGTGCATGTGTGTGTGTGTGAGTGAGTGTGTGTAGTGCGTGTGTGTGTGTGTGTGTGTGTGTGTGTGTGTGTGTGTGTGTGTGTGTGTGTGTGTATGCGTGTGTGAGTGAGTGAGTATGTGTGTGTGTGCGGGTGTAGCAACATTGGCGGATGTTAATCTGAGATTCCCATTGGGTACTGTATGACAGAAACATAATTTCAATAACAATTATGGACTAGGATATACACTGAGTTAGCTCTAATCATATATTGATAAATTTTTCATGTCAAATGAAGAAACTGTTTCCTACATTACATTACATTACTTCACTAACTTCAGAAGTATTTCTGAACAAAGTCGGAGTTTCCACTTCCACAAAACCTAAAAAAATATCCATCCATAAGAAAAGATTGAGGAGGAAAACAAACAAACAAACAAACAAACAAAACAAAATGCAGAACAAATATCAGTTGCAGAGACAAGTGAAATGAATTGTTATCACACTCACAATCATTAGGAAGTTATCATTAAAAGGCATAAACAATATTCATTATTATCCCCCCCCCCCCCCCCCCCAACTCTTCCCAAGTGTCTACAACTGCCTCTGTGGTGTGCACAAGTTGACAGCTAATCAATCAGATTCATACTTGGCTCTGGTTTGATGATTGAACTGCAATGCATGCTCAAGTGCCTCTGAGTGACACTTGGCAATCTCTGGGAGTGGACAGAGAAGATGTCAGACATTCTTCACATATTAAATATGCTAATGAAAATGACATTAAGTTTCTTTCAAATATTAGGGGGACACAGACTGAACGTTGATGACTGACCAGGTCATCACGCCAGACCAGTGTTGTGCTGCTAATGGTTGCTTCATTAATTACTACTGATTAGCCATAACAGCCATTGCCCCATAATCGCACACTTGCAAATATAATACATTATTGCCTCTTGGACACACAACAAGAAGCAGGGGGCAGCAGCTACAGGAGAAAAAAAAACTTATTTTTTTTCACAGAGCAAATAATTTTCTTTTACACTAGAACTTATTCAGTTTCTAAAGGAAATGTAATTCATGAGTAACAATAGCATACTTACTATGATGTTCTACGAGAAACTTCCTCATCGCCATGGCAACATCTGATCTTAGCCTGAGATTGTGTTGCATATGAGATGTCCTCAAGTCCAAATGTCTCTCCTCTAGTCTCAGACGATCAGTAATCTGATGATCATTACCACATGGTACGACTTAATGCAAAATCAACTGCAATATCACTGATGACAGAAAAATTGAAGAAAAAAAATATTCTGGATATATTTGAAGTGTGAATGGCTAATTGGTCCCCAGTGAATTTCATACTAGAAATAAACCAGGCAAACTTATAATGATGATAAATCTTACTGGGACTTAAAAATGTGTATGAGTGTGTGTCTTTTTAAATGATGATGGAAGCACATCATGTTTCAGGTGTGCTTTCAAGAGCCCTGGAAAATAAACTACAAATACAGCAACACTGGGTCAACTCCAGTTAAAATGCACCATCCATTAAAATATTCAAAATATTAAAAGTTGACATCTTAAATAAACCCTAAAATCTTCATCACACTAACAGCTCCCTCGTATCAAATCAAATGCTTATCTCATTTAAAAGTCTAAATGGTCCATCCAACATGGGCTCAACATTGCTAGACAACCTAGGTGTTTCCTTGTTAAATAATTTCATATTTCATGCATGGAAAGGTTCTACCTCAAAAATAATAGTGTTAGGATGTTAAGTTGGTTGGGATCAGGTGTCAGTGCTGATATAGAAAGTTTTCAATGTTACCACAATTAAAAAAAATTTTTTATTTATTTATTTTTTTGTATAATCTTCAATAGCAAATTGCTATTTTGTTTCATGGTTGGGCCTGCTCAGTACTTGGATGGGTGACAGCCTGGAAACAGCAGGTGTGTAGGAGGTTTCCCTTTTTTCTTCTTTCTTTCCTCACCCTTTTCTCTTCTTTTCTCTTTTTTTACAAGCAGACTTAGTGAAAGCATGTTTTGTTTTCACCTAGTGTCTGTCCATCCACTCTCCAATATATCCACTGGGGTGATGTAGTGATAATTAGGGATAATTCTCCTTCATAGTAGTTGGTGTCTTTGTTATCAATTTGATTTCCGCTACTATCAAAAATTTTGATTTCACTAAAGTTAATGTCAATTGGTTCTGAAAAATATACAATTACTTCTGATGTTCCAACTGGCGCATTTGATCCTAGACTTGGAATAGTTTTTTCAGTAAATGGATGAGCTGCTGCAAATGGAATTGAGATAAATGATAATACTAGTAAAATTAATAGAAATTTTCTCATTTGTTGGTAAGATCATTTATGATAATTTAAAGAGTTTACATTTTTCTAAATTTGTACCAATTTACATAAAGATAATAACTGATGAATTGTCATTGATGGTCGTGAAGATAGCAGTTTTCGGCTTTATTGCATTATTATTTTCAATAGGCATGATTGCACCCTCGTTTGCACATACTACTGTTGAAGTTAGACCATATGAAATTGAAGCAGGGTGGGGAATTGAACCACCTGTAGTAGGAATACGAAATGATCTTGTATTCAAAATAACCGAAGCAGGAGAAACAGAAGGAATTTATAAAGGAGTAACTAGTGTTTTCAAAAGTATTGATGCTACTGTAATGTATGGTGGTGCTACCAAAAAAATTGACATTAATTCTGATCCAAAACCTGGCTATTATTTCTCCTCAATCATCCCAACTAAAACTGGAAGCTATCTAGTAGAATTCAAAGGCGAAATTCGTGGTGTGCCTATAGATGTGAAAATACCTGTTGAAGATGTTGAGCCTACAGCGGTCTTAGATTTCCCACCTACTAGTAGCGGAGGGGATACTGATATTGCGGCATTAAAGAATGCGATTTCATCTTTACAACAAGACGTTTCTAAATTAAATTCAGGAGAAATCAAAGTTACCTCTGATGGTGGCGCTGCTTATGACTATGCAATATTTGGATTATCAATTGCAGCTGCAGCTGCCATACTTGCAATTATATCATTAGTAAAAAGAAAATAGAAAAAGAGGAATTCCTAAAATCTTGGAACGACTCTAGATTTTGCAGTTACTGCTACGATGCTTATGATTGCAACAGCTAGTATCATCATTGCAATTGTACCAAATTCTGGAACAACATTTGAGAATACAACTTCTTCACCAATTGGGCCTGTAAGCTCATCAATACCATAACCTTGGAAGGTAATAGTAATGTCTACTGGATCAGAAGAACTAAGTGCTGCTGTTGTATGTACGCCTTTACCATCGTGATGATGTGCGCCTTCATCGTGTAAAACTTCTTCACCGTTTTGTGTTACCATAATGTCATGGTTAACATGTTCTGCATCGATAAATTCGATAGAAATTTCCATCATTTCACCTGCAGTTGGTGTTGAAGCCCAGATTGAAACCATTGTGCTATCAGATAACATGCCGGTTGGAGTTGCATCACCTTCGTGCATCATTTCACCGTCGTCGTCACCATGATCGTCTACAGCTTCTACTTCTTGTACTATAATCATACCAGTCATCCAAGGATGAACTATACAGAAGTAAGGAACATCTCCTGTTTCAGTTGGAGACCATTCAAATGCCATTCCCACTATTACTAGACTGGAATCAAATATTGTGCCAACTGAATCAGCATCTGTTGCTATACCTGATGTGAATGTATGTGCTGCATTATCAGTGTTTGAGAAAATTACTTTTCCACCAACATCAACAGTTGCAGTACTTGGAATGAAACATCCTTCTGGAGTTTCTTCACAACCTTCTGTACCAGAACCTTCTGTTGGTTCAATTGTAACTTCTGCATGATCTGCATATGCACCTGGTGTCATTGCGACAATACCAGCTGCGATAGCAAATAGTACGAAGAAAGAGCTAAGTGCTTTAGTCTTCATTAGAGAAATTACTCGGTTGGATACATAAAAACCTCACTGGAAATTCCAGAAATGGAACTAATTTTTTCTAAATTGGTACAATTTTAGAATTCCAAATGCAGGAATCCCTGCATATATTCCAATATTTAATAGAATTATCGATATTCCGTAACCTAACATTTCTTGCTCTGAATCAATATCAACATGGTTCAACAAAGCTAGTGATGATAACATTGGGGTTAAACCAACTTTAACCATTTCTTTGAAAATGGGATTTTCTCTTTCTAAATCAGCTACACTAGGAGAAAATGAATAATAGAATTGATTAAATCCACCCATAAAGGCAGTTCCAGATTCTGTTGACAATACAGTATTATCTCTAAGTTCTCTGAGTTGTTGAACTTGTGGTGACATTTCAGAACTAAATGTTGCAGTTGCAATTAAACATCCACCATTTTCTTCAACAGGTGGAACATCATTACCAAGTGTTGTCTGAGCATGAGCATCACCTACTACAATATCAAATGATACTGTTTCAGTTGGAAGTGGTTGAAACAAAATACCTTCAACTTCAAAATCCATTTTGTAAACCCCTTCACCTTTGTTAAATTCAATTGGAATTTTCACAGTTCCTACTGAAGTATGTGTAAGTGGGATTGGTCCAAATACCTGTTGGCCGTCTTTTGTAACTTTTACTGTGTAATCAATATGTTCTTGGGTCTTTTGTGAAATCGTATTTAGAAAATCAATGTTAATTTTTGTTTGAACATCTAGTTGTATATTATCATATGATATATTGACATCAAGTGCTCCTTTGTCAGTTCTCAAAGTTTGTGATTCAGCAAATGCAGGAATAATCAATAATGGAATTAGTAATACTGCAAGAAGAAATTTCATGTTATGACTTTGAAAATCGGAAATAAAAGTTGTACTCTGTTTTCCAATTGAAAAAAATTGCCACGCACAGGAATGCTGTACCAGCTTTAAATATGGAATTAACACAATTTTAGTATTGTATAACAAATTAGCATTATTCATTTCAATAATTAGTATTTTCTCAATTGTTACTGTTCTACCTGATGCATTTGGACATGGACTTGGAGGAGATCAAGCTGAACCATTATCATTTGGTGATATGGAAGTTACTGTTAGTACTCAATTGAGCCCATCTGATATTACGGTAGGAGATGTTGATTCAGCTAACATGCAAGTACGTTTCTTTGATATCGAATCTGATGAGAATCTTGACAAAGTCACATACAGAGTAGAAGTATGGCAAAGCGGTGAACTGTTAGCTAGAAACCTGTTTTATGATATGGATGGAAGATTAGATGTTAAAATCAAACCCCAGTTTGGATGTGACGAGATTAATCTTCATGAATGTTCAATTTATGGTGGTTCTGAACATGTTAGTGCACCAGGTGCATTATTTGTACATGGAGAAGCTTGTAATGATGAAAATTTAGATATTTGTGGTAGACCATCAATTACTGGTCCAATATTTGTTAAAGGTGGATTATACAAAATTAGAGTTGACATTGAAGCTGCTACTAGCCCAAAAACTGTATTGGCTAATTTGTTAAGTTATGAAACATTTGTCAGTGTTGCACAAGACCAAAATTTCTCTTTTCAAACTGCAAATGCTGAAGAAATTCCAGTTGTAATTAAAACGTATTATGATGATGTAGATAATTTTGCTTTTGATAAATCAGATAATTCTATTTCATTTGATATGCCATTTGATTGGGATCCAGACTATGTTAGATTGGTACAGGTAGTCCATGAAGAAGTTCGAGTTCCAAAAACATTTGCACCTTATGCAGATGGAAAGCAATTCAAAGGATATGTTAATGGTGTTGAAATTGATCAGAGAGCATTACTAAATGATCCATATTCCTCTGAAGATACCAACATTGTTCATTTCTTAATTACCAAAAATGAATTAGAAAAAATTAATGAAACTCTTGGTCCTTCAAATTATGATAATCTACAAATGGATTTAAAATTAGTTCCATTGGATGAAGCTTCAAAAAGTTCTACTGAATTTTACCTTGTAGATACTTCAGTTGATCCTCCAGCTAAAGTTCCAACTACTGTAAATATAGCATGGGATGGAAAATATGGTGCAAACCAAGAAATTCCTTTTGAATTCACTTTCTTTAATGATAATAGAGAATTAATCAAAGATGTAAGATATGCTTATGTTGTTTTAGATGAGAATGAAAATGAAATAGCTCGAAATGATGGTACAGATTCTGTTAATCCTGGAATTGTATCTATTGAAGGATTAGATGTACAAAAAATCTATGTTCCGACTGTAGGACAATTACGAGTTGATATTCTAGTTTATGGAACCGGATTTGATTATGATCCAACCTATGCTGGAATTGGTTCAGCAATTATTGAGATTGGTCCAGGTTCTTCAACTCCTTCTGTTCCAGAAAAAACACCAATCCCTAGTTGGATTAAAAACAATGCAGAGTGGTGGGCAGCAGGACAAATAGATGATGACTCATTTGTACAAGGTATTCAATATTTGATTAAAGAAGATGTTCTAAAAATTCCTCCAACCACACAAGGAACTGATTTTGATTCAAATGATATTCCCGACTGGATTAAAAACAATGCAGAGTGGTGGGCAGCAGGACAAATAGATGATGACTCATTTGTACAATGTATTCAATATTTGATTAAAGAAGGAATTATGAGAATACAATAATAGGTTTTTAAATAAATTCTGTAAAGTGATAGTATAGTGAAAGACATCAATGACATCATGCCAAAAGTACCAAACATGAGATGGGGAGCTTTAATGAATAAAGCACCAACTAATGATAAAGTTAAAGAAATGAATAAGATTTTCCCAGACAATGGTAAATGGCATACAGTTTTTGAAGAACAAGATCAAGTTACAGTTGATGGAAAAGAAATTAGAAAGAAAAATCCAGACAAGTGGACATAGATTGAAAAATTTTTCATTACTTGCAGTTTTAATATTTTCATTTGTATTTACTGTGGGATTTGATAATGTATATGGTCATGGTGTGGGCAGTGAAACTTTCCCTCCTGTAGATCTTAATGATAAACTTGTAACTTTAGAAGTTTCATCATCTAAAAGTGATCCTGAAACAAATGATGATCAACAAATCTCTATATCATTAATTGATTTTAATTCAAAAATTACACTACGAGATGTCACATTTTTAATTAAATCAGAGCGTGGTGAACAATTTCTTTTTGAGCAAGAATTTAAAGCAGACAATGGATTCATAGTTTTTAATTTTGTATCTGAAGAAAATGATTCAATAATTTTAGAAGAAGAAAGTGGAGGAGGACTTTTTGGTTCTTTGTTGGGATTAGAAAGTAGACTGATACATGTTAAAGGACCTAAACTTAGTGAAGGTGGACTATACAAGTTAGATGTAAGTGTGTTAACTGCTGATGGATATTCACAAAAATTAGATGTTCCACTAGTTTTCAATGCTGGTATTTCTATTGCTCAAACATCTAGACATGATTTTATAGATCCTAATTTTGGGGAACAAAATATTCATGTCATTACATACTATGATGAAATTTCAAATTTTAATTATGATTCAAATTCAAAAGAAATTAGCTATTTCATGCCTTTTGAATGGACTCAATCAAACATCAATCAAACATCAGTTGTTCATGAAGAACTAGTAATTCCAAAAACATTTGGTGATTTACTAGTATCTGGATTTACAATGTATGTCAACGGCGTAGAATTATCTCAAGATATTGTAAACATTGATGATTTCTTTGCTGATGGTATAATTGTTCATTTTATAATATATCAAAAAGAATTACAAAATATTTTTGAAAATAATTCAAATCAAAATGGGATGGATTTTGTTATTACACCAGATCGTGATTATCCTCATCTAAGTTCTGTAACTGAAAATGGACAATTTAGAATTCTTGTTTCTTGGGAACCAGAAAATTTAAAATCAAATTCAAATGGGAAAATCATTTTTGATATAACTGATATATTCTTAAAAAATAAACCCGTGGCAACAAATTATGAATTTTCAGTAACTCAAGATGAGAGCATAATTTATGAACAAAGCGGTATTAGCACAGATTCAAAAGATGAACACAACATTGCAGAATTTTTTATTACAAATGATATTTCAGGAATAATAAATCTAAATTTTAAAAATTTAGATAATAATAATCTCGCAAAGACAACCATTCCAATTGTAATTGATAGAATAATTATAGATGAAAAAATTTCATTACCCGATTGGATTAGAAATAATGCATTGTGGTGGTCTGAAGAACAAATTGATGATAATACATTCATTCAAGGAATTGAATATATGATTAAAAACAAAATAATTTCAGTTTCTGCAACTCAACAAGAGATTTCGGAATCCCAAGAAATTCCATCTTGGATTAGAAATAATGCTGCATGGTGGGCAGCAGAACAAATTGATGATAAAACATTTGTTCAAAGTTTAGAATTTTTAATCAAGAATGGAATTCTTTGTATTTGATCGATTTCTATTCGATCAATGAACCAGTCGGTTTAAATCTCTAAAACTGTAATTTTGATCACTTTGTTTAGGCCTGAAAGAATAGTTGAAAGAAAATCAGTATTATTTTCAATTGTAGTTACTGGCGTGGTGGCAATTCTTGCATTACCAATTATTATCCCTCATCTTTTACACGGTTATCATTTAGCTCACATCTTTTTGCATGTCGGCGGAATCACACTAGCTGTTTTTATTTCAGTGCTTGCAGGATTTGCATATTATAGATTACGAACAAAACGACTTTTACTAAGTGCAGTAGCTTTTACAAATTTCATTGCAGCAGAAGTCGTGTTACTTGTTGATGCAACATGGCCCACCATTTATGATGTTGGTGATGTGACTCTACCTGAAGTAGGACACTTGTTGACTTTTATTACATTAGGATTATTGGCATTAGGAGTGTTTAGAAATGACTGATAGAGATTCACAATTACAACAAATTATAGAACAAAACCCTGGAATACAATTCCGTGAAATTATGCGTTCTTCTGGATTAAAAAATGGAGTTCTAAGTCATTATTTAGGAAAATTAGAAAAAAGTGGTATCATCAAAGTAACTAGAGGACCACGACAGTCAAGATTTTATCCACCACAAATAACTGAGGAAGAATCAATTGTAATCAAGGCTTTACGAAAACAAACTCCACGTGATTTGTTACTTGCACTAATAGAAAATGATGGATTAGAATTTTCTGAATTAGTCACCGCTGTTAAAAAATCTCCATCAACTGTATCATTGTACCTCTCACAAATTGTAAATGATGGGTTAGTTGAAATTAGATTTGTTGAACTAAAAAAGAGATATCATATTAAAGCAAGAGATCTTATAGATAAATTAATTGAAGATTATAGACCAAGCTTACTTGAGAAACCAACATCTGGATTCGAAGATATTATCAATTCATTCTAGTATTTTAGGCTCAAAATCAATTTTATTGTTATTAGGATTTTTATTTTCTTTAATATTAATTCCACAAATTTCTTTTTCAGAAGTTTTTATTCCGAAAGATGAGTTTATTGGCTATTTTGATTCTAATGGAATCTATACAGTTGTTGGAAATGTAAAAAATGAATTTGATTATGCAATTATTCCAACCATTTCTGTATCTATTCAAGAAGATTCTGAAATCTTTTTCAAAACCATTACTCATGTACCATTAGGCTCTGGAGCTGAAATTCCATTTAAAATAAAATTTTCAAACATTTCAACTAATCCAATTTTACTTCCTGTAAAATTATCATATGAAAAAACCATCAAAGATGTAATTCCTATCATTGTTCTTTATGATGAAACTTTGATAAAATATGATGATGGTCATCTAACTGGAAGAATTCAAAATACTGGAGAACAAACTATCTACAATCCTAAAATTTTTGCAGTAATTCATGGTTATGAAAAAGTTCTAGATATTGGACAAAATATCGAATTCATTGAAAAAATTGAACCTGGAGAAATTTTAGATTTTTCAATGTATCCTGATCCTTCAATTATAGACGAAATTTTTTACTATAGCTGTTTTGCACCTGTTGATACTACTGTAATTCCTGTAACTGCAAAGAAAAATGAAGGTAATTTTGATTTCAGATATGATTCGGGTGCATGGTATTCTGCAGCAAAATTTGATGAGGCAGGAACGACACTTAGTATCAGAGGTTACAATAGTTATCCTTTAGAGACTTATGCTAATTTTGAGTTTCCTCCCATTTCAGGTAATGAAGAATTTTCTGTTACACTAAATGATGAGCCAATTGAATTCATTCAAAGTATTGATGAGATGGGATTTTGGCATGTTTCATTTAATGTAGGGCCAACTTCACAAGGCACACTCAAAATTTCAGGTTTTGATAAGGGACTGCCACCAGAATTGCCAAAAATCCCACAATGGATTAAAACTAATGCCAATTGGTGGATAACAAACCAAATTTCAGATTCAGAATTTCTTGAAGGAATAGATTTTCTTTTTGAAAAACAAATTGTATCTGTTCCTCAAAGAGATGTAATTCCAGAATCACAATGGAATATTCCTTCATGGGTAAAAACTTCAACAGGTTGGTGGTATGAAGGAAAAATTTCAGATAATGATTATTTTAATATAATTGAGAATCTTGTTAAACGAAAAATTATTGTAATATAGAAAATTTATGCGACAATTCTATATCTACCATAAATAATGTATGCATCAATTAACAATAATCCAATTGCAGCTGCCATAAACCAATCTCTAATTGTAGAATATTCCATTTCGTATTCAAGATTTGAACTTAGAATTACAAATATTTCATTTAGTGTTTGCTCATCAAGTGATTTAAAATAATTTCCGTTTGTTTCCTGTGCAATTGCAATAAGTGTATCCTCATCTAGTTCTGCGTATTGTGGCTCTAGTGCTCTGCCCCCTCGGCTGGATTTTGCCCCTTCATATACAGAAAGGCATTCTCAAACATGGGGAAAATGTCAGAAGGGTCATTCAGTCCGATACGCCTGGCAGAATCACCCATATCAAGCTTTTCAAAATCGACCTTGACCCGTTTTTTTTGCGAGACCCGTGGAGTCCAGGGGAGCTTTACTTTCGCCCCTCGAGCTTTCCGCACACTGCTGACAGCTTCACCACCAACAATTCCCGCGACAATATTATCTCCCTTCGCAATTCTGCATGCCGCCGCATGCATCATGCGGACAGGCGTGTCGCCGCCAAAACTCTCATTGGTCATTCGAACCGGGGAGATGTCGAGTTTACTGCATAGCAAACTCACAGGGTCGCTGTATGGCCAGGTGAAGGACCCAACCAGGTCGACCGAGGTCAACAGTGATAACAGAGGTATACCCGCGTCTTTTTCCGCTTCCCGCAATGCAGCGGCCATCAATTCGACCGGCTCACGCGCCTTTTTCAAATCCTCCGACCGCTCGGTACACTCGCCTATCGCAATAATCACGGGAGTTGTTGAAGCACTTACTTTTAACATTTTCTTCTCTCTGGCTCTCTGAAGGAGGTATACGGCCCGGTTAGGCCACTGAAGGGTCGTTCGATATTTGCACCAGCAACTTGCCGTCGTTCCCGCCCGTATACAGGAGATTCAGGGCGTCGACGGCATTTTCTAGGCCCGGGACAGTGTGTGTTTTCCATTGGATCCGCCCCTCTTTTACCCACGATTCCAGCTCACCTAGCGCTTCCGGAACCTGCTGCATGTAATCAGTGGCGATAAAACCGGCGATGGTCAAGCGCCGCATGAGTATCAAATTAAAATCACCCGGACCAGCAACCGGCCCTTCACTGTTGTAAGAAGAGATCAAACCGCATACGACAATCCGGCCAAAGTTATTCATGCGCTGATAAACGGCCGCCATAATGTCACCGCCGACATTTTCATAGCTTATGTCGATACCATCCGGACAGAGCTCGTCCAATGACTGTTCAACATTCCCCGCCTTGTAATTGATGGCACCATCAAACCCAAGTTCATTGGTCAGCCAATTGCATTTCTGGGCGCTTCCGGCAATGCCAATAACGCGACATCCACGAATGGTCGCCATCTGCCCAACAATAGACCCTACTGCGCCTGCCGCCGCAGAGACCACAATAGTCTCACCTTCGCTGGGCTTACCAATATTGTGAAGGCCCATGTAGGCGGTGATACCCGTTCCACCCAAAACACTCGCGTAAGCGGTCAGTGGCACATTCTCGGCTGGTTTCAGTGGCCGTACACTGCGTGCACTCGCGACGGTGTAGGTCTCCCACCCCGCATTAGCGGGTGATACAAAATCCCCTTCCTCATAGTATTTGGAGTTAGACTTTTCCACTACGCCGATAACCGCACCTCGCATGACATCACCAATGTCAACCGGCGGCATATACTGCTCCGTGTCGCTCATCCAGATCCGGTTGGAAGGATCAAGTGACAGATAGATGTTGCGAATGAGAAGCTCGTTGTCTCCAATCGGCGGCACCGGGCTGGAAATATATTCCATATCGTCGGAGCTTACCGCCCCAATGGGGCGACGCTTTAAAATCCAAACCTTATTTTCCAGATTTTCAGTCATCACTCATTCTCCCGTCGAGTGTAATTTCGTCATACAGTCGCCTCACTCAGGCTTGATGCAACGCCTGCTATATTTGCGGTTCTGCCCTCTAGCTGAGACCTTTGCACGAAAGCCATTTCACCTGCATGCTGCGTTAAAATCGTACTCAATCGGTCATTTATAAGCATAAACTCCCTCATTCCGTGCGTTTTTGCCTTGCCTGAAAGTGAAATCATCTTCCGTGCAAAGGTCTCTAGCTATCTTTTTTTCCAGGCCGGGTCGCGCTTTTCAGAGAATGCCTGAGCACCCTCAATAGCATCGTCAGACCTATAGACCTCCCGCGACAGGTCGTCACAGCGGGAAAACATCTCATAATCCGACCACTCTCTCGACTCAATCATGATTTTCTTGCTGACTTCTACAGCTATGGGAGCGGCGTCGGCAATTAGGTCTGCCATCTTTTTTGCAGCCTCAAGTGCAGTTCCCGGCTCAACTACCGCGTTAACCAAACCTACCTCATAGCCACGCACTCCAGTGATAGGTTCTGCCGTTAGTACCATTTCCATGGCTACTCGGTGCGGTATTTGTCGCTGCAATCGCAAAGTCCCACCAGCACCGGCGACCAGGCAACGTTTTACTTCAGGGAGGCCGATCTCGGCATCACTGGCCGCCACTATCAGGTCACAGGCGAGCAGCATCTCACACCCACCTGCCAACGCGTAGCCTTCTACCGCAGCTATTAGTGGTTTTCTGGGCGGAGCTTCTACCAGACCTCCAAATCCGCCCTGCCCTGGCCCCGTTAGTACGGGCGATTCCCTCTGAACAAAGGCTTTAAGATCCATGCCCGAGCAAAACGAACCACCTGCGCCAGTAAGAATACCTACCCGAATACCTGGATCGGAGTCAAGTCGGTCCATCGCCGCACGAATACCCTTTGCCAGCCCTCTGTTCATTGCATTCTTCACTTGCGGGCGGTTCATTGTGACCACCATAATGCCGTTGGCAACATCTACTAATACTTCATCATTCACTACTTCTGCACACATCGCTTGATTCCTTTATTACACTTTGAACGCTATCAAATACCATTGATTGACCGGGTGTCGATAAATGTAGTTCAGCAGATTGGACAAAAGGGTCTGAGTGTCCATCCCTCAAAGTATCCATCCTTCGATTGGGAGGCCGACCCAATCCGCTACTTTAACCAGTAGCTCTTCATTTTGACTCGACAGAAGAGCTACCGTGTCCAGAATATTAGCGCCCTGTATTTTACTTATTCACCCGGAGCTGGTTCACAATTTTGGGGGAAAGACAATAATCGAACCATGACATATCCATACACAAGAATAGGCTTTGTGTTACACGCCTTTTGCTTTATGGCCTCTCCCTGCAACCTCTCCCAGACTAAACCCGGTGCACTTTGCGGACATTTCTGCGGACATTTCTATTTGTTGCTAACAGCGAAGAGTGTCGCGTGAAGGGTGCCGCTGGTTGATCGAGGCCATCAATTTTGATAAAAGACCTCTTTGCACCAAGACGATCTGAGAACCTCCAGGAGCCTGTCGGACTGGCATAACACCACAAGGTTCAACGATAATCCCTGGCAACCAGCCTTTCACAAGAGTCCGCTATGAAAAAAATTCTTGTTGCGTGTCTAGTGGTTGTAGTATTGCTTGCACTCGGAAGATTACTATTCCAAATCGGCAATAGGCCCGAGCCTTTTCCGCAGGGGTCAGATAGCGCTGCAATGCTGGCACCCGGTTCTTATTCGGTGGCAGTGGATGAGCTGACCTTCATTGACAAGAGTCGACCCACCAATACCAACGGCGACTATGCCGGGGATACCTCAAGACAGTTTGTCTCAAAAATATGGCACCCGTCAGACAATGCGGAAGGCCCATACCCGCTAGTGGTGTACAGTCATGGTATCGGCTCAAACCTGGACAGCGCCGAGTTTCTGGGTGAACAACTTGCAGGCATGGGCTTCGTGCTGATCGCTGCAAATTTTCCGCTCACCCACTCAAAAGCGCCGGGTGGTCCAGACATTGGTGATATTGTGAACCAAGCCGCCGAT
>OZ017786.1:13746310-13776310 GCA_963969325.1 Lycopodina hypogea
GAACTGCTGCCACTCACTGCCCCTGAGAGTGAGCTGGACAACACCTGTGGCGTCGGCCAGAGGCAGAAATATCATGTCCATTGAACCAAATGTCCTGCAGACACAACATTAGCAAACCAAACAATCTAAAGTCTCAATACCACCACAGAAAATGGCGACTATTCTTCTTAAGAATACTTTTCTTGGTAATAATTGCAAATCATAATCCACGAACTTTAACAGGCAAAATGAGAGAAATTTGATGAAATAATCAATTTGTTCATAAGTTTTCTGAATGACTCTCATCAATTGAGCAGGTACAGACACACTATTAAGCCAACATTTAGTGTAATTACAGAAGAAACAAAAACTGCATCTACATAAACTGGAGCATCAACACTAACATAAGATCATGGAAACACACTGTTATAGGTACTGATCAACATTTAAAACCATGTTGCCACCTAGGTCATCATTACCTCATTTTCCTGGTCCAGCCGCAAAGGGTAACTGTCTGTGTGACCTCATGCAGGCCCAGTTCCCCACATGTGTGTGTCCTATAGCTGTAGCTGGAGCTAGAGGCACAGCGGAAAAGAGTTGAATCTATAAGGATGCAGAAAGAGAATAGGTGACATTGTTTTTAACCATCCTCCACCCAGAGTCTCAAAATGCATCAGCCAAGTTCAACATGCTCACAATCCCCACACATTTGTCAGTCCCCAGGAGCTTTAATCCCCTCTACCCCAGGCTGAACCACAACTTGGGCTGGGGTGTGACTATCAATCATTCTCTCATCACCCACCCTATTACTATCACTTTCCTAGCACCATTCATTGTCTCCAGTACTTTGTAAACCCAAAAAATAATAATAATCGTAACTTTTAATGGATATGCATGATAATGAATAAAGAAAACGTCTCAATTCACCAAAAATACGCTGTGTTCTGTACAATACTCACTCATGGGCACACTCAGATTTCTTCCCAGGAGGAGCCAGGTGGGTGTTGGTAAGGATAACAGAGAGTGCAACCTGGTAGCACACATTCTCAGCATGAAGCCAATTGATGCGATTAATAGTACTCCTCAAATTGTAACCATGCGTTCTTGGTAAGGGTCTTCCCTGTACAAAGCACAAAACAGCGTAGACAACTGAACAGAGAATTTTTTAATTAAACTGCCAGTTTGATAAAAAGATATATATCACGTTGGATGTCAGATGTTACTCTTAAGAGTTACTGCATACATTTGAGAAAGAAAAATTCACTAGCAAATGCCAGTCGGCAATGACCACAGGAGCAAAGCAGAAAAAAAAGGTATTATACAATGAAAATGTTGCAAAATGTATTTATTTTATTAACTACATGGTAGCAAAAGAAAAGGTCACCAAAGAATATTGTTATGAAATATATACACAAAAGTAACACAATTCTAGTTTATTTTATAAAAGTGGTTATAAAAAAATTGCCTTCAAGTTACATGTAAGGGTATATATTTTTGATGACGTAGGAGGGGCGTGATGCACAGCCAATGTGGATGCAAATGAAATGAATAAAATGTTCCACAAAATTGAATCACAAGATTTGTAAAACATTTTATTGCTACAGAACCAATCTGGTACTATTCGGGTTCTACATCAATGTACTTAAAATAAACTAAACACTGAATTAAGCCAATCTGCAGAGCTTTTGTTGGCTGTCCTGTTTCAGGTACTTCTTGTAGCGCTGTTGGCAATTCTCCCAGGTTCCAGTCCAGTGACAAACAAGGGCAAAACTCTGTGGGTTCAGTCGTACACCAACGTTGAAATTCCCCTGCACCCTGGCCAGAGCTTCTGTATTCCTGTTGCCCGACAATACTCCAACAACCCTTCGCTCGTATTTCCCACTCTCTCCATCATAATCCCATGCAAACATACCCGCACCCGAACAGCCATGCCAAGCATCACCTTGAAAGTAAATAAGACGACGAGATTCAGTCACAATGTCTGTCTGAACATACCACATCGCTCTATCACTCTTATCATCAGGGAAGCTAACAAATTCCACCTTCGAACCCGCCCCATGGATGGATTTCTGGTTGTTGCAAAATAGACCACTGAGGCCAGGAGAAATGAAATCTCTCTTATCTCCTAGATCAGATATCATTTCCAACACAGCGATGTCAAAATCATCCCAATCTGCATTAACATGAGTGTTCGAAGATGTGAGATTTTTCCATTGACTGGGAACAAAGAATCTACGAACAAAAAACCATTTGGTATCCCCACTGGGCACCAGGTACCCAGCACGAAGATAGAAAAGGGCAGAGGGAAGGTAGGAGGTCCCATCATGCACACAATGCGCTGAGGTGAGAACATGGCGAGCTGTAACCATGACACCCGAACATCCAGTGGACACTTTCATCTGAGCTGAGTAAGGAAACTTCTGACCATCGGAGGCAGGATCTATTCTGACCCTGTCATCATTACCATATATTAGCCTCTTTTTGAGCACATGAGAATGAACAAGCACATCTTCTTGCGAAAGTATGTCAGCTGGTAGATGAATAGTGGTTTGAGATGTCTTCGATTGTCCAGTGGCCACCCAATACTCCTCCCAGGTGAGCAGGTGTGGGGCAGGTAGAGTTGGGCTGCTGCTAGGATGACCTGCATTAACTGCTTTAGCCACAGCTGAGGGGGTGAAGCATAAAAGTGACACTGCAACAGTGAAGAACATGGTCACATTCATATTTAGCTCCTCCTTTTTCTTTTTTTCTTTTTAGAAAAAAAGAAAAAATTTAGCAAATTTAAATCCTTTTTCTTGCTGCAGTGAACTGGCTGACCCAGTGCTCCATCAGAGCTTCTTCACTATTACAACAAAAGGTCTTTGTTAGGATGGGATTCTAATTTTTACGTAAATCCAAGAATTCACCTACGCAAATTGGTTTATTTTTCTCAGAGCGATCCCTTTCCAAGTCTTGAGCAACTCATCCCTTCCTTCCCCGCCCCCCCCCCCCCCCCCCCTCCCCTCCCCTCCCCTCTGGTCATCTCAAGTTGCTATTGTAGCTTAGCTTATGACTCGCTTACTACTCTTTCTTTCCTGTAAGTAAATGCTGATATGCCTAAAGTAACCAACACGTCAAAGGGTGAACTCTTTGCTGTTGAAAAGATTCTGGATGAGCTGATGGCAAAGGAGGGTAGTCCCTGTGGTGCTCAATTCATTACACCTTCACCAGTACAGCTAGTTCTGCTTATCCTAAGGGGGTTTTTTTTGTTGCTTTTTTTTTTTAATGCACTGAAAATTTGATTTTACTTTTTACAACAAATTAATATTAGATGAATGGTAACAAACTGGACTTCATGATTAAATGGCTTAATTATCCAGACACTGAAAATACTTGGAGTCCTCCAGTTATGTCTTGTATTCTGACTGTGCAAAGGGTGAGCCCTCCATTCCATCTGGTATGGTGAAAGGCAAAACCCCTAAGCCTGCTGCCATTACTAGGAAGTCTTCAGGAAGTGATGTTGGTCCCCAGCCCAGCCCAAAAGTCAGTTATTTTCAAGCCGAAATACTCAAATGGGTTTGCAAGGGGACTGGAAGCAGAATAGATTTTTGGGACCACTTTCGTGAATGGTCACATTATACTTCACATTAAGTGGAAAGACATTGAAGATCCAGAACAGGTCTACACTAGTGAAGATAATGCCAACATTCCTCGGATGGTTCTTCTTCTTCATCGTGTCCATTCTTCCTAGATGGAGTTCTTCCAGTGCATAGCACACTGAAGCGCGGTGTAGTTGGCCTGTGCCAGGTCATCTGCTGTGACTGGTGATAGAAGGTGTGGGCAGACGAGATGTTGCATTGTTTGCTGCTCACTGAAGTCACAGGTATCAGGCCCAGTGATGTAATTCCACTTCACCATGTTGGTCTTGCAGCATCTGACTTGGCTCCTCAGATGGTTGAGGCTTTTCCAAATGGTCCACTCGAGGTGAGCGCCATCTGGAAATCTCTCCTCTCCATTGCAGTGATCTTTCTGTCCAGCGTGGTGTTGTTTGGAGCATTGAGGGAGTTGCGCCATAGATAGGTGTGTGTGTGGGAAGCAGAGTCATTGAGGGGAGCAGTGGAGGATGTGAAACTCGATGGTGATCCATTTCTACGAGAGTAAACTCACATGGCCCAATGCAACAGTACCTGTCAGGTGATAAGGGCCGTTGTCAGTATCCCCCAGCCATGAATAATGAATTATTTCTACTAGGACTTTTAGATTTGTTGTGCCATTTGTTGTCCACCCACTAATTATTTTTCAATCTTAATCATTCCTTGTCTACTCACCAGTTGCCCACCTACCCAGTGGCCCACCTACCCAGTGGCCCACCTACCCAGTGGCCCACCTACCCAGTGGCCCACCTACCCAGTGGCCCACCTACCCAGTGGCCCACCTACCCAGTGGCCCACCTACCCAGTGGCCCACCTACCCAGTGGCCCACCTACCCAGTGGCCCACCTACCCAGTGGCCCACCTACCCAGTGGCCCACCTACCCAGTGGCCCACCTACCCAGTGGCCCACCTACCCAGTGGCCCACCTACCCAGTGGCCCACCTACCCAGTGGCCCACCTACCCAGTGGCCCACCTACCCAGTGGCCCACCTACCCAGTGGCCCACCTACCCAGTGGCCCACCTACCCAGTGGCCCACCTACCCAGTGGCCCACCTACCCAGTGGCCCACCTACCCAGTGGCCCACCTACCCAGTGGCCCACCTACCCAGTGGCCCACCTACCCAGTGGCCCACCTACCCAGTGGCCCACCTACCCAGTGGCCCACCTACCCAGTGGCCCACCTACCCAGTGGCCCACCTACCCAGTGGCCCACCTACCCAGTGGCCCACCTACCCAGTGGCCCACCTACCCAGTGGCCCACCTACCCAGTGGCCCACCTACCCAGTGGCCCACCTACCCAGTGGCCCACCTACCCAGTGGCCCACCTACCCAGTGGCCCACCTACCCAGTGGCCCACCTACCCAGTGGCCCACCCATCTATAGCTATACATCATAGGTGTAGCAGTACAGTTTACATTGGTAAGGCAAGCATATGGCATGGTAGCCACACCCACTTTCATAGCCATGCCTATTCCCCTTCCACATGAATCACTTAGATATTACATCATGATATTGAATAAAAATATGTTAACTTGAAACATTTATCTACATTTTTATCTATAGAAAGACTGAGGAAGCTAAAATGCATTGGCTAGTGAGCACTGTGTAGTGTAGTAGTTTCATTTACTTACTCTGCAAAATTACTAGTAGCCATTATTGCTATAAAAGTGGGCATAGCCAGGTAAGTGGGTGTGGTTTACTGAAAAAGTTGGGTCATGTGAATGCCTCAGCTGCCTGACACAGCACTGCCTTGTACATAAAAGAAGGTGTCTGTCTGTATGTATGCTTGTATCATCGTTCCAGCCAAACCTATGGATAGATTTCTTTGGAACTTGGCATAATCATAAGTTTGGACCAGACTTAAAACATGGGCTAAAAACTCCAGAAAATGGTTACCACAGTGATGAAAGAAAGCCAAAAATGGTACTCTGGCCAGAAAAACCCTAGGAGCTACAGACCTAAAACTTTGTATGCATGCAACTTGACTGTTAGAGTAGCAACAGCTGGGTCCCACTTCGCTGTGTAAGGCTAAAAATGCCAAAAATGGTAGTTCAGAAGGGAAAAAAAAACACTTGCACCTAGGGAGTTAGACTTATGAACCCATATATATTTGGAATCAGTGTCATTTGGGGTATGTTTTAAATACATGTATATGACCACACCCTTTCCTATGTTCATTTCAAGCCCCAAAAAGCCATAAATGGTACTTTGACCAGACAAACCCCTAGAGCGACAGACCTAAAACCTGTTATGCACACAACTTGACTTTCGGAGTAACGTGGGTTTGGTCACACCTCTTCCTCTTGGTATGTAAGGCTAAGATGTGCATCAAAAAAATGGAATTTCTGAGTAAAGCTTGGATCAAAGGAGTTAAGCCCACAAACCCATATATATTTGGAATCTGTGGAAATGTTTAAATAAAGTGCAGACAAGTGATTGAGGCAGCACAGGTCAACCAATCTGAAACTTCCAGGTTCCACTTTTTCCTGGTTTGTACATATATGGATATGTATGTATTTGTCTATTGTTTGTGTATCCACTCTACCATCCAAGCACGTAACCAAATGAAATTTACTCTTCAGTGTAGACACATCCTACACCAAGGATAGGTTGTTGTTTTTTTGTTGATAAAATAGAAAAAGAAAAGAAAGGCCACATGGCCACACCTCTTCCTGTGGATATGTGATTATATATAATGCCAAAAAAAAAGAAAAAAAAAAGGTACTTCATATAAACCCTTGGGACTGACATCTAAAACTTGGCATGACACACATTGCCACTGGAGAGAGACATAGGCTGAGTCCTATCTGGCCACACAATTCTGTGGGAGTGTCAGGCTTAAAATGCCAAAAAAATGGTACGTTATCAAACCCTTGGACGTGGGCTGAGTCATATTTAGTCACACCTTAATGTCTGTACATCATTATATCTTTGTCAATGCTGGCTGTGCTTTCTAGTGTTACATTAAATATGTTAGTCCTTAGTGTTTTTGTATTTTCAATATTAACGGGATTTATCAGGAATGTTTGTTGATGTACTTTGTCTCCCTTAGCATAAAAGGAAGGGGAAAATCAACAAATAAAATTGGCTGCTTTTTGGCATCTTGAGCCAAAGTTTGGCTTCCATTTGGCTTCCTGAAACCCTAAGTTTGGCTTCTTGAGCCTTTCTTGACCTGGCAACCCTGTTTCCACCCCCCCCCTCCCTAACAACTACACTCCCCCATTGTGTGCAATTACCACTTGTTTTGTGTGTGGGCAGGAAGTCTGATGGCATTATATAAGCTTTTTGTTGGTAAGAATGCATCATCTGAGCATGGTTGCATAGCTCATTATTCATGCATAATCCAGAGAAAAACTGCATCTTACTATAATTCATTTGTCTGTCTGTCTGTCTGTCTGTCTGTCTGTCTGTCTGTCTGTCTGTCTGTCTGTCTGTCTGTCTGTGTGGATTTAACTCCTAAACTGCTGGAGGGATCATCACGAACCTTTCAGGGATTGATTAGGGCACCTCACTGTATGTTCTCTAAAAGTTTATTCATATCAGGTGGCAATGGATGTGGTTTGCTGACACAGAACACTCAAACCAATCACAGTACCATGTTTATTTTATTAATAAGATTAGAGTCAATAATCCCAACATGTTACAGCAAGCAAACTAACATGTTTGTTACTGCAGATGACTGACTTAAGAACCATCCATAGGGTATTTTTTATGCTAGTGGTTATGTTCGGTCATATTGTTCTCTAGGTCGTGTGAGGAGGAGCACTTTTTTAATGCATAATTTGACTTTGATGTGAAAATATAACACTGCATGCATATATGAAAATTAATAAATATGCATACTTTTCTAATTAAGAAAAAAAAGTATAATTATTATTACTACCATATAACACTGTATTAATGATATATATATGTAATATATAGCTACATACATACACTAGTATTCTGGTTTATAACCTGCAAGTAGCGACCATGTTTAGTTTGCTTATTCTAACATGTAGGGACTATTGATTCTAATCTCATCAATCAAACAAACATGATACAATTAATAAACATGCCAAGTTTCTGTGCTACATTGTGTTCTGTGATAGGTTGTGTTCCTTATCACCAGACCACACCTATTGAAAAACCATACCCATAGCCACCCAACTTGAACGAAACATTCACTAGGATATGCAATGAGGTGCATCAATCCCTGAAAGTTTCGTGAAGATCCCTCCAGAGGTTTGGTTTGGGAGGAATTAGAATACATGCATACAGACAGACAGACAGATAGACAAATGAATTGTGCATTATATTAAAATGATAATGTTAAAAAAAGAAAAGGAAAAAAAAGTACTTATATCGATGATAGAGATACTAATGTGACGATGTTTCTGCTTCTGCCATATAACGTTATAATTCTTCTGGAGTTGTGGATTAGTGATAGGGGAGAGGGGGAGGGAGATAGGTGCTAAATATTAGGCATAAATGAAAGTTTCATCATCTATCTCTATTCTCCCATCATATTCTTCCCTTTTTAGTTTATATAAGGATACACAACAGTGATGACCATTACCAAATCTCTTATATCTATTCAAATGCACTGAATCGAAAATCAATTAACAATCAACTGTTGTCAGGAAATATGGAGTCTTGTGGGTGGTACACACAGAATGGGAGGACCAAGGCTACATGAACTATGGGAATGAACAGAAATGGATGAATGAGATCAGAGGATGGATGTATGGATGAATGTTGATAGATGTGTGGGTGGCTAGATGGATGTGTGGGTGGATAGATGGATGGATTTGAATTATTCTAATGCAGTTCACCTTCCAATTCAAATCAATGTGACCAATAAAGTAGGGCTACCATATTTGCAGATTCAAAAAAAGAGGACACTTTGGAAGGGGGGGGGGGGGTTAGCATATTTGCTAGTGAATTTTAATTGTGTGAAGAACATCATTAATAAATGTAATGGGGAAAAAAATAGCATAATCTAATCTCAGGCTACCTCATTTTTATTTACCATAACAGAGAAACGGGCTCAATCTTAAACCCTCTACCTCACTGCAGTAAAAGTATATAATACTCATATCATCAATTTAATGGAAAAAATCAATAATTTAGAATTGAAAAGGTCCCACCTTCACTCACTCTGAATAAAGATTTTTAATCAACATAGCCTGCACTCCTGATGATGTTTCACTGTGTAAAATGAAAAGTTTACTCTACTGTACTAATTGCATTATTACCTAATTTCACAAAAATACTAGATCCAAACACTGGGATTCTCATTCCTGTCCCGGTCTACCAAAACATGAAAAATGTGGTCTTTAGTTTTGGAGTGGATTTGCACTTATGTTTGGGCATTGTGAGCTTTAAAATAGAATCATCAAATCAAAAAATCAGCCTTCATAGGAAAGGTGGTAGGATTTATGATAGCCACTGCACACAGTGATGATAATTTATCAGAATAGAAATATTTTTTTAAAATACCCACCACAATCCTCCCACCACTTACCATAAGTAGTGGGCAGGTAATGGGGATAGAGAAAAAATATATACTAACTTCAGTTTCTGCTGCTTTTCCAAATCACTTCACTGTGCAAGTGTTGCTAAGTTGGACTATTGGAGGAGGAGGAGGAAGGGGGGGGAAGTGTGGATTTTTCAGTAAGAAATATTTTCAACAAAAAAGAAGACCAGAATCCTGGACATTTTCAGATATTTCAAAAATCCTCTGGACTGAAATATAATGACCAAAATGGAGGATATGGATAATGAATTTCTTTAGTTTTTGACAAGTGAATTCAGTATAAACAAGAGTTGTCCCCTCTCTAAGACCTGTGGCAAATAATGACTATAATAGTTATTAAAACATATATTTCGACCAGGAAAAATAGCTGTTCAGAACATTTAAGAAGAGGTCAAAGTTGTGGTAAGGTTTACAACTTTTGGGTTTCCATAGTAAATTGTCATAGTTGTAACCACAGGGTCTCCATACAGTAAAATTATATGTAATACTTAGTTGTAACAACAAACTTTGGTGTTTGCATACAGTAAACAATTTGTAAAAAATCCATTCTTGAGTGAAATGTATGGATGTATGCTATCTCCTCCCCACCATTCAAAGTGCTCACTAGACCTGTGTGCCACAGGTAAAACTAATAGTGAATATCTAAATTAAAAATTAACAGAAAAAAATTATCTGTTATTCTTCAAGATGTTCCATGTTGTTTCTCCAGCATCTTGTCGCTGATTGATAATTGTGTGTGTGTGTGCATGTGGAGCTCGTGTGTGTCTGTGTCTGTACGTACCACCACCACAATCACCAGCATAGTTTGTAAATAAAAGTTATCACTTAAAAAAATAACACAGACACTGACATATACTGAGACAATCATTTCCATATCATGTAGAACCATTTGCTAGTGTGTCATCCAGACTGGGGACACTGGAAATTTGTTTATCCCTCTACCTTATTAACAAACAAGCATAAAGCATAGCAATTTCCATCCTCTACCTTATTAACAAACAAGCATAAAGCATAGCAATTTCCATATTTCCAAGAGACACTAATTGCTACAGATGTCTAATTAAATGAAAAAGTACTATGGTTACTGTACTTATTTTATTACTCATCTTAGTCTCATCTTAGTCTCATCTACTGTCCTACCAAAACATGAACAGCAGAATTAAAAAAAATAAATAAATAAATAAATTTAAAAAGTATATTTAAAAACCACAAAACAATTCAGTGTTCTAGATCTGTTGGCTGCTATCTTAGTATAGTTACTGTGACCCTGTCACTCCTAGTATTGCTATCTGTCTGTGTCTGTGACCATTATGCCCATAAAAAGGAAGAAAAGAGAGAGAGAAGAGATTATCAACTATCATAAATAGAAAATAGCTTTTTTTATATTTAATTTCAAAAAAAAATTATTTCTAGAAAAATTAGAAGAGAAACAATCTTCTTAATTTAAGTTAAAAAAAAAAGGAAAAGAAAAAAAGGAAGTTAAAAATTCTTCTTAAAATTTGAGGATATTGGTGATGACAGAGGATTAAGTTTCAATGTAGGATATGCACTATTGCATATAAAATGTGCACATACAAAAACAACAGCAGACTATATCTGTCTGCATGCCTGTTTGTCCATCTATTTAATCATCATTTTAGGAGTACTCCAAACATACAATTCCTTCATTGGCATAGTTTTCCCACATGTATCCACCATGACAGTAGTACACCAATAAAATGATTTACTTTGAGGGAAAAACCTTTGACACAATACCAACACATGTATGCATGAATACATGCATGTGTACACACACGTGAACACATAAACACACACATGCACACACACACACACTCACTCACTCACTCACTCACTCACTCACTCACTCACTCACTCACTCACTCACTCACTCACTCACTCACTCACTCACTCACTCACTCACTCACTCACTCACTCACTCACTCACTCACTCACTCACTCACTCACAGATACACACATGCTGTCCTTTCTTTGTCTTCCCCTGTCCTATATTAAAGCTCTGACATTATTTTAACCATGCAGTTGTGGTGATGTATTTGTACAAGACAAATCCTTCAGATGTCATGGCATCCCATTAACTTCAAGGGTTGCCATTTAGCATCAAACACAAACAATTTAGCATGAAAGATCGTCCATTTAGCATCAAGAGAAAGCCACACAACATAACAGGTAACTATTTAGCATCAATAGTAACCTTTTAAGACCAAGGATAGTCACACCACATTGGTGGTAAATGAACTCTTAATAAAACAAACCACTAACAGGTCATGTTGATAATTCCATTGTAAGACTTATATTAAACAAGGAGTCTAATCAGAGGCTATTGAACAGTACCTCAGGTGCTTGCTTATTCTTTAAAAAATGTCAGGGTGTGGCTACACCTCAAACAGCATAAGAACAGCTTTCTCCAGGACTGTGTTAGCAATTACAATAATTAGTCAAAAAACACACAATGCATGCTACCAGGACCTGGAGGGCATATGTATTCATGGTGGAATTTCACTGAATAGAAATTACTCAACTTTGTGATGAAAGAGGGGGAAAAATGGACCAAAAACTTTATTAAGGAAATACATTGTAGAAAATTGCCACAAAAGTGAGTATTTGCATGCATTTAGAATGTTGGCTTAATTATGACTACAAATAACTTGTTATTTGAATATGTTGAAAAACAAATACATTGAATGGGTTGCAATGCCACAAACCTCTCCCACCTAATATTGACTAGCTCACCCGCTAACATGACAACTCTATTGTGTTCATTTGCACAAGCTAAGAATTAGCTGAAAATCTCTATTGTTGAGGTGGCGTTGAAGATGAAGGTATAATTTTCCTTGACATGTAGCAACCTAAATTAACACTGTTGCAGTGTCCCTTTGCAGGGTAGTTTTATTACCAGTCTTTGTTGTGGTTATGTAGTTAATTGCATGTATAAACAATACAGTACAATTGTCAGTGAACAGGCACCACTATCTGATGCCTAATTACATGTGCAGTTATTCCAGTGTGGCTCAACTTTTGCAGTCACTGGAGAGATCATTTTCCCCACAGACAAAGCTTACATAAAAGAATAAGTGAACAAAGTTGATAACCTTGCAGACCTGATGGAGAAGATCTTCAAAGGAGAAGCCCACTCCTTTGGTCAAGATGACTATTCCAAATACAATATATAAAGTGTTTCTTTTTTCTTTTTCCTTCATATGGCGATCTGTAGTATTGATTATACGAAGAAAATGATATTAAGAAATCAATAATTCTTTAATAAAAATGTTTTCCTGCAGCTCAGTTGCTATTGGTAACCACTGTTATTGTTGTTTTTTTCATTAAAAAATTTTTTTTTCCCCACTCCTTTTCTTGGCCACACTATTTCAGAAAGGCACACAAATAAAAGTTCTATAAAGCTATATCTATATGGTAAAAAGTTCAATGTCTGAAGTTATCCATACAATGAAATTTTGATAAGATTTTAGAGCCAAAAAGACCACAACATAATTCAGGCCCAGCTCTGCCACTTTTGGAATGGTTAGACCATGAAGTTGCTGTGGTTTGATATTTTGTGATTAGGAAAATTCCTGAATAACCATTAAATATACTCATCTAAAAATATACCCCAAATTACAAGTGTACATCAATAGCGTAAAGCAAATCTATGTAGAAGGTACCAAGGACATTAATGTAAAGTTCATTTTTACCAACAAATGCATTTGTTATGTATAATATTGTTTGTCAGTTGAATCTATATGAACATACAATATCGTTAAATTGTTCCACGTACACCTGTAATATGTTCAGAGTAAGAAGTCCACATGTGGAATTGCACAAAATGATCTCTCACTAGTCATATTTATAGCTGGCATAATTAGTGGTTTATTCAAATAGGTTTTTTTGACCCTCAATGTTCCACAACTCAGTTACAACACGATCATTGATCCTAAATAAATCAATTGTTAAGAAGTTCAAGGAACACAACTTTTCTTGTCTTTGTCAGAGTAAGTGAAGATAAGGATTACCAATTCTGCATGCAAGCACATAGAGTTGCCCATGGGTGAATATTGGTTCATTCAACCAGGCTCCCACTTTCCTCCGAGTTTGACCCTACTTCTTTTTCTCCCTCCCTCTTCTGTATACAATAATTCCTCATTTGATGTGCACATTTGAGATCCTTGTTCCTGGTTCATTTGGTAATTTTTATTTAGCAACCATGTATTCTCAAAGAATAGCCATTGTTATTTTGCCACCAACGCACAACCATCTATCCATTGAAAAATGTATTTCACTAACTGAAAATAGTGTACTTAATTTTTTAAAAGCCCCTTTAAAATAAATTTTCACTAATCAAAAACAAAAATAATTGACTTATTTCACCTTGAAACTAGGTCTTGACTTTTTAAATTAATTATTTCTTCTTTCCTTTCTTTTCTCCCTTCTTTCCCCCCCCCCCCCCCTCCCAAAAATGGTCAGGCCAAAGCCAGACTGGTCAAACTATTAACACCTGCCCTGCATACAGACTGTTACTGGTGTACTACATATGATCATATGTTCAGAAAACTATAGATGAAGTGTGACCAAGGCAATGATGCTCATGGTTCAGTAATGTATTCACAGTAACCCAAACACATGGAGGAATAATGAAGAGGAAATTACTGTCCCAGGAACTACCCAAACATTCCACTTTCAAGCTTGCTTCTGTCACTGCATTTTGGAAATACTGAACTACCTTTAACTGCTTGAACTCAGCCATAATAGCTGCTCTAAATGCTGGAAACATATTCTCACCATATTTTACAGTTGTGTACAGGTAAACACCATCTCAGGCATATGAAAATAATACTCTCCTCGCAGCTAAGAATGTATGACACTCACAGTGGTTGGCTGTGGGAGGAAAATCAGCATAAACATTGATGAACTGTTACAGAGGTTCAGGTAGGGTATTGACAAGTGTGGCAGAGAATGCCATATTAGCTTAATTTAGTGGGATGCTAGTCACCCACTTCCATCACTTGATTCAAAGACCTGATTTGGACAAGTATTGGACAGATATTGGTGTTGAAGAGGTTGAGCCTATTCATGTATGGATTAGTTGTGTGTTGTTCATGCCTCAATTAAAAATAGTGTGTGTATTGGTGTTGCTCTTTCAGTGTGCAAAAATGATAAAGAACAACATTTGAGGAGGTGTCAAATGTTTGATAACAGAGGTCTGACAATTATTAAATATTTGTCACCCTCCTTCTAATATTAGTTGTAGCACATGCTAATCACAACACAGATACAGTTGCACATGGAAATGAAGGCCTTGATTCCACTCAGTGCTTTACAGATGTTGTGCTAAGTAGTGCTACCAACATTAAAATGGTAATATCAACTATAACCTTGAAGTAAATAACCTCCATTAGAATTGCAGCACAGTGCAAGTGAAAATTATTCCTGGACTAATCTGTTTCTTCTTAACAAGAAGCTCTGCAATAAAAATTTTTTTTAAAGTAAATGTTATTAATTACCAATAATTAAGCACTTGACTAACTAGTCCTTGTTACAATGATAATCCTACTGTTTTGTGTTTGTGGTCTTATATTTAGAAATTCATAGACCAAGCTCTATTCCTAGCCCTAGCCCTAGGAATGGTTCTAGTCCTAATCCAAGCATTATTTCTAGCCTTAGCCCTATTCCAAGCCCAGCCATAACCCTAGTCCTAGTTCTGGTGACTGCACCTATTTTGCACAGCCTGCATTGCTGACAGAGTGTGTGAACATTTGCAGGTATTTTGCCAATATTAACTGTTTGTTGTGGTCAATGTTGATTCCAATTATATTTCTGCATCAAATTAAAGGCATAACCATAATATCTTGTCTCTACAGAATGTTAATCTCTGCAGTGCTCAGAGAAATTTCACTCTGAGGACAGCACAAGTTCATAAGAGCGTATATTGTTTAATTAAGACAAGACAAACTGATTGTTGTAGTAATTCTATCATTATTTATTTTGTGTAACGTTTGCCACATGTTGAGTCATTTATAATTGGAGATAGTAATTACGTGGATAGTGCCATTTATTATTATAACAAAACTTCTTTTTTTTAATGTCATTAAATAATTGTAGTTTCATTTGGTTAGTTCCTTGCTATTATTAAACTAATAATACAAAATTACTGTTGTAAAATTAACCACTAACAATGTGTAAAAAGAACTAACCTGTGGTGATTGACAGGTTCCCATTCTATTCATGGACTTGTTAGTATGTGCTTAATTGGAAAGATTAAGAGCTGCAACCAGAGATTACTCTTAACTATAGTGTGACTGATATAACAAATTAACTAATCAAAATATGGGAAAATGTGTGTTCCAGTGGGTCCATGAGATCACCAATTAAAAAAAAAGAAAAAAAAAAGATGAAAGCTAATGAAAGAAAAATTGTGAATTAATTAGGGTGAGACATATGCTATTCAATGCCAATTTGTGTCAATATGTGAACACCTTTGGATCTGCTGGTCTAATTAGTGGAATGATTTGTTTACACAGAGAGAGAGAGAGAGTGTCCAGGTTGTTTTACGTTCTCTAACCACTGGTAATAGGTTATTAAAATTAACTGTTGGAGAAGTTCCCTTTCAAATCAATTCCACTATTGTAAGAACCAAATGGTAGAAATTGAGAACAAACTCTGCAAGTTGGTTTGTCCAATCTAATAGATAAGCAGCAGAGTCTTCATCTCAGGTCAGCTCTGGCCTGGAAAACAAGCACATTCAGTGTTTATTTTAGCCAATACAATAGCTACATAAAAATGCACTTACAAGCTCAAGATGAACACCTCAGAAAAATAAAATTATATTGTCAAATCATTTCCTTAAAAAAACGCCAAGATTGGTACAGGTGAGCACATGTTCTATGGTTTTGCTATTGCTGCTCTATAAAGCTTCTTGAATCCATTTATGCATGTATTCCTCTGGTTTTCTCTGGAAGTAGGTGCTCAAATTCCTTTCTTGGTCATCAGCTGGTGATTAGAAGATATTTCATCTCATCTCGACTTTTGCCAGCATTCATTTGCTCTTTTCCTTTATCTATATATGCAAAATTTCATCCTCAGACAAATTGTTTACCAGTTAATTCAGAGAAACATCCACAGGGTTTGTCAATACAGTTACTTTGAACCAAAACAACCAAATGTGGTATCGTTCTGAGCAACTGAGCTAACACAGACAAGGTCATATTGTGCATGCTTGTAAATACAAATAATAGGGTAAAAATTCAGCTTGTGAAAATCATGCCATCTAATTGATGCCTTCGTGTGGCTCTAGGGTGTAGGACTTGTCCAATTATGGTTGTGTGCAATGACGTATTGAACTGCATATAAATTTACTTATGAGCTCTGATGAGAAAGGCACAAGAAGCACCTGAAACCATTTTCTTTTCTTCTGTTTATGCCAGAGCTAACATGTCCCTATGTGTATGGTGTAAACCTCTTACATGTACACAGATGCTATATAATTCCTTAACTATGTTGTCTTAATTCTGGAAGCAATGTTTAACACCATTAAAGTGTAGTGTTTATTCAAGATTTCTAATAAGATCTTCAATGGATAACCAAGATTTCCTTGCTTCAACATGACATGAATAACTTATGGTACACTTCAACCAAATTGTTAACCGACCAGATTCACATTTAAAAATTAAAAAAAAAAAATTATTGTGTAGAATTATGTTGATAAACATGAAAGGCATTCTGAATAACCCTCATGATAGTGCTTTGGATACTAATCTTAGTCTAAGTTGATAACATGAAGCATGTCTCAACATTTATAACAAACAGTCTTGTGTTGAGCAATGTTAAAATACACCATTGCTTGTCAAAACAGAGTCAAATCATTTGGTGCTTTGCAAGACAAACTTTCCTGTACTAACACAATGAGTCGTACAGCTGAAGCACACAAAATTCTGAGCTATCTTTTGTCCTCTAAGGAACTGAATTTAACTTTCCCTTTGCTTTGAGATGTCTCATCTTCTGATTATCTTCATTAATTAAAAAAAGCCCCCCCCCCTCCCATTTTAATAAAAGTTGGTATGAGGCATATTGATAGTAATGATGACTTTCTCCCCCCCCCCCTTCCCTCCCAACATAAGAAGAAAAAAAAATTCATATGGTTAATTCATCGAACAACCCACACAGCTTGCTAATTAATGTAAAAAAAAAATCTTTCAAGCATATTTCCATGAACATGTATGCCAAAAAAAAAATAAAATAAAATAAAATAAATAAATAAATAAATAAATAAATAAATAAATAAATAAATGAATAAATAAGAAAAAAGAAATAATTTTTCCTTTATACAATGTGTGTCAGTCACTATTGCAGCCATGCCTTCTATTTCCTCCCATACTCAATTCTTTCACACACACTAGTTGTAATCACGGGCAGTGAATATATTAAGACTGAGTACTCAGAGTGATTTATAAATCTATATCACATGAACATCAGCAGTTAACATTCAAGAGCCACTTCAACATGGAAAAAAAAGGGGTGTGTGCAATGATCTTCATATAAAGAACATCCCATACAATAACTAAAGTGAACAACAAACACAGATTTGAATACTACACAAGAGTATAACACTACTATCACATTGAAAAGTGGTGGGATGTATTCAGGTTTATAAATTAATAAATATGATAGCATGTGTATATCCTGAAATCCAAATTAACTCCTTTCATTTGTCAGATAGGCAAACACCTTTGAATTGTTATTGCCTATTTTAGTGTGATGCATGTTTTTCAGTGTTTACTCTTTCGCTCATTACTAGATAGAAATGTACAAGCATAGATATGTGCACCATATTTGATATATGAATTATTAGATAATAATAATTTTAACATGCCATACTTAACTGGTTATCAGAATTGATCTGTACATGGGCATGCTCACTTGAATTACATCATAGCATGCACTTTTTTGTGCAGTAGAAATGTTCCATTATCCCCATATCCAAATTAATCCTGTTCTAGACATAATGCTTTTGTTATAATTTAAAAAAAAATCTCTGTTGATTACAGGTATGAAATTTCATAAATCTTCACCATAGAACTTCAATAACAAATATTTTGTATTATTCGATAAATACCAGAGAAAAATGTGTGATTGTAGTTTAGAAGGAAAAAAAAAAGATATACTTTACTTCAATTATCTGAATCTTATAAGAATTGTATTAATGAAGATATCTTATCTTGTAGTGCACACTATACTAAACATAGTCTCACTTGGAAAACCAGTGAGTTAAATTCTCTTGCATAATGTTCTGCATGGGATATTGGAATAAATTTCTCGGACATTACCAGAGTTACTTCTTCATCTTTCACTTCTTCCTTTTTCAAAATACTTTTTCCTTTCTTCCTCGAAGAAGAGATATCTGAGTGATTTACACTCATGGTCTCCAGGTCTTCTCCCTTACCTGCACACCATGATGGCAGATAGCTGCTTCGCCTCCTCAAAGGAGCCTTGGGTTCAATTTCAATTGAGGAAGAAGAAACGTGTCTTGGTAATTGCTTGTTTGAGCTTGACGGATGCTTGAACGATGATGCAGAACTATCTTTTGGCTTCCAAGTAAGCTCAATTTTATCCATAGCCTTGCTTTGAAAAATCTCTTCTTCTACATCATCTTCAACTTCGACCAAAAGTTCAGTTCTGATGCCTGTTCGTTGAGGGAGAAGTACAGGCCATTCTAGCTGGCCATCTAAAAACAGCAAGAGTGAAGCAGATAAGTGTGTTCCACAACCTGATCCTATCCCATTACAGTGCACACATATACATAACTTGTACCCTCCCTGGACATAGAAAGGTGGACTTCGCCACTTGTTCCTGTTTTGTAGATTTTGAGAGAAGTTGGTGAGGCGAAAAGTGAGTCTATCTCCAAGACTATGGATCCAAACATCTGGTAACTTCAGATGAGTTTTGATGCACTCCAGAGCTGGAAACTGTCCCATATCATAGCTCTCCAGAGCACCATCCAAAAACTCCAGCTCCTTTGTCACTGCATCAAGCTTCTCCAAGGGAGACACCACATCATCTTCAGAGCTGGAATTTGATGAAGTAGATCCCTGCATAGTTCTGTGAAACTTCATAATCATCTGAAGATGTTGCTCAGTGTTTTTAGAGAGGTGGCTTTGGTAGGCTGAGCTCGATATTTTGGTGTAACAACCAACCTCTGCAAAGGGGCATTCCATTGCTGTGGCTATCAGCTGCAGATTTCAACCACCGTAACTTGCAGTAGCGGTTTGTCTAAAGAAAATCAGGAGATAATTAGTTCATTTGAGCTAGCTGTAGCTATTATTGTTGCAAAAGAACTTCCACGCAGGTAGCACTTTAGTCCGTTTCAATAGCAGCCAAGTCAACTCCAGAACTGAATTTCTGATTGCACTATAGGGGTAGCTACTAATATTTCACGGTTTAGCAGCTAAAACAGCGAAGCCTATTACGCTTATCTCTAGCCGGCCAAATGTTATAGGTATAAATTAACTGGAATATTTGGTTGCTGGTGAGTTTAAGCCGCTAATCATCCAAGCTACACAGCGTGTAATCTAGTTGTAGGCGACATAAATATTCTGGATAACTACGTAGGTTTCTCACTACAGGACTTTCATATAAAAAGTTGAGATGTGTTTCTGTCATCACTGAACACAAGTATGACTGATATGTTTCATGATTTACACAGATAATGACAAATTGCTACCAGCCAAACACAATGTCCTACAAGGGTGACATCAACAGTATGTTTAACCAGTCTAGGGAACATCAACAACTGATCACAATTCACAGTGAAAAACAGGAAGCTCATTTTACATCCTTGAGAAACAGGAAGTATTTTCTTGCAAAATACCAACAGTTAAGCTTTTACAAAATCAGTCAATGGTATAAAATTAACATGCTCAGTAGGTAAACACAAGAAATTTGAAGTAAATAGTTTTTTAAAGGGTAGAAAATGCAATAATGCTTTCCTAGCAGGTACTGCTGAAGGTAATCTTAGTCCATAGAATCCTTTAGGTTGGAATTATAACTTGATAGGCAAGGAATACAGTGAACTATAATTCACTTTATAAAACTTTAAACTCTACAACAATACTTTTAAATAATAATTTTAGTAATGGTATCCCCACAATAAGTTTTCTAACTACATCTTTTCGGAATTCATGCTATATCAATTAATTTATCCACAGTTTATTCTTCACCATCTTCACAAAATTAATCATTTACTTTGTGGTCACTGAACTGCTTTATACTTTGATTGTTGGTCCTGCAGTTACAGGGAAAAGATCACTTTGTAATTAGTTGTTTCTAGAATAGAATTGAGTTTATGTATAAGTGTATTGGTTCAAAAGCACATCAACTGATGTATGTTTTCATTAAGAGCGTAATGAGTGTGTGAGAATGAAGATAAATTAATTTAGGTGTGCACCTGTGTTTGAGAAAGCAGAAGCCATTACTAACAAATATTTATGGGCTCAATAGTGAAATAATGATGCATACCAGCAATACCAACTCTCCCGTGTCATTTTACAGACTATCCAAATGATCACTTGGTTGCATTCACTTTGACAGCACAGAGCATAGTTCCTATTGTGTTGATGGCTACTCAACAGGTGCAATGTTCTCACAGAGTGCAGTGTGCTTACATTAAGAATTTTATAAAGTAACCCATACTTCAGATTATCATTATTTTTTTGCGATAAACTGAACAACTCATAATAATATTTCATCAATGAGTGTTGCTACAAAATCCTAATTAGTGCTTCTTTTTTGTGGTAAAAAATAAATAAATAAATTATATACTGTATATATATATATATATATATATATATATGTATATAATTTGAATAATGGATTCGCTCCTGAAAAAGGGAATGAAAAGGGCTAGGGTGGGTTGAGGGGTGAGGATATTTTCCCCACCCTACACCCCTATCTTAATTCTAAATTTTAGAGTCTGAAACCTGGTGTATAACTCATAGTGGTGTACAGTGTATCCCCATGGGCACACTTTCAGTTCCAATGAAGTGATGATATTTTAAACAATGATAAAAATCCAGTTATCTGTAGAAGTAAGGAGAAGTTAGTCTGGGATTAATCTGAATATTTATTTTTCGGTTAAATTAAATTGAATTGTTTCAGTGTATTAATGCATAGCCACTATTGTGTATCTCCTCAAGAATAAATGCTCCTAAATAGATATTTACACAACCTATGATAAAGCAAGACCTTTCACAGAACCTGGTATGATAGACATCCTACCATCCTTCTGGAATTAGTTGAGATAAGACCACTATATACACCTGCATGGCAACGTCTCAAATTAAGCTTGTTATACCTGATCTTCTTTTGTGAATTATAATTAAAAATTTTAAAAAAAATAATAAGAAATTTAAAAAAGAAGGGGAAAAAAAGGTGCTCAACCTTCCTCTAAAATGAAACGGTTGGCAGTGGTTATTTTCCCATGGATGAAATGAGTTCCTCCTACATTCTGGTGTATCTGTACCCCCTATAGTTTTTTTCCTGACATATATCATTACCATTTTATATCAACATTTTATTAATTTTTTTGTGTTTGGAGACAAATTCAGATCAGTAAATAACCATAGAAGACCTCATTTAGTAGTTATAATAGTGGTTGACAAGGTTGACATTGAGGTTTGACCTTTGGATAAACATTTTCTGGAGGTTATTGGGACACCTCACATACAGCTGTCCCAAACCAGACACAGGGGCAGCTATTCAGCATCCACATAGATCAACTAAAGCATCTATTGGAAGTGGCTACAGATCATTAGCATAGCATATGCTGCAGTTTCAAGGCCATGGACACATGCCCATGGATATAAATTTGGAATGTCTGGATGATGGATGTGGGTTGGAGGATGCTATGAAGCGATGTCATACTAGCTGGCACAGAAGTTGTCCTTTGAAATTTAACCAGACCCTTGTAGAGTGCCTAGTGAGAAGGAATATAATCAAAGAAGAGAAAGAGTTTGTAAAAGGGGATAAGAGGTGGAGAGTGCACAAGAAGGGAAGGAAGATTGTTCTGGTGTGCTAACACGTTCCAGTGTAGAAAGATTTGATCACAAAGAGGAAAGGTGTTTTGGCTGTGATGAGCCAGCGTGTACCGCAGGTCTCCACAATGCTTCCATAAATGACATCGATATGAAGGTTCACAGATGTGCAATATAACTTGAAAATGCTGCTCTCTTGGCCAGGTTTGCATCTGGTGATATGATTGCCCTGGAGGATAAGTATCACAGCAAATGCCTAGCAACACTTTACAACAGAGCCAGCGCTGCTGACACTGTCAGTGCTAATTCAGATGCTTCTCATCTTCATGACTTCCATTTGCTGAGCTGGTTGCATTTATGGAGGACTTCCAGATGGAACAGAATGTTTATCCAGCCCTCAAGCTGGACTACACTCCCAGAAGCAGCAGATTCATGTTATGAGCTCATCCCCTGTAGCTGCAAGAATGGGTGCACTACGAGGTGTAAGTGTATCAAGGCTGCCCTGAAATGCATTATACTCATTTTTTGCTCCGGAGATTGTTCAATTACCAGTTAGGTGATGCCAGATTTCAATATCACTTTAAAAGGAAATGCAATATGGACAAAAAAAGTTTCAGCACAGGTAATAAAGTTAGTACAATATTTCAATTTTAATTTGAAAGTGAAATTGAGTCGTTTAATGCAAAAAAAAGAAAAAAAGAAGATAATTGCCATATATGGAAATTAATTCCCATGTAATGGTTAACAAAGGTCAAATCAGAGTCTTCATATTCTTAAATAACCATAATGGCATGACAGAGGTACGTGCAAGGTTTCTTTCTTTTTTTTTTTGTAACAAAATGCACAAAACTTTTGTTGATCTGCTGCACTAGTACTATGATTCTTTTGCACTGTTGCAACCCTGGTGTCAATTTTTTTTTGAAATAATTTTGTTAACACCTTTTCGACTACTTCCCTTCTCCTTCAGAAATCATAACTTGCAAAATAATCAAATGCCACTAATGATTTGTCAGTTGATTCAGTGGTCATGTTTTCAGACCACTTGGGGAAAGTTAGTGCAGGATATGTTAGTGTCGCTTCAGAGGTAATGAGTTGCTGCATGCTCCAGAATATGCTATAGCTGGACCAAAGCTGGACAGCACCACACGCTGGCCAGAGCTGGACAGCACCACACGCTGGCCAGAGCTGGACAGCACCACACGCTGGCCAGAGCTGGACAGCACCACACGCTGGCCAGAGCTGGACAGCACCACATACTACGGTTATTATTTTTTTTTCAGCTTCAATAGTTTTTAAAATTATCATTATCACTACATTTTCTTGTGGTTGATGTGTGACTGTGGGGCTTTGATATTGTTTCCCAGTTTTAGAGATGCACTAAAAGTTGAAGTTTTCTGCTCTATGACCGGTGGCATTCTTGCAGCTGTTCTCTCACATGCATAACTATATGCCCTAAAAATATTCTCAATACATGCAGTACAGCGATACCACCACAAAGATTGTTACCTGTTCTAACTCACCAGTTTATACCAGTGTGTTTGTTCACATCATTGTTATGATATTGCGTAAACATTTAACTATTACTACATTCATGTTGCTATGTTACTAGAGATAAAGAGATCAATAAAACCAACCTTCTCAGGTCTTGTATCTGGCATTCCTAAAATTACATTATGTCATCATATCAGTACTTTCCAGCAGCACATCTGTTACTAATTCTGTATATATGTTCACAGTCTGTACATACTAAAAAGAAGAAAAGAAGGAGAAACCAAATATATTAACTAAATATAATCCCTCAACCTGATAAAAGGCAACACTATACGGATATAGAGCTATGACAATCATTTCTTGCTGTGTATTGAATTGGGCATTTAAAAATCCAATTTAAAAAAAAATACATAGCAAGGAATGATTGTCATAGCTCTGTATACATGTAGCCTTTCATCAGGTTGAGGGATTATATTGAGTTAATATATTTGGTTGCTCCTTTTCATGACTTCCAATTTGTACAAACTGTGAACATATACACAGAATTAGTAAAAGATATGCTGCTGCAAGGTACTAATATGATGACGTAATGTAATTATAGTAAGTGCCAGGTACAAGACCTGAGAAGGTTGGTTTTATTGATCTCTTTATCTCTAGTAGCACAGCAACATGAATGTAGTAATAGTTAAATGTTTACACAATATCATAACAATGATGTGAACAAACATGCTAGTACAAACTGGTGAGGTAGAACAGGTAACAATCCTTGCAACAAAAAAAGAGGGAGATGTATAGCTAGTGGAAAATCTGTAATTCTAAATATTATCTTTTCAAAACTATCCCCCCACAGACACCAACTGTGAATGCCAAATTTTATCCCAATTGCCCCAATGGTTACACGAAAATAGAAAAGATAGATAGATAGTAAGCGAAATACTGCAATTACACATTTTATTATGTAAAAAGTCACCCACTCTAATAGCTCATGCCAAATTTATTTCAATCAGACCTGCAGTGCTCTAAATCCCAGTGGTTATGCACAAAAAAAAAAAGAAGATAGATTGAAAGGCTAAAAAATCTTGAAGTCCGATTTTAATTATGTGAAAACCAACACTCACCCTTCCCAAGTGTTTATGCCAAATTTTATCCCAATCAGCCCAGTGGTCCTCTAAATCCCAGTGGTCATGCACAAATAGAAAAATATGGATAGATAGACAAGACATGGCAATTCAAAATTTATTAATGTAATGAGCTGATAACCATCCCACATATACCACAAGTCCTCATGCCAAATTTCAACTCAATCTGCCCAGCTGGTACCTAAATCCCTGTGGTTATGGCAAATAGAAAAAGATAGATTGATAGACAAAAATACAGAAAAAATTTAAAAGTCAAATAAAATGGGCAATTTAAAATTTAATCATGTAATAGCCATTCCACACCCACCCCAAATGCCCATGCCAATTTGCATCCAAATCAGCCCAGTAGTTCTCTTAATCCCTGTGGTTATGCTCAAATAAAAAAGTAGCTAGATAGACAAAAATGGTAATTTAAAATTTAATTTGTAATAACCATCCCACACCCATCCCACACCCATCCCACTCATGCCAAATTTCATCCCAAACAGCCAAGCTGTTCACTTAATCCCAGTGGTTATGTTCAAATAGAAACAGATAGATAAATAGATACAAATAAGGCAATTCAAAATTTGATAATATAAAAAACATCTGGTATAGATAAAATACATACACAGTAGAACAGAACACCAAACTGGAAAAAAAGTTGGTGAAGTACAAAAAAAAGTATACCTGTTTTCATTAGGTTAAGAATACCCTCCACCAGAATTGCAGCTGCTACAATGCACTAGACTCCTTTCACTGAGGAAAACAACCCCAATAATGTGTATAGGAAGGGAGAGAACAGCTGCAGTTAATACAATTCTCTTTTGTGGACATGGGTAAAGTAGGGAAAAATAAAGCTAGCAGTACTTAAATAAATTTTGAACTTCATGGCTGGAAGAAGTGTTGAAAAGGCTAAATAGTAGCAGAACAGCTGCAAATAAGCATATTTGCATTCAGTTACAGTATTTAGGATAAGTACTCACCAAAATATTGTTTTAAATTACTGTAATAAATCATAATTATTAATAAGCACATCAATGGGATATCATTACTTCAGAGTTACGATCAACTCAGAGGTTCTACTGCATGGCAATATAAGATTTAAAATGTAATTACTACCCCACCCGTGTTCATGCTAAATTTCATCCCAAAAAATTAGTCCAGCAGTTTTCTGAATATCCATGGTTATGCATAAATTGAAAAAATAGGTAGGTAGACAAAATATGGTAATTAAAAAATGCTATTATGTAAAAGCCATCCACCATCCTCCCCTAGTGCTCACGCCAAATATCTTCATAATTGGCCAAGCTGTTATCTCAATTCCAGTAGTCATAAAAAAAGTGAAAATATAGATAGACTAAAAATACAGAATTAAAAAGTTAATTATGTAATAATTATCCCACACCCATCCCAAGCCCTCATGCCAAATTTCATCCCACTCTGCCTAGAGTTTCTCTAACAGCAGTTATGCACAAATAATAAAAGATAGATAGATAGACTGAAAATATGGCAATTCAAAATTGAATCATGTATTAACCATCCTACACCCACCCCAAGTGCTCAATCCAAATTTCATCCCAATCGGGTCAAGCATTTTTCAAAATCCTGTGACCAAGACAGAACTAAGCGTTTATATATACTAGCGAAAAACCCACCCTATGGGTGGGCTAGAGTCACAAAAGTGCCTGCTCTGAAGATATATTGTAGACTTTTAAAATCAAGGTGAACATGTGATTAGGTCAAAGAGTGTCTTTTGAGAAGTACCATTTTTTGACAGGTGTGGCCAGATGGGACCCACCCCATGACATTCGAAGTCAAGTTGTGCTTGCATGCCAAAGTTTAGGGCTTGTAGGTTCATTCTTTTTCTGGCAAAAATACAATTTTTAAAAATTTTAAATTTTTATTATTATTTTTTAATACCGAAAAGGGTGTGGCCACAGATATGCTTAAAATGTTCCCCTGGTGACACTGATTCTAAATATATATGGGTTTGTGGGTCTATTTTCAACCATTCAGCGTGTATCCTTGATCCATGGACTGACAGACTATTCGTACTTTATAGTGTAGAAATATACATACTCAGTTGTTGCTTTTTTTAAAATTTATTATTTTTTCTTCCATAGAGCTACAATTTGATAAACTGGAAGTGCTAGATGTAAAAGTGACCACCAACTTGCTGACATCACTTCACTCTCTCCCTCTCTCTCTCCCCCTACCCCATCTCTTATACACCTTTCCATCAAGCAGAAGCTGTCAATTAAGACTTTAATCATTATTTAATAAGAAAAAGAGATGTCTGTTTGTTAGCATGTTTATACCATCTGCCTGGCTAAACCTATGGACAGATTAAAAAAAAAATAATAAAAAAAATTTTTTAATTTGATTTGGTATGAATATAGGTTTTGACCCTAATGGGCCAAAAAGAATTTTAAGAAATGCAAAAAATGACTACTCTGATACAAAAAGAAAAGAAAAAAAAGAAGTAAAATTTTCCATACAAAAAAAAAAGGGGGGGGGGGGGGGGGGGAAAGGAGCCTATTAGCAGAAACTTTGCTCCTACCCCATTTTTTCCTTCCTTCTTTCAAATATCGTATAAAAACAGCTTATTGGGTCCACGAAAACAAGTACGTGGGTAATAAAAGAAAGAAGAAAAGACCATTTCCTGTTAGTGTGAGGCTAAAATACCAAAAATTTTAAAGCACTTAGACCTAGAGACCAAGCTTGGGCTGAAAACCATGTGGCAACACATCTCTGTCTGGGGGTGTTAAATTAAAAATAGTTTGCATGCATGTGTTTATGCACACACTTTTCAAATAAAACACAATTCCAAATGGGACCCATTTCTTAGGGTAAGTATATCTTACACAAAGGATGATTTTAAAGTCAAAAAAACAACAACAGGGCATCATTTTTCTTGTGGCGTGTGAGGTCAATTGAAATAAATGAAAAATATATATGCATTTTACTCATGTATATTGATTATCTGTACTAAATAATGTTAAAAATTAGTAGATATCATTAGCTATGATAATTATTAATATTCATATCTAATTTTGTATGTAGTCCCTCTTTGCACATTATCCCACTAACTCCCCCCCCCCCCCCCCCCAAAAAAAAAAAAAAAATCAAAAAAAAACCAAAAAAAAACACCAAATCCCAAAGATCTCAAGTTCTGTACTATTTCCAGCTCCCATCGCACAAGGGTAAGGCAGTGCAAGCCAGAAGACCTCAGAGTTTGAATTCTCTATCAACACCACTAAAAAATCGGGCCATTTCTCCCCACCCCAAGCGAAACTATTTGGTAAAGGGTCAACACCTAGGTGGACGGATCAATTGATAGGACAGTGCCTCGCACCTCAGGCTGAGTGAGATAGAAAAATCATGACTGACAAGGACACACTGCGTCTGACATTTCCCTTCACCCCAGGTAAGTCATGTTTGATTGAAGGTGCTTAAAACAATTCAATTGACAACGGTGTCCCTCTAGTCCCAACCAGTGCATGATGACAGCAAAAGTTAAATAACAAACTACAGCTTCCTTGGTAAAGGTCGTCAAATACTTAGAAAAGAAAGTGATGTGCAGTTGCAATACTACTTAGTAGTCTGTGGGACAGGGTGAATGCTACCAGATATATAGATATTTTAAATCTAAATATAATGTGTCAGTTTTTCTGTCCATAAACCTAACTTTTTGCATAGTTTTATTCAATAGCTGAATTTTGTGGGATAGCTGAAGTTATGTGGGCCACATTTGTAGCTGAGCATAATATTGTCTTTACTGCTAATTAACTGGTTATGCCAACAAAATTATTTTCTAATATGTTTCTGGCCATCCAGAAGAAAATTAGACCATTTTGGTAATAATGATGAGTTGAATGATACAGTGAATAAATCTTGCATTATTCCTATTAGCCTTCTTGATGGTGATGTAGAAGATTTTAACACAGGATTTATTGACATGCCTGTAGCCAACATAAGTACACCTCGGAATCCTTTTGATGCTTTGAAGATGCAGTGTGTGATCAATAAGGGCACGAACCTTAGATATGTGTGTCATTCATGTCAGGCACCACCACATAGTGAAGGAATCAAGATCTGGGGTGGAAAACCTGGTTAATATCAAGTGATCCTTTAGATTATATGTGATCGCATTTGTAAGACTCTCTCTCGTATGTATGTGGGTAGGAGTTCCTCTGCAGCACTTATTCAGTGTCTCCCATCAGGTCTCTTGTGTCTTAATTACTGTGTGTCTTACGTCCATTTTGTCTGATTCATTCTCCAGATGGAGTTGGGAAGGAGCTTGCTGCGGAGCTTGCTGGCCGCATCATGATTATGGACGGAGCCATGGGGACCATGATCCAACAGAGAAAGTTGGAGGAGAAAGATTTCAGAGGTGCACCAGTCAATGTCCAATTGTATAACCTTATGTATGGAATGTGCATGCATGTAAAAGTAATTATATTAGATGTGCATACATGTAAAATGTCATATTTCCTTATGTACAATTTAATGTAGTCTGGTGATTATATGAACGTAGTTTCCACATGATAGAATCCCATTAGATTACACAGCAGATGATGAGAGTGTGTAGATCTGAAAGTTGTGAAAGGCCATATTATTTTATAGATGTGCTTTCTAACCTCATGTGTTAATAAGCAAATTTTTCGTTCTATTTAAACACACATCTGCGTTAATGTGTATTAATATGTATTTATTTTTTTAGCTATCTGTTGGTGAACCCATCTGTACTATCATAGAAATTAATAAGCCACATATCACCAATTTGTAATGTATATATTAATAGCTGCATATTTGAGGTTGAAGGAACTGATGCTAGCATGGATATGTTGATGGCATTTGGGCCAGCTGTTCTCTTAAAGGGAGATCTCAGTGGTCCCTATCCATGTCTCATGTGGAGAACTGCCATTCTGAACATATGCAGTTCTCATCTCAATGACAGAGAACTGCAGCCTAAACAAAGGGCCACTTCCTAGGGACTCCTCTGAGAGTGTGAAGGGAACAAAGTTGGGGAGGGGGCGGGGTCTAGCCCTAACTAGGAGATCGGAGGATGGGGTTAGGAGGTAGGTGGGTGTTGAGAGCACTTGATGATTCCTTACCTTCTATTCTCTCGTCTCTGCAAATCCTGCTCAAACACTTAACTGAAGTTGTACAAGAAAATCACATTGGTTGTTATGGTTACTCAATGTTATGTTCATTTGTT